>JAUCMS010000001.1:7538098-7548786 GCA_032357445.1 Enteromius radiatus
TCAGGTGCGTTTGATTAGGGTTGGAGCTAAAATTTGCAGGACAGCGGACCTCCAGGACCAGGATTGAGAAGCCCTGGAATAGAGCATTAAGAGCATTAAACCCTAGATAAGCTCTGAATAACTTAAAGCACCTTGGATTAAAACATAATCTGTTTTTAGGTCAAATAATTAGTTCAGGTCAGTCCTGGAAAGCCTGAGTAATCTTAGTGTTTCTGTTACAAGGTCCATCAGTGATCTAAACTGACCAGATTAGACACGGACCACCCCTCATTTATTACCTCACAGGCATCACTGATGTTAAGTGGCCTCCCAGAGCTGACCACATATCCCATAAAGCACTTGTCCCACTCTGCCTGTGCGTAACGGTAGACAGACTCCTCATCTGATTGGAAGATAGGACCCAAACACGTTGCACCTGTTTTGTCCACCGTTGTCATTGAGAGACAGCAGCGCTGGGCCCGAGTGATCTCAGATAGGTGCTGTAGGATCTGACAGATGATTTTGTTCTGTAGAGGTCTAATCCGACCGCCAAAGAGCCGCATTATGAAGTTACAGGATTCGCCTCTTTTACACTGTTCTGCTGGTCTTGGGGAGCTCAGAGAATGTGGCAAACACTTTGACCTTGACATACATGGTGAAAATGGAAAGTATGTAGACTGCAGTGATCGAGGAGAATGCACCCCGGCCAGATCCAGACACACAGGATCATCAATCTGATGGACAGAAAGGCAGGAGCGTGGTCTTTCCATTGCGGCAGGGTGCACATGTCCTCTAGAGGGCCCACACAGGGGGTGGGAAACCCTGCGTCTGCCAAGAGTAGTCAACCTAGATCTTGGCTCGGTTATGAGGGTTTGGGCAGCTTGGGCTCTTTCTACGCAGCCATGCACCCAATGTCTGAGAAGAGAAGAGACAAAACAGCAGGTTCAATGGCAATGCAATTCTTTATGAACAGCTATGTCTATAGTATATAATACAATGCCATCCAAAAGATTAGTATGGGTGATCACCAGTATATCTTACATTGTTAATCCAATAGACCAAATTTAAACATAAATTCCTACTAAATTAAGCTGGTCTTTTTGCTGTCTGTGAGATCACTTATGATGCCTCTCAAAGTGAAGACTTCCTTAATGGTTCCTTAAATATTTTCAACATGCACCCTGATATGCGGTAGTTGTTTGTCAAGATATTCACACTGTTCTTGAATGAACATCCTAGTGAGAAAAGAGTAAAAGATTGGTAGTGCTATATAAATATTTTTCATTAAGTGTGAACAAATGAAATGAAATGAAGAAATGAAGTTAAGTTAAGTTTAAGTTAAGTTAATATATATATATTTTTTTTTTTATTATTATTATTATTATCAAATTTTGAAGGATCAGATGACATTGAAGACAGTAATAGTCTGCTGAAAATTCAGTTTTACTATCACTGAAATAAATTATAAGCATATTAAAACAGAAATTACAGGCTGGGTGAGCTAAGAGACTTCTTTCAAAGCTTATTTAATAAATATAACTAAAAGTAGTAAGCCGAGACCTACCACAGTCATTATATAAAGCACTGCAGCTATTTCTTTCTTTATCTTCTGTTCTATCCAGCACAACAAAGTACTTTAATCTCATGTTATTTACAATAACTTTTCTTAAGAGTGCATAAAAAATGCATCACATCACACCATTTAAGCTACGCTGCTCACCTTGAGGATCTGCTAAAGTAAGATCTGGCAGAATCTGAATGGTCATCCAGCCATGCCTTCACTTTCTCGCTTTCCTTTCCCATCCTGAATCCCAGTCTCTGGGTTTTAGTCCCTGGGGACCAGAGAGGTGAGAAGAACCATCCAGCACTGGTGATGACACCCTGTTCTTTCTCGCTGTCATTCCTCTCCACACAGGAACCCTTCTCTCCATTCTTCCCCTTTTTACCTGACTTGGATCTAGACCCCTGAGACCCCCTGCGGGCTGCTGTGACATACTTCACTTCGGCAGGCAACGAGGGCAGGGACTCCGTATGCAGACATGGCATGGTTTCTCTTGCCTTTCTGCTCTCCAAATGAAGCTGCAGAAGTTGCTGGACCTTCCTGAAGGAGCGGTTAAGAGAGATGCAAAACACTGATGCACGGTCTGTATCCAAGGAAGGTCAGAAGATTAGGCTTTGCTGTCACCAGCTACACTAACCTCACAACTCCGTACAGTGGAGGTGGAGCTAATCTGTTATATAAAATTAATCTGTGAGATAACACCAAGAGGTTCTGTTACGCCCATTCAGGCAACAGGATTAGTGTCCCAGAAATCTATTAATGACTTTACACTCTTGTCTTTATCTGCCTCTGCCTGCCAAATAGCCATTAGAAAATGTCAAGTGGACATAAATAGACAAACCCCACATGATCCAATCCTAGATAAATAACTGATTAAAGACTGGAACGGGACATGAGGACTCAGTGATTACTGATGACAGAGTTTCACTGGGAAAAAAGTAATTTAAGTTCACTCTGCAATACTTAAGTACATTTCATTCATGGTTTGCCAATTTTACTCAAAAAATGTAACTCTGAAAAAAGCCATGCTATTGAAGCATGTAAGTAAGCAAGCTTGTTATCCTTTTCAAGATAATATGTCTACTCAATATAGACATAATGAACACAGAGACCTCAATACTTGGTACACAATACACAATCAGTGGATAGTGTTTGCGTATGAATGGGTCATTGAGTAGAAAATAAAACAGCAAGTTACTAAACCTAACAACAGTG
Organism: Enteromius radiatus; assembly: GCA_032357445.1. Classification (NCBI taxonomy): domain Eukaryota; kingdom Metazoa; phylum Chordata; class Actinopteri; order Cypriniformes; family Cyprinidae; genus Enteromius; species Enteromius radiatus. Next base: position 7,540,854 of record JAUCMS010000001.1, read on the forward strand.
ACCATAAACACTGTAAATGGGCTACAGAAGTGGTGTTCATTCTCATATTTTACTTTAAGAAGGTTTTAAAATATTTTATATTATTCATATTTGTCACTACCAAAAAAAAAACAATAATATATAAATTAGTAACAGTTTTTTAGAGGTAAATCAGTAACAATTCAAATTTGTAACAATATTTGAAGTGTGATTTATGATATTTGTTGTATTTTGAATCCAATCTTGCTTTATAAAAGGCATCAAGTTGATTATATTTCAAATTAGTTTAAATATGCATTGAACCAAACACATAACATCTTAGTTGGTAATTCAATATACTTTATTTCTGACAAAACATCCCATCAAAGCACATTTTCGGTATGTTTTGGTAGTGACCACATCACATTACAGAATTTTAACTCCCATGTAAAAAAACATACTCAGAAAGAGGGGAAACAGGAATATTTTCCAGTAATACATTCAGGGGTGTACCTAAAATCAGTCTTTGTCAATGGATTTTTCATTGTGGACCCTACAGTTCTGTAGAATGGCCCAAATATAACTCGAAAAACTGCGAAAAATATCACCTATATAACCTTTTATATAAATATATATATATATATAAAAAAAAAAAAATATATATATATATATATATATATATACCAATAAGTTCAAACTTAAATGTCTATAAGCTTAAATATAGTATTAATTTAGAATTTACTCTTTTTTAAAAATTGCTACCTAAACTGAATTATTTTAACGGAACTTCTTTTTCTCCATAGTATTTACTATAGTATTATCACAAAACCATGAAATAACTTTAGATATAGAATAAAAAATTAATTAATTAATTAATTAATTAATATCGCTAAAACACTACTGAAACAATAGTGCTAAAAAAAGCTAAAAGCTTTATTTATGGAAAAAATGCTAAAACATGTAAAGCCTCATATTATAATCTTCTGTATATTATCATTCAAAATGAATTTCAGATTCTCTAAAGATGTCATCAGCAGGAATTTCCAAGGATGTGGTGTTTGTTTCACCAAAAAAGTGCAGAAGCATGCAGAAAATCTTTAATCGCATTCCTTTTTCTAAAAAGCACTTCCCTTTCCCATAAATTTAACAACTGCAAACTACCACAGTGCAACAGGTTATAACTCGTTAGGAGATTCCAAAATGCAATAGTCTACCTCGAAAGTTCACTAAAATAAGTCCAGTAGTTCTAAAGTACATATAGGGCCGGTTTCCCGAACAGAGTTTAAGACTAGTCCTAGATTAAAATAAATGTTAAGAGCTGTCTAAACTGGAAAAGGCTTGCACTGAGATATCTTGAAATACATCATTGCCATTGTTTGGTCTTAAAATGCTCACAGATAATGCATTTTTGCAAGACATGTTTCTAAAAATTCTTAAATGTCCTAAATTAGCAAAGGTTTAGTCCTGGCTTAATCTAATTGTGTAAAGTATAATACATTTATTTGAAGCTTGATTTGAAATTAGCGGCCTCTACTGGTAATCTCAAGAAATAGAAATAAAAATAAAGCTAAGGCATACTTTACCTGGAAGGTGTGACATGTCGAAATTTCTGTCAGCTGTTTCTGAATCCACTTCATTGGCCTACATAAGTACAAGTGGTAAGAGAGTACATTAGTACATTAATAATCGTTTATTATACAGTTTTATAGGCTAACATTGTTTTTGCTAAGCGTTTATTTATTTGTTTACTTGAATTGTTAAAAAACGGTTTCCAAACCGGTTTAAGTTTCATATTTATGCATCATAAATGATTTACATTAATAACTGTTAACTTACCCCCGTTTTTTAATAACGAATCACGAAGGTGCGGCCTAACTTTGCTTAATAAATTTTCGCGGGTGAAATCCAATCCTCTCTCTCGGAATGGTTTTTCGGTTGCAGTTACTATTTTTCTAATTACGTTACTGTAAATGCAAACCACCATTCAGATAAAAAGAGAGAGAACAGATCATTTACAGTAGTTAACATTTGAAGTGGATCAAAAAAGTTGTCAAAGAACGCATTATGGTTTTTAGGACAACTTGGAAGGTTTCTATTTGAAATGTTAGGCCTAATTGTAAATATTAATTTACGTTTTTCTTTCTATCCCAGCTTAATTGTTCAGTCTTATTTTATAATTAATTTGCACTTATGAATGAAATAATTTAAAAGTGTTTTATCTGTATTACTAAACCAACATTACGTTAGCTTTAATTACCTAATTTTTTTTCTTCAATTAATTATTTCCTTACAGAAATACCAAACTCAAACAAGAATTGTTTATGCTTCTAGATCTTCTATTTCCTTTTTTCACTTTTATTGTGCAATCTTAAACTTTCCCATCATCCTCCTGTGTATTAATATCTACGCACACTAGAGGGAGCAACTCCACAAGATTTTACAGCATCATGTCTTCCTTATCTTCCCATGCCATTTCCTTTTATTCGCTTAAACCTCTGTTCACATTCATGTACAGTAACTTACATTTCCTTTTGCTTACCTCCTATTTTGGTCCTTCCCTCATTTACATTTCCTTTCATCTGCTTTCCGTCTTTCATCCCTCCTATTTTTGATGTCATCATGCTCCATTCCCCATCAGTCTGCTCGTGTTTCACATCCCACTCCGGTGACTATCTCTGGCTCCACAGCATCCCAGATTCTCCTGCCTCCATCTCTCTGATTTCCCCATCTCCTCTCCTTTCCAGGCTCATTCCTCTTGTCACCTGCAGTGGGAGGTGCGGCTGAGGGGAGCTGGGCTCTGATTGGCCGAGCAGGGAGGAGGCTTCTGTGACATCGTGATGCTGTGCAGATGCTCAGCAGCAGTGGTAGTCAAGAAAGACAGGCTGGCGGTATCCTCTCTCTCTCTTTCTTTCTCTCTCTCTCTCTCTCTCTCTCTCCCTCCCCCCTCTTTTTCATCTTTCCTTTCCCTTCACGCACAAGCACGCATACACACACGCGCACTCCGTCACACTGCAGCAGAAGGGAGAGGACACACCGTGAAGGCCTCTCGTCTTCCTCCCGTGAAAGGCAACCTGTCTGTCTCTCTCTCTCTCTCCTCCGCTATCCTCTGCTTTCCTTCAAGGACTACCGCACCCAGGAAGCGCCTGGAAAAGGACCTACCGCAGCACAACGGATCTACGAATCACTCACACACCTACATCCTTTTTTTTCTCTGCATTTCTTGTTGCCAGGCAGTGTTGGCTGAGCGTCAGGACGTGCGCTTGAGCATGTGTGCATATGACAAGGTGCTTTTCTCCAGCTGACTGAACTGTGGTTTATTCTTCACCGTTTTTTTCCCTCCCTTTTCCTCGTGGCATCCTCGTCACTTGCCGTTCGTCTTCCTCCTGACAAAGCCGGACCGTATCCCAGGATGCCGTGCGGCAGGCCACTCTGCTAGGCCGCAGCAGCATGGGCAAAGCACCGGGGGGGTGGGACAGCACGGATTGGACGGCTCTGCTCCGGACGGGCGCGCTTACGCACTCCGCCGCTTCCGATGGGTGAGGACGGCGAGAGCCCCAAAATCAATCACAGCTTCCTTCGAGACTATGTCACAGAAGGTATGTGCACACTCACCTGCATGATCCTCCCTCTTCGCATTGAAGAAAAAAACACATCCCCTTCCTGTTACACACACTCAAACGTAATTTGATCCTGTGCACCTCTCTGAAGTCCTGAATATAACCTTGATCTCAGCAGATGTGCGGTAAGGGCTTTTAATTCAGCTGACTCATCAGACTTTGGTCACCTGGTCCCACCACACACCTGTTATTGGGTTACAGCATGCATTAGTGAGACTGTTTTCATTTGATTATTGGGCACTATAAGCCTGCCAGAATAAATCATGAAATAAATCAAACAGAACCAAGCTAGTCTTACATGTCATGCTTTTTGAATGCGATTGATATCATGTAGCATGTATTTCGAATTTTTCATCCAAGCGATTGTGTATTATTCCTTTGTGTCTTTTGCAGCTCTTTGTACTCCGTACTCACTTTATAGAGCTGAATGCTTCATCAGGAGCAGGCCAGGTGGTTTTATTTAGTGGCATCGGCATTGCACTAGCAGAAGCAGGAGCATGACATGCTGTTTATCAACTATTAGGCTTTACAATGTGAAGCCATATGCTCAGACGAAGCTCTTGAGTAAAAGTGTTTGCGTAGACAAGACCACAGTTTTGCTGTGCTTGCACATGTCTATGAAGTTCTATTACTTTAGGTAATTTGTACCGTAAAATATTTTTTGGCTGGGACCTGCCACCTGCAGTCATTCACAACCCTAAAATCTGTGAATTTTCTGTTATAGAAAGCAAAATGATGGGGAAAAATAGAAAAAGTATATATATATATATATATATATATATATTTTTTTTTTTTTAAAAAAAAATGATAATAATTTCTCATAATAATTTAATTTTTTTTAGCAAATATTTAATTATAACAACAATACTAAATATATAAATGTAATTATACATTTTGTATATATATATATATATATATATATGTGTGTGTGTGTGTGTGGTTAATTTCTTATTATTTTATCATATTTATTTTTCCACTGATAATTTTAACACTATTTTCTTTATTCCTTAGCTGATGTCATTTCTACAGTGGAGTTTAACCAGACGGGGGATCTGCTGGCCACAGGGGATAAGGGGGGGCGAGTGGTCATCTTCCAGAGAGAGACAGAGGTAGGTCAGACTGTGAGCAAAGCACTGCAGTGGGGGATTGGTGATTGGGGAGTAAAGCAGTGGAATGAATTAGAACAGTTTGACTCTGGGGGAGGAAAAGAACAAAAGTGGTTAAAAATAATGGTTAAAAATGCTGTGCTGCCAAAAATATTACATATACTTTTAACATGCATTTTGTAGCTCTGTAGCATAGGGTGATGAATATACATGAGGTGATTTTAATTTCCATTGCCCAAAGAGCCTTATGACAGAATTTAAATAGATCAGGTTTACAATACTTCTTAAAGGCATAGTATCAGATATTGACTTTGATATTGCGCAGTCTGGTTCACAGATCACTGTAAGGTCTTCTCAGAGCATTGAATCAGTGATTTTTCAATGTATTAACCTAGATTTTAACCTAGATACTGAACAAAACACACTTTTTTTCTTTTTTAAACAACTCACACTGAAACCTGCAGACAGTAAAGAGACCCACTGTTTATTTGCCATTTTAAAGCCATTTAAAACAAGGAATGCCAGCAATAATAGGTCTAAATTGACAACAGATTAACTTTAAAAGGATTGTCATATTGTCATGAATGTTGCATACTCTTTATTAGAATGTTAGAAGCCATTTTTATGCAACTTAAAATTTGATTCAGAAAGGTTACTATTATTCATGTGCATATATGCACTATTTTTGGGGTCTTCTTTCTTACTGCAGTCTAAAGGTGAATCTGAGGAGCTGGGAGAATCGGGTGAGTATAATGTCTACAGTACGTTCCAGAGTCACGAACCAGACTTCGACTATCTGAAGAGTTTGGAGATTGAGGAGAAGATCAATAAGATCCGCTGGCTGCCACAGCAAAACGCTGCCCACTTTCTTCTCTCTACCAACGGTAATCACATCACTTCATGTCCATCAAGAGTTAATCTAGCCTCATATTTGTCCATGTTATCCTCCTAATTAAAAAAAACAAACATTCGTTATAAGGCATAATTTAAGGCATATTAAAAGGCACTGGGATTATTCTGTGCAAGAAATCGATACTAGATATCAGACTGAATTAGTTGGGTTAAAATACATTTCACATTTCTGTCAAGTACCACTGAATCATAAGACAATAAAAGTATAAGCATGAGCAATGCCTTTCAAAGCCACTTGCATTACTAAATGCCACATAAATATGTATTGATGTTTTGGTATAAAAAGTCCCCATTATAAAAATGAATGGCTGATGATGTTCACACAGATAAAACGATAAAGCTATGGAAGGTGAGCGAGAGAGACAAGCGGCCAGAGGGCTACAATCTGAAGGACGAAGAAGGGCGAATAAAGGACATCTCCACCGTGACCTCATTACGGGTATTTTCACAGCTGACATATTCAATCCGGTGCAGAAGCATGGAGCATTTATTTTGCATTTGTTTAGGTCACTGAGTTTTGTCATGCTCCATAATAACTCATTATACACAGCTCTTAGAAATCCATTTCTAATTGCTCAGTCAGTGCATTTTTTGATTCAATATTTTTTGTTTAATGATCACTAAATTTATAATTGACAACTAACATTTTCAATCTGCGTGCAGTATCTGTTTCCTACAGTATCTGTGCCAGTTTCTCATATTACCTCTGTGCTCGTTTTCTTCTCACATGATGATAATAATAACTTAAATCAATATTTGATGTCCAGTTCCTTATTTATTTGGTAAGCAGTCGTTAAATATGCTGGATAACTTACAGTCGGCCAGTCATTATCACAAAATGTTATTCCTTTAAGGTGACATGAGATGTGATCGGGGTCCTGATTTCCCTTTTGACCATCTGACTGTACATTAAAACATTTATGCAACCTAAATAAATCTCTAGTTTTTATACATTCAAACAGATAAATAAATGAATGAATGGATGGACGAAGGACAATTCTACAATATAATGTTTGTCAAAGGGTTAGTTCACCCAAAAATGAATGTTTTGAAGCATCCTAGATGTGTATGACTTTCTTTTAGACAAATCCAGTCTCTTCCAAGCACTATCACTGCCGTGGGTTGGTGTTTTTTTTTTTTGACAGACCAAGATGTGAATTAAAGTGCGCACATCCATAATAAAATGTAGATTCTGTGGTGATTCATTTAAATAAAATATCTGTATTTTAAACATAATAAACACATTCAATAATTTCCACTTTCTGTGATATACAGAATAGAGGATGGATACCGACGGTACCCGACGGGCTGGGTTCGGACAGATATTTATAAAGCATGCTCGGGTTCGGGTCGGGCTCGGTCACATCAGAGCTATAAGGCATTGACTATTTCAAATTTAAAACTGCTTGTGCCCCTGTGTTATAACCGTGCTTTTTGCCCCGTGTGCGCTGATACTCTCATCTGTTTTCTGAACATTTTCCTACAGTTGCTTAATAAAAGCAGACTTTCCACATAAAAAAAATGCATGTGTCATTAGTATGAGAAAAAAAAAATGATTTTAACTGTGTCGGGGCTGGGATCGTGCTCGGACATAAATATCTTAATGCCTGTCGGGCTCGGGTCGGGTTTCGGTTACTGCACTGTCGGACACGGGCCGGGCTCGGACAGAAAATTGCGTCCCGATCCGCGCTCTAATACAGAAGCCAGCCCAGCGATACGTTAGTCTTGCAAGTTTGTTTACAGGAGCAAAGGAAGCAAAGTTTCCTTACTTAAGCACAAGAAAACCAGTCTCCTCTTGGCTTACATATTGAAATCAGACATTTTTCTTTATAAATCTTCGGGTTGTACTTCTAATTAATAACTGGCATTTAGTTTTCTTCTTTCTCTGCATTCGTCCCTAAGCAGTGTGCCTTCTGTGTATAACAGGAAGTGAAAGTGATAGAAAAGTATTTATTATGTTTTAAATATGGATATTTTTCTTACAAAAATGCCATGTGAGGCACATTTTTATATGGATACACATGCCTTATTTGACATTTTGTGGACTGTTGAAAAAAAAAAACATCAACCCACTGCAATGATAACTCTTGGAAGAGCCAGGACAATTTTTATTATTTCATCTCCAATTTGATTCGTCTGAAAGAAGGAGGTCATATACACCTATGCCTCGGGGATGAGTAAAAAACTGGCTAATTTTCATTATTGGGTGAACTAACATTTTAATTATTTATTATAGGTACAATATTAGTGTTATTTATATATATGTGTGTGTGTGTGTGTGTGTGTGTTTTATAGGTTATATAGTGCTACAATAATTGCGAGAAGATCAAATAAATAATC
>JAUCMS010000001.1:7559979-7571278 GCA_032357445.1 Enteromius radiatus
TAAGCTACATACCTTCTATGTACATATCAGACAACAATTTAAAATATTCTCTCAATGCATTCTATGGCACCTTTAACGTCTTATCCTCTTCCTTTGCATCTATGCCTGAGGTTTTCGGTGTGGGAGTACACGCAATGCCATCTGTGAACTTTTTTGTCATCTCCACAAAATCTTCCACATCCACATACTTAGAGCCAGCTGTAGAAGAAAAAAAGATGCATAGTTGTGATGAGTTACAATTATCTCTAGCTCAAAGTATACCTTAGCTTGGTTTACCAACCATCCAGTTCCTATTTAATGTATTGCTTTTCTGTATACACATATACTGTATGTACGCTTACCTTCATTAGACACCATTGTCTCCAGGATTTTCCTCTGAGTATGAATACTTTGTGTTACACCACATACAGCAGGTTCACCTATTAGAAAGAAGCCATTAATTAGAGTTATTACTAGCAAGACATGTATTTCTTAATCACAAACAGTTGTTTATGTAACTACATACAATATAAGCATCTCACAATTCAAAATTTGGTCAAATGTTTCAGTTTTATGTAACATAAGGATGGGCAATACTGTTGTTGAAAAAAGAAACGGGCCAATTACCTGGTACAGCATTAACCTGGCTGACATTCTCCAACATCTCAGACATGGCTACTTTCTTCTTTCTGTCAGGATTGAGTTTCCAATACATCGACATGGCTGCTCTCCTCACTGCCTGTTCAAACTTACTCTCTGAGGACAGCCTTCTCACTTCCTGTGCATTCTCTGGTGTGATGCCTACCAGTAGAGAAGTATAAGAGAATGCATTTGTAATTACTATAAACAATTTATCAATTACCATTACAACAATTTTTCCAAATTATATTGATATAACTTGCTCTTGAAGGCATGTTCTTGGATGTTCCTTCCCCTCACCTTTGTTTTGGATCCAGCATTTCTGAAGTAGTTTGGCTGCATCCCTCCGACCTTGTTTTGCTGCCTTCATAAACCATTCAACAGCTGCAAGGTTATTTGTCTCTTTGTCTTTTTCTTCTGCCATTTTAAGGTAATATTTACCGAGCTACAGCACACATTAAAAAATATACATTAAAATGATAATCCAATAATGTTTTAATTCATCATTTAAATTACTTAATTTACTGCAACTGACATGAGATCATAAATATTGTGCGTAACTGTTGTGCATAACAAACCAAACTTCTTCTCTTTAGAGTGTAGTTTGCTTAGACCACAACATAAGAATTAGACTACACTGCCCATCAACCCCTGCATCATTTTGATGAACAATAATAACTGGCCTAATATCCTAGAGGCACAAAGCCAGACTGAGTATCATATAACCATATCTAATCTTAGCTTGAATGCTAAACCCTGATTATTAAAGCATGGTAAGCTCTTCACAGTGTGCCTTTAACAACACAATAACAGATTAGTGCAAAATCATTAACAGAAAGTAAACTATGCAGTCAAATATTTGACCCATCTACTAGGCTTATCTCCAGTTCCCATAATGTTTTATGTGCTTGCGCCTAATTGAATAATAATAATAATAATAAAAAAAAGTGGAATTCATTTTGGAGAAATCAAGGAAGTAGACATCTCAAGGAGTAGTCAGGGCTTATTGTTTAATGTAAGTGTCTATGTCAGCTGAGTCTGTGTATGCAGACACATTTGCTCTGACTGTGAGAGTATGTGTGAGAATATGTACACGTAGGAGCAATTGAGTTATATTGAGAGTGGGCTCATCTTCCAGAAAGCTGAAAATAGACACACTCATCATGGCCATGCCAAAAAGGACACACTTTAAGGCAGACTGAAACACTATAGAATTGAATTTGTATGGGGAAAATACACTGTAGATTGTTTGGACTTTTAAAGCTAAACACTTTTGTTTATTATATAGGTCAATAGAGAATAGCATCACAGTGCCAATATCATCAGTCATTTATGGTGTAAGTTTTAAAATCACAACTCCAAATTTTCCATTAAAAAAGGCTGTTGAAGAAAGAAAACTAATTGCAGAATTAAATTTAGCTCACTTCAATATTAGTTTATGGTATATTATTTCTTGTTTGACATCAGTCTTTTTTTTCATGATAAATTGTCAACATTTTATGCCTAGATTCACATTGTCATATTATGTTTATATGACAATATTCATCATTTCTGTATTATTTTAAATACATATGTGTGTTTGTGGACTCACTCTACTCTGTGCTCTAGGGTCTCCAGCCTCAGCTTTCTTCAGGAGTTCCTCAAAAGGCAGATCTTCATCCATATCATCTATGAATGATAGCAATCACTTACAAATTATGACTTAATAAATCCACAAATCCTCTAAATAATTCAACTATGTTCATATATGAAAAAAAAAATTAAGTGCATCATGTGCTTCTGGAAGTTAGATCATAATCAATGCTGATTAAAGCTTCAGAACAATACAAGAATAACTAACTTCATTGAATATGCCATTTTACTGAATGTAGTTTATAGATTCATGCCAACTGAGTTGTTTACTTAATTCTTTGTCATTGATTTAATTATGGCCTCAGTATAGTTAGTAGGTTGCATCTAAAGGAATCTTCAGAGTTGATGTCTTCATTACCTTCTGACACTATATTCTGAAACCAAGCCACAAGTAAATAAATGTACCCCTTAGATTTTCAAGTGAGAGATGGATTTTTTTAACACTGACAACCTAATTAAGCACATTGGTTTGTGACCACATTACCACATTCTTCAGCCTTGGCCTCTTCCTCAGCCTTTCTTATTTTCTCCTGCATCATCACCTTTTGGGCTGCAGCCAAAAAGCTTCGTTGGTGTGGGAGTTTACTGGAACCCGCTGCAGGTTTTTTGGTGGAGGACAGGGAACCTTCAGGAAGAGGTGTAGATTGTTTAGGATCAGCAGAAAGGGTGATGCTGGGTGTGGATGGGACATTGGGAGAAGATTTTGATAATGATGAAGATGATGTTGTAGCTGACATAGTTGGAGTAGTTTTAGAGACATGTGATGATGTAGGGGTGGGTTTTGGTGTTGCTGGTTTTTCGGGTATTGATCTGGCTGAAAGGTTTGAGGTTTTAACATTAGTTTGTTTTAATTTAGTATCTTGACTTGAAGAAGGGGTGGATTTAGGTGGTTGGTCTGGGCTGCCAGAATTGGAGCGAGGGGGACCCGCTGTCTCAGTGCCTGGAATGGATTTAGTTGATGGAACAGGAAGATTGAGACGTTCGTGGGTTGCACTTTTCTCCTTGAGATTCTCAGGAGATGGTGGTGGGTTAGCACTAACATCCTTCTCACCTAAAAGACATAAAGTGCATAGACATAATGTTTACCGAGAGCACCATTTTTTTCACTTATGCTTGTTTCTTACATATTTAGGCCCTATGTTTTCTTACACAATTGGTAATATGCTTTTGACATTAAATTCTACTCCAATCACCACACAAATGTATACAGTATATAGCTGCCTTATAAAGAATAACTTACTCTGATTTATTACATATTATTTAACCTACATAATAAAAAAATTAATGATATGATTTTTAGATGTTTACTGTATTTAATATGCACTTTGATAACCGACTACCTAATAAATGTTTGTACACAATATACTATATGTTTTGACAGACCTTAAAGAATAACTAGCCTACTAAAATTAAAGGTAGTTTTAGTACTCAAAAGAAAACTGAATTAAAACAACTTACTCATTTAAGCTGATTGAAGCTGATCTTCCTCAAAATATTGCGTAACACAACAAAAAATAAACTCCTTTCAAAGTTTTCTGTGCTGTCTTCACATAACAGCTCTGTGAATCCGGAGCCCCACTAGTAAGGAATCGCAGTTGTTAAAACCCACCATACCTCCAGAGAACGAGCTTCGATTGGATATTTAATATGCCAATCAAAGAGATCCTCTCTGATTGGATAGGAATCGAGCAGTGAATGGCATTGCCCAAATGATTGTCATCATCACACTTAATTTGGATTCGCATGACAACAATAACAAGTCAGTCTTACTGTGGCGAAAGACTTACGGGTAAGCTTAGAGTAATAGCCTAAAATAATAATTGTGACCCTTTTTTTCATGATAAAATCACGAAGGAGGTTCAGTGAATTAACTATTGTCAGCCACTAGATGTCAACGAAGGAATGTAAAGTTGGTGGATTCTGATTGGCTGTCAATGTTTTTTGATGTAAACATTCTGAAAGTCATTCCAATGTTCATTATACTCCTATATTTTAATTTTAATTATATAAGATATTAGTTATCGTTATACTTTGACTCTCTTAAGTCCTTCACTCAACCTATTCATTAAAACAGTTGTTCATGGTTGAAAAGGGACTACAGAAAGAGTGCTTTATGTAGCCTACACCCCCCCCACACACACACATACACACACTTTTTAATATATGTATTTGTTTGTTTGTTTAACTGTGAGACAGTATAAAAAAAGATTGATAAAAAAGAAAACAATAAATATCTTGTAGCTAATACGAGTAGCTATGGTGCCCATTCACTAGGCCTATTCGTATCCATTTCGTTTACGAATATTATTCTGTTCTTTCACATATACGTGATGAATTTTTCAAAACATCACTCCAGTGACAACATTTAAGTCAAAAATATATAGGCTAGGGTTATAGGCAAAGTAGGCACAAACACCACTAGAGCTCTCCAAAGTTCCACGCATTCGTTTACCCAGACTGTTAGTTTTATGCAAGTCAGTGCAGCTGACTGCAGTGTTTTTGCGCATCTTACGCACTTTATGATGGAAGATGGCACTGCATTGCCCATATCTTCAGTTCGACAAAATAAACAGGAAAAAAAAACTTTGATGTAGGTCTGAATTAAAACATTTAACTAAATTTACCAATGTTCAGAAAAAACTGGATTAGATTATGCAATTTTATTCGTGCTAGCTCATAATAACACGCGTTATCACTGTCTGGAAAGTAGATCGCAGCATATCAGTCTGCAAGCTGCGACCTCCGCATCCCCAGGCAAACCAAGGCTGACCTGGTTTTCTGCACTGGCATCTCGCTTCATCATTGTTTCAGAGCATCCTCTCCCTTCTATGAGAGATGTCGGACTGTAGGCGACAGTGGAACCGGGAGGATGAGCTCCCTGTGTATTTGGCTAAACCCATCTCGACCGGACCCAACCAGCGTCACAAATCTCACGGAATGTTTAGCTCCGTCGAGGGCGCGTATGATACCAAGACTATCGATTTTGACCAGTACGCCATAGGGAGGAAGGGGAACAGGAGCTCACGGAGCAGCAGCAGGGAACGCATCGTGGATGGGGACTTTGAAGCTTATGAGATCAGCCGGGGGACCATCAGCTCCCCGGGTGAGAGAGACGACGGGCGTCCGGGTGTCGGAATTACGGATCAGACTGAAAAGGAATGTCGTTATGAGCAAAACAACGGGAAGGTGGGCTTAAATGTTATGTAAGCTACAAAAGGTTCAAATTTGCTCATAAAAGAATACATATAATATCTCTTGCTAAATAAATGTACCCTAATGAATGCATAGGCTAGCAATTGTTTTGACATACATTTTGTAAGTAAAGATCTTAGTTACCCTAAATGTAATCATACTTCATATGAAGAAACTAAATTTACAATGCTTGAATTTTATTATAATAAGAAAATAAAAAACATTTTATCCTAGGCTATATGCAAAAGTAAAACCTCATGCTTGTATAAAAACATGTATAAAACCCAATATCCTACTATAAAAACAATTCTTCAAAATTATTTCAAGAATGCTCATATTTGATCTATTTGTAAACTAATGATAATTTATCAAATTGAAATTTAGAAACGTTTTTGAATAGTGTTTTAATTTATGAATTAACATTATTATTCAATTTTAATCTTAAATCTTAATCTTAAAACAAAACTATTTTTTCAAAACTATGCCGTTTTTGACACATAACTCCGACATTCTCTTTAACGATTCTCTTTGTTTCACGTGAGGGGGGCGCTCCAACATACACTCAAATACAAAACACGTCTTCGAACAGGCGAACAGATACACACTCACATACACTCAAAGACACACACCCCTCGGGAGAGGCGCTCGCCTGTACAGCACTAACCGAGCGCTAGTTCGTTAAGTGGGTTGGTGACAAAGAAGCGGTTGACTGCTCATTGTTCATCTCCTCAAAACATAAAGAAGACATGTCTGGGACGGGCTACCAAGGGAAGAAGAACATCCCGCATTTGACGGTAAGACACCGGCTGCAAGGCGACCCTTCTGCTCCGGGTAAATCCTGCGCATGGGGGAAACGAGAGGGGATTAAATTCTTAGCGAGCCAACAAAGCAGAGGCCGCTTAGAAGAGCACTGAAATCAGCCAACGGAAAGGTTACCATTACTGCTACAATGGGGCACAGTAAGGCACACGTCCCTACAGTGCATATTGCGACCGGTTTGCATTTAAAATAGATGCCGGGATAAATAATGAATCGTGCACGAATCTACAGCAGCTTTGTTGGGCGCGTTTCATTTGACAAATGGCGAGTGCATATGCAGCTCACTAGACGCAACAGGGTCTGTCGCCAAGAGCAGCAATCTGGAATAAACAGACACTTTTTTTAAATGCCAGTGCACACATTAAAACAAAAACCACTGGAATTTGAGCCCTATATGTTGTACATATTTTTGCCTGTAGTTATGAGTAATGGATTAGAATGATCCTAATCCTAGACTAAAGCAATCTTTGCGATTTGTGCCTGGTTGAAATCTAGGAATAGCGCATATTGAGGTTTTTGCTTTGAATATGAATCCTGAATCAGTTGAGAAAAACGCCATGGTGTGTGCCTTCCTGACAACTGGGTGATGCGAGGTTACCATGGCAACCTAACATCTTTCCACATTACCACATTTGCTCTTCTCTGTTCATAGAACCCCACCCATTCACAGAGTGTGAGGCTGAAACTGTGCAGAAGGCTCTTTTATCAGTGGTTGTAAGAGCACTTCACTGAATTGCAAATATAGCAGGTAAAAGCAGGTTTAAACTGCAGTTGGAATCACTCATTCTCTTGCTCGCTCTCTGTGTTTCTTTTCCTGTCTTCTTCAGAGCGATCGGCTGCTGATTAAAGGTGGAAGAGTGGTCAATGATGATCAGTCGCTATATGCTGACGTTTATGTTGAAGATGGAATTATTAAGTAAGACACCATGCACAAGCATATGCATATGCAAACTTTTACAAAGCACAATGTGTAGCAATTGCATATTGTTACAAATATGAATGATGCATGCATGAAAACTATACACCAATCACGGTCACATTCAAAATAAATAAACTGCTCTATGCAGCATCTTAAAAGTATATTAAATCACAGTTTTACTGAAATGTTATTTGGTCCAACTTTATGGTCTTAACTAGATAAAAAAAAGTGCTTATTTTGTTCATAATTTGTTCTATTGGGATACAGATATGGTATTGGGAAGGTCTGGTGGTATAGGTTAAAGAGTGGGTTAAAATTGATTAATTAATTGAAATACAAACTAGAAACATACATACATGCAAATTGTCCAGTATTTATTCTCATGCACAAGCTAATATTAATAGTAATATGAATTCCATGTATAAAGGCCCGCTGAGTGTATACTTATGAGGTAGTTTATGATTTGTTTTTCTTTCTGTTGTGTTGTGTCACTTTCTGTTAAAAAAAAACTGTCAATTTAATGAAATAAAGCTTAATTGCATTATATTGCATAACATATAATTAATTTTGGCATCATATGAAGTTCTCCAGTCGCATCAGGCCGTTAAAATCTTTTTATAACCTTTTGTTTCAATTGCACATCTGTTTTTTGGTCTGTCATGTAATATAGTGCGTGTATAGTATGTAATGTATTTGTAATGTATTCATTTTCCTTGTCACCTTCAGACAGGTTGGGGAGAACCTGATTGTGCCAGGGGGTGTGAAGGTGATCGAGGCTAATGGATGTATGGTGATTCCTGGAGGTATTGATGTAAACACCTGCCTGCATAAGCCTTACTTGGGCACTCCACCTGTGGATGACTTCTACCAGGGCACCAAAGCTGCTCTAGCAGGAGGAACCACCATGATCAGTAAGTCTGGATGAATTATTAATCTGGTATTAAAAAAAGAGAATTTATTAAGTTTTTCTTTTTTTAAAATTACATTTGATCTCTGGATTGTGGCAAATGTTCAAGTATGTTAAATATTTAAGATGCAGTGCCAAATGTCAGCTACAGCCAATCAGATTTAGTTTTCTCTAGCAGTCTGAGTCAAGAGGGTTTTTTTTTGTGGTTACAGTAACTACTTTTCTTTAAACTGTAGAACTGTTAGCTGTTGTGAATGACACACAAAAAAAGGCTTTGTGCATGTCAAGGAGCATACAGAAATCAAAAGAGTAATTTAGGACTAAAGCAGCAAACTAAAAGCATCTTCAGTAGAAAATAATATGAACTATTTAATAGAATCTTCATAAATAAAAAAACATAAAATCCCAAACACATTTTGATCAGAACCCCTCATCTTCTGTTTCAGTCGACCATGTGACTCCACAGCCTGGTGACAGTCTTTTGGAGGCCTTTGAGAAGTGGCAGGAGGCGGCTGATAAGAAGTCCTGTTGTGATTATTCACTTCATGTGGACATCCCTCATTGGCATGAAGGTGTGAAGGAGGAGCTGGAACAGCTGGTACAGGAAAAAGGTGAACACATATTTAAAAACAATATTTGTAAAGCCAAATGTATTGTGTGCTTTTAATGCCACATGTCTTGATCATACTGATGTTTCAGAGTCACTTCTTAGAATTTTTCCAAACGCAGATTTTTATTAATTCGCAGTCTTTCAAATGTTTAAGGGCAGTCAATTCAAAAATAACTTTTATTCACCCAGGACACATTCATTTGTTAGAAAGTAATAGTAAGGATAGTAAAGATCTTTGTAATGCTGCATTTTTTAGTTTTCTATTGAGCACAATAAAACATAGATAGACAACAACATAATGACATAGACCAGTCACAAATATATACACACACACAAATGTGGCACAAAGGGGGCGGGGAAACAAAACACACACAAAAAAGGCGAATTCAAGAGAATGGGAACAAGAGTTAGAAAAAAAAACAAGCTGTAAATGTATGGAAGTGGTAGTTTGAATAGATACGGAGATAAGTTAAATTTATATTTTCATGAATTGTAATAATATCCATTATTTTTATCATCATTAATCTGGTTCTGTGTTATTTAGTGAGAATATTTAACTATAGACGTAACTGTACTAAATATTAAACAGGAAGCAATACAAAATACAATAGTAGTGATATTATAATACAATGTTAAACAGTAAAAGGAGTAGTAGTTGTTAGCATCCATATAATGAGACAGATCCAGAATCCACTAATGGCTATGACAGATAATATCCTACTTTTAAAGTGATAGAACAAATAACTAAGAAGAGCCCTAGTAGGAATATAATAATATAATGAGGCCAGTAATGGACACAGAGGTGGAAGCAGTGGGAACATCAATGATTGTAATGGTAATAGTATGAAATAGACTGAAATAGACTAATTGGTCGAATTGTTGGTAATTATAGCTAATGATATCTCCCATCCAACACAGCCATCGGCACAGACGCCAACAACGTCCCCAGTCCATCCCTGTCCCTCCTGTCACTCCTATACCAGTGAATGCCATTTTATATAATGGTCCACCACACCATGCACTTCCTGAACAGGTTCCCCAGTCTGTGCATGGTCCAATGGGTGACCGCTCTTTATCAGTACTGTTTGTATCCACTGAACTCTTTTCATATTGCAAACTGGCCGATGTCTTCACCGGTCAGCTCCCCAACTAAAGACACCTCATCCAGCCCAGTTCTAATTTCAGTTCGTCAAATGCATTTTGTTTTTCAAATATTGTTCCTTTGCATTTTCTATTCATCAAAGATCCTGAAAAAAAAGCATTATGTTTCAACAGTTTTGAATTGAAATCATTTACTGTTTTTTTTTTTTTTTTTTAAACAAATCCATCCAGAATGGTACTATGTATTTTTTCTGAAATGCATGTTAATGTTCTCTTCTTTTGACAGGAATCAACTCTTTTCAAGTGTTCATGGCTTACAAAGGGTTATTTCAAATGCCTGACTCTCAGGTTAGTTGTCTATGCTTCCATCTATAGAAAAGTCTGTACTGTAATTAAATAAAATAACTAATTTGATCTCTCTTTCTTTCTCTCATCTAGCTGTATGAAGCATTCTCATTCCTTAAGGAGCTGGGGGCAGTGGTGCTGGTGCACGCAGAGAATGGAGACCTGATAGCACAGGTACCTGTTGTCCAACGACCAAATACCATACAGAATTCAAACCCTTTGCTGCCACTTACCCTTGTTCAATATTTGTGTGAAAGGAACAAAACAAAATCTTGGGAATGGGCATCACTGGTCCGGAAGGCCACCCACTGAGCCGTCCAGAGGAGGTGGGATCAATACATTGACAAACTTAGAAGTTTAACTGAGTAACTGCTTATCCAGTCAGTTTCAGCAGAGTGAAGCATCTTGATGTGATTGGATATCTGTTTCACAGCTGGAGGCGGAGGCTGTTTTCCGCGCTATCACCCTTGGCAATCGAGTCAACTGCCCTGTCTACATCACCAAAGTGATGAGCAAGAGTGCAGCTGATACTGTGACCAGTGCACGGAAGAAAGGTGACTGCATATTGTGAAATATTGTTGCATGCTGAATTCACCATTTTCATATTCTTTAAAGAACACCCAGGCTGCACTTATTTGATCAAAATACAATAAAAAGTTACATTGTACAATTTAATTATAATATTTTCTGTTTTATTATACTTCAATATATGTAATATTTTAAAAAGCAGAATTTTCAGCAGCTTTTACTCAGTCTTCATTGTCACATGATCTTTGTGAAATAATTCGAATATACTGATTTGCTGCTCTAGAAGCATTTCTTATTATTATCATTGTTGAAGACAGTTGTTGTGATTTTACATTTTTCACAATTTATTTGAAATAATTTTTGTAACAATAATAAGACTGTCACATTTGGTAAATGAATGCATACTTGCCAAAAAAAAGTTTTTAATTTCATCTAAAAGAAAAAATCATAATGACACTGAACTATAGTGTGATAGCATAAATGGTAGGTGTATTTAAAAAGACATATTTATTGCAATGTCTAGCACAAATTGTTAATTTGAACAAACTTGTTGTTAAGAAGTTTTGTGTCCCTTAGCTGCAGTGTCACACCCTGTTCAGTCCCCTTTTAATTATAAGCTCCGCCCATG
>JAUCMS010000001.1:7571378-7585459 GCA_032357445.1 Enteromius radiatus
CTAAAACGGAAGTGACTAGACTGGAAGTCTGTTCTTACCGACAGCCCCAACTGGTTTCAAGCTAGCTACCTAATCACTAGTTCCTATCTCCTTTTCACTTGTTAATTTGAATATGCCAGTACTACAATTTATGGACTTGTTCTCTTTATTTCCCTGGTTTTAGGCTCTGTTGTTTTTGGTGAGCCAATCACAGCCAGCTTAGCAACAGATGGATCTCACTATTGGAGCAAAAACTGGGCAAAAGCAGCAGCCTATGTAACCTCTCCCCCCCTCAGCCCTGACCCAACAACGCCTGACCACCTTCACTCTCTACTGGCCTGGTAAATCATTTTGAGTTATTTCTACATTTTAGACACCAGTGACGTTTGCAGTTATTGTAGATGCAGTCCTATGCCAAGTGAAACTATCTACTCTATCCATTACTTTGGCTCTTTGCTACACCCAGACCGCAGACACGCCTTTTCCTGGCCCCATTTCTAAAAATAGATCAGGCTTTCATCTTCTGTTGCCATGGATACAGTACTCTCCTCCTCCCTCCCCTCCACACACATAACTTGCAGGCTGCTAGACTATGAGAGAGATGTCATTATGTTGACATCCACAGCCGCGCACACACACACACACACACACACACTCACAGGCACAGAGATTCACACACACACACACACACACTCACAGGCACAGAGATTCACACTTACACACACACATACACTGTCACGTAGAGGCAGACCGACACAGCTGGAGAGAGGACATTTATTTTTAGCATAGATACATTACTTGGGGTCCAAAGAATGAGAGGAAGAAAAACATAAAATATTCCCTTTTTTAAATATTAAACATATGTATGATGCAAAGACCAACTTTAGTTGTATTGTGTAGATATATAGTGTTTCATTTTGTGATTTCAGATGTATGTTTCCATCTGAATCATTTTTATATAATTTTTACATCACATAACAGTCACACATATCCATAAGTATTATGGAGCATACATTATTTTATATTGCACATATTATATTATATTACATGATGCTGGTCACTCAAGCAAATCTAGTGACAGTTGAGTGCAAATGTCTTTAATCTCTTATAGTAGCTAAGATGGTTGTTCAAAAGATAAAATAGATATTTGAGGACATGACCAATTAAAATTACAAAGAGCTTTCATATTCATCCCTCAGGTTTTTGAAGTTGAATGAATTTAAAATTAAGCAGTATGCTTTTAGTTTTCTTTAATTAATACATTTATTGAGCAAGGATTCATTAAAAGTGTCTGTTTATGTTTCATTATGTTATGTTATGTTTTATTTGAAATATCTACTCATCAAAGAATACTGAAAAAAATATGTTGCTGCTTAAATTAAAATAAAAAAAATAATAATGTTTTTAATGAATGTGGCACCCCGGTAATTACATTTCTCTTCAGTGGGGATCTGCAGGTCGTGGGTAGTGGACATTGTGCTTACAGCACCTCTCAAAAGGCCATAGGGAAGGACGACTTTACCCTTATACCCGAGGGAACCAATGGAGTAGAGGAGAGGATGGGTTTTGTTTGGGACAAAGCTGTGGTAAGTGCATCTGCGCTGATATGAATTTTGGTGCAGGTTGCATTTATGAGTGACCTCTTCATTTGTTCCCTACAGGCTATGGGGAAGATGGATGAAAACCAGTTTGTTGCAGTTACAAGTACTAATGCAGCCAAAATCTTCAATCTGTACCCCCGTAAGGGTCGGATAGCAGTGGGTTCAGATGCTGACATTGTTATTTGGGACCCCGATAAGATTAAGACCATCACAGCTAAAGCACAGCAGTCGGTGGGGACTTTTTTCTTAATCTAAATCTTTTTCTAAACACATGCAAAATATGAATGGTCATTTTTTATTTGATAAACAGTTGAAAATAGAAAGCTTTTTTTTCTAGTATATCTCTGTACTTCTGTTTCCAGGCTCTGGAGTACAATATTTTTGAGGGGATGGAGTGTCGTGGTGGTCCAGTGTATGTGGTCAGTCAGGGTAGGATTGTGTTTGAGGAAGGGAAGCTTCAGGTTCAGCAGGGGACTGGACGTTTCATCTCTCGGAAACCCTTCCCTGACATTGTCTACCAGCGCATTAAGTACCGCAACAAGGTTGGACTCTTTAATTAATTCACTGACCTTCACTGAGTCTCAGTTAGTTTTGTTGTATATATTAAAATGGGTAAATATGCACTACCATTTGATATTTTGGGTTCAGTATGATTTTTAATGTTTTTAAAAGAAGACTTACAGTATGCTCACCAGGATTGCATTTATCAGTAAAGTAAAATTTAAATGTATTGTTAACTAAGATAACTGCTTTATATTTGAAAATATTTTTACATTTAATTTATTACTTGTGTCACATCATTCTGAGATGATAATTTAAAGCTCTAAAACATTGTTGAAAACAGCTTAATGTTTTTGTGCCAACAGTGATATTTACTTACATATTTTTTAATACATTTCTAATCAAAGTTTTGATCAATTTAATGCCTCCTTGCTGAATAAAACTGATTTCGTAAAAAAAAAAAAAACTTACTGACACCAAGCTTTTTAACAACAGTGAAGTAACGTAACAGTTTAGTATTTTCCAAGCACACACATTTGCTAAAACAGTAATGTAGTAAGAATAATGAAATAGATGTGTTGTTTGTTTTATAGTGCGAATGCAAAGACTGGTGCAAATTAGTGTATTATCAAACCTTTAAGTTCATGTCTCATTTTCTATTAATAACACCAATCCTGTCATTTACTGTTGTTTGGAAGGTGATGAGCAAGCAGGGAGTTTCTCGTGGTATCTACGATGGTCCAGTATATGACATCCCACCAACACCCAAATACATAACCCCAGCACCCTCTGCCAAGACCTCACCCACTACACACCAGCCTCCACCAATCAGAAACTTGCATCAGTCTAACTTCAGTCTATCAGGTGAGGAAATTACCTTTTCTAATAAACTTATACCCCAATATCCTCAATTCCTTTAAATGTTGTATCAGTTTATCTATATTTAACAGCAAGTGTATCATTTTCATGATTATTTCAATACTATTAGGGGCTCAAATAGATGACAACGTTCCTCGGCGCTCCGGCCACCGCATTGTAGCACCCCCTGGTGGTCGTTCCAATATCACCAGCCTTGGTTGAGCCTTTCTCCAGCTCCCATGTGACTTTGAGAGCGTGTGTGTGTGTGTTCCTGTGTGTCTGTGTGTGAGAGTATTAATAGAGTTCTATCTGTTGACAAATAATCAGTATTCTTCTCTCACAGGACCATGCTATAAAGGATTTTTGTGCAACGCATGCATGTCAAAATTTTACCTGTGCAGTAAATGTCCCATACCTAGACAAATACCTATAGATAGCTAGACAATCACTAGAGAATACTTTAACAAATCTGTAACGAATATCTGAAAAAATAGCATTTAAACAATGCTAATATAACTACACACATTTATTAAAGTTATAAGTTACCCTTATTCTGTTGATGTGACCCCAAGTGTTTATGAAAATGTCCTGCTTTAAAACCTTGTGAAGTAACTAGTCATCCCACAAAACGGTGCTCCTCCTACTGGACAACTTACTGAACTAAAGATAACTAGATAAAAGTGCTAGAATGCAGTTCTGAGATCAGTTTTGGCTTAGATGTACCACTAATAAGTACATTCTAAAACTGAGTGACGATCTACTCTTACAAGCACTTTTAACCTTCATGTTCTCTGTGCACTGAAATGTTTTTAATTGTGTTATCAGTCTATTTTGTGGTAAAGAATGGTGATGGATTGCATGATCTCACTTTTAAATGTTGTTATTATTGACATCTGACCTTTTGATTCTTACACTATTTATATTTTGAAGGATAATTTTATCGGTTATCTTATCAGATTTGAATTGTTTTACAAGAACAATCACTTTTTAGTGAAAAAGGCTGCATGCCATTTTAGCTCCTCCAAGCTCTTGGCTGTGTAGAGTTTGCTAAATTAGATGTTGACTAGAGAAGGTTTTCACATTACCTCAGATCACAAATGCAGAATCAAAGAATGCAACTATATGCAACTATATGATTTTTTTTTTTTTACCTGCAACACACTCATCTGCGATGCAAATGATCACGTCTGGATTCAAAAAGAGCTGAAAATGCTTTCATTGCATCTGCCTGTTTTTCTTCTAATGTGAGATTTATACAGTATTGCTTCACATCCAAGTGGCTTTAGACTAGTCACTGTGTACGCTCAAAGTCTTAATACCGAACTTCCACTGAATTAATGGTGATCGCTCTTGTTTTGGACCAATACAAGGCCAGTGCCAAGCCTGCTGTATTGCTTCCTTTACCCCATTGTGATTTTGTATTGCCTATGGTATATATAGTGTTTATGACCAATGCCATTTTAGATTTTGTAGGCCGATATCCACTAATGCACTCATTGACTGTTGATAATGATATTCACTTTGCTATGGTGAAATAAAGTTCATAAATAGATGGTTTGAAGCTGTTGCTGTGTGTTTCCCTTGCCTTTTTAACCAAATCTGTATATAATATAATGTATTTGTTTGATTCTGTAAACATACAGAATTGATTTTTTTTGCATCTGTAGACATACAAAAAGCTTGCCAACAAATTAATACTGAACATTTCCACCAGTATTGTCCAGGGGGGGAAACAACAACATCCCGTTCATGTAATGGAATATGCAACTCTACCACCTGCAAAAACAAAGCTTGCTTGCATGGAGACAGAGCAAAAGTCACACAACTGAAACCGAAAATTAAAAACGAGAAAGCCTAAAGACAACCAACTGAAATTCTTAATGGAGGTACAGAAGATGAGGGGGTGGGGGGGGGATATATAGGAACGCAAATGCAGTGACAAAATCATTCTGTAGTCCTCTGTCAGCTGGTAAAGGAACAGGCTTTTTTATCTGTAGCTATATATGTTCACCACTAGATGTCCTACTTAGTTCACCCCAAAATGAAAATTTGGTCATATTTACTTTTTTCAAAGCTGTATGATTTTTTTTTTTTTTTCTGCTGAACACAAAATTTGATAATCTGAAGAATGTAAACTAAACAGCTGCTGGTATTGACTTAGTATGGGGAAAAAATGGCTATCAGTATCTTCTTTTGTGTTCAACAAAAGTAAGAAATGTATACAGGTTTGGAAAAACTAGAGGATGTTATATTTGGATGAACTATCCCTTTAATCAATATTCTTTAGTTGTTTCATTTTATTAGCTGTTACATTCTTCAGCTATTTGTTTCATAATGAACTTTAGATGTTTATTCTTTAATAAGTAATAAAAAGGTTGTGTCCTTTATCCATTAGAAATTTTATTTGTAGGCTTATGTTATACAGTGGTGCTTCAGATATTGGTATTAGTATGGAAAAACCTTCAGTCCATCAATTAAAATTTCATTTAATTTTTGGATGAATAACTAATAATGTGACAACACCTTAAAGGGTGCACTGCAGGTCATTACTTTAAAAGAAACAATTCACCCACCCCCCCAAAAAAACAATTTATTTACCTTTAGGTCATCCAAGAGAGTCCAAGCAGCTGATAAAACCATCACAAACCACATGACACCAGTTTATTTATTTATGTTATGAAGGGTCTATAACCTATAACACTTGAAAGAGTCCACTAACATATTTATTTAATTTTAATTAATTAAAATTTACTTCCATGATGCTTGTGCATATTTCTCACTTGATTCAGACTTTTTACTGGAGACAGCAATGAATTGAACACTTCATATTTTAACAGAAAACAACATTTTGAAACTAAAAATGGCTTTGTTTTTACACACAGGTTTTGGCTTCAAGAGACATTAATGGACTGAGAGTTGTGTGGATTAATTGTTGATTATTGTGCTGTTGTCATTCAGCACCCATTCACTTCTAAGGATCCATTGGTGAGCAAGTGATGTAATGCTGAATTCCTCCAAATCTGTTCAATGAAGAAACACACTCATCTATACTACATCTTGATGGCCTGAGGGTCATTTTGCATTTTATTATTTTGTGACACTATCTATTGGATAAAATTGGCAAAAGAGGGCGTTCTTCACCAGTAGGAATGTGACCTGCAGAGGAACCTGACACGAGACACTTCAGTTTGTCGTTCAGTCATGTGAACATTTCAGCGAGGGTCTTAAGAAACAATGAGGTCAGCTACGATCCGATCAAAACGCTGAAGTAGATGGGATTGTTTTGGGGGGGAGTATGCGGTGTCCGCCACACGAAATATATCTTGGTGTGTTTTTGGTTATTCTGTGACACTTGAAGACATGTACAACTTCACATCCCTGAGCGCTCATGGAGAGCCAGCGGGTCGCATTTTTCTAGGTTTCGCGCTTTCTCTCCTCGTGCTGTGGACGTTATTGGGGAATGTCACGGTTTGCGCCGCAGTTTTGAGCTTCCGTCACCTGAGAGGAAAAGTTACCAATATCTTCATTGTGTCTCTGGCGATGTCCGACTTGCTGGTGGCAGTTCTCGTGATGCCTTGGAAAGCGGCCACGGAGGTGACAGGACACTGGGCGTTTGGCTCTTTCTGCCAGTGCTGGGTGGCTTTTGACATCATGTGTTCCACCGCGTCCATCCTGAATCTGTGCGTGATCAGCTTGGATCGATACTGGGCTATTTCAAACCCGTTTCAATACGAGAGGAAGATGAACCGTAGAGTCGCCCTCGTTATGGTCAGCGTGACGTGGGTCGTATCGGTGGCTATATCATTCGTGCCCGTGCAGCTGAACTGGCACCGGGCAGATCTGGGAACGGTCACCACAAGCAACTGGACCACTAAGGAAATGTGTGACTCGAGTCTGAGCAGAACCTATGCCATTTCATCCTCTCTAATAAGTTTTTACATTCCCGTAGCAGTGATGCTGGTCACATACACGCGCATCTACCGCATTGCACAGGTTCAAATCAAGAGCATCTCTTCGTTGGAGCGCGCAGCGCAACGCGCACAGGACTGCAGAGCAGGTGCGCGCACCTGTCCTCTCCAACACCGCGCTATAAGAGAAACCAAGCTCTTTAAAACTCTCACAGTTATTATGGGGGTGTTCGTGTGCTGCTGGTTTCCGTTCTTTGTCCTGAACTGTGCGGTTCCTTTCTGCCACAAGCCAAATTGTGTCAGCGAAGCAACTTTTAACGTGTTTGTGTGGTTCGGCTGGTGCAATTCATCGCTCAATCCGATCATATATGCTTTCAACTCTGATTTCAGAGATGCATTTGCTCGGTTTCTGTGCTGCCATGACCTGTGCACCAAAACACCTCTTGATATTCAGTGCAAGGATCCGGTGTCCACAAATAATCAGAGCAGCTCTGTTAACACTACGGATGTCGGTCATGTCAGTTTGGAGAAGGCGGACAACCAATTGCGGCGTCCATTGGTGGAGATACATATGTTTGGAGATGAGAGCGGGGCTCAGCGTATTAACTCGGAAGATACGTGTCAGAGTAAATGACTTTTTGTTAGACTTAAATGTATGTCGACAATGCTAGTTTTCACAATTAATGTTTATTTTTGAGAGACAATTTCTGTATAGACGCATACCTTAACGTTTCGCCTACAAACAGATTTAAGAATGTCAAGGAAACAGGTTACAGTTCCACCAATACATATTGATTTTGTTGGGGTATGTTGTCACATTGGGAACCTGCTGTTCATTGCCTTGCATTTGAGGGGAACAGGCTAAATTGTTTAGCTAAAAATCCTGAAGGAAGAAGGCAATTTTTAACGTTAGTTATAGTTTTACAGTAAAGCAATCCATCCAAATGTAACAGGCTATAATCAAAACATTTTTTTTTTACTAACAGGTTCATTCTCATATAAGTGTTTTTCAATGTTTTTCAATGTTCCTTGTGTGCTAGTGAACCAGATTAACCTTTTGAAATGAAGTTTCACCAAATTTAGGCTACACTTAGCCTATTTAAGAAACATGTTTTTGAAAATACAGTTTTCATTTAAAATTAGCTTCACGGTATATTTCACCCTTGGAATAATATATCTGAGTTTAAGTTTATTGTGTTCACTGTTTACCCAAAATCTATGGGCCGGTTTCCCGGATAGGAATTAGATTAAGCCAGGACTAGACCTTTGTTAATTTAGGACATCTTTAGAAACATGTCTTAGAAAAATGCATTATCTGTGAACATTTTAAGACCAAACAATGGCAATGATGTATTTTAAGATATCTCAGTGCAAGCCTTTTCCAGTTTAGACAGCTCTTAACATTTATCTTAATCTAGGACTAGTCTTAAACCCTGTTCGGGAAACCGGCCCCACATGTCTAGTTTGCAGGAAAATACATATAAATATCCCAAATTCTGAAAATGTTTGAACTAGGTGCCTGAAACTAATTGGATTTGACACCAAAACCTTCAATTTCCTTAGGTATAATCCATTTGACAACTTCCTCATAGCCTATTTTTTGTTTACTTCTTTGTTTACATTTGAAGATGACCACCAAGGTCAGGTTATCACAGCCACAGAAAGAGATCTGAGGCTTTAATAGACCGGATGCCAAAGAGGGCGGCGAGTCCTAGTATCGTTTTTCCATTAGACACGAATACACAGGATTACTCTCATAAATAATTAGTTGGCTGCAATCTCCACTCAAGGAATGTTACATTTCCGTGTGCAAGGACTTTAGATTTATGTATGGCATGCTATAGGTGATGCTTTGAAAGTGCATAGGGTTGTACATGTTGATGATTGTCAGGGTCTGTTAGCTGTTGCTCTTCTTGATCATCTTTGACTTTGTTAAATTAGGTTGGATGTCTTCGCCTTCCACGAAACATACATTTATAATTATTCTTCTGTAACATGCTCCATTAAATGGTTAATAGCAAATTGTAAGCAGCAAAAATAATTACACACATTTTCCTGGAAAAAGTTGCATACAGAAGTATTTCCTGAGCATTGGGAGTCTTTTAAGGACACATTGGGCAAGAGTGTATTCACGAAAAGGCATGTTACGTTTGTAATTAATTCACAATGAGAGGTTTCATTTGGCTTACAGCAATGAATAAAGCATGGGAAGGCAATCCCTAATCCTTTATTAACCTCATAGAAACTAAAAAACTAAGAAACTATTTAAAAAATGCTCTCTTCACAATCCCTTCATTATGTATGCATATTTACATTGCTTTGACTGTTATCTATACATCCCACCTTTTTGCATGCCACAGTCCAATGTTAGTTTATTTGATAAACATTAACAGATAGACTAAACAAAAGTTTGGATGCTTTCTGGTTACCAAACGCGAGTAAATCATGTACAAAGTTAATGAAATGGGCTTCACCTGCGGTTTCTCTGCTATTACCTGTGAGAACTTGAGGAGAACTGACTTCATATATTATTATAACTCACTCAGGTTAAGGTAATTGCCAAAATCGGAAAACTGAAAAAAGCTTGATTTTGTAAGTAAGTGTGGCTTAAGTATCCAAATACTTCTTGGGGCTGTTGCATATGCTTAATGAAGAAGAAAGAGTATCTCTCTGTCCATGTGCCTGGTCATCAAACACTCACAGTAATGCTAGCCTGCACACAGAGTTTCCTGTAACTGGTCAAAGAGGTTAATGTGCACACATAGTGTTAGGAGATCGGTCACTGAGAGACGAAACACAAACAACATAGGAATAAATGAAGTTACTGTATAATATAAAATAAATGAAGGATTAAACATTATGATTGAACTTAAGTAATAATAGTAATCATATAATCAGAGGAGGTTTGTAAATAAATAAGTTTTACCTATTAAGAGAAAAGTTGAGAATCACAAAAATATTGCTTAATTATAGTTTAATTAGAACTGATTGTACTAATTAAAAAATAAGTGTCACCAGTGTGTAACATTTTCAAGTTTGTTTGTCTTGTTTTTTTTTTTGTCTTTTTTTATATTTATGCTAAAAGGATAATTGAGTGTGGGGGGGGAAACTAGTTAATATTTTCTAATTTGTCAGAATGTGTGTGAGCGTGAGAAATTTGCACATTTCATTATTGTTTATGGAAAAGACACACATGACATAAACTGTATAATAAATTTGTTGAAATAAAACTATTGCTGAAAATGCATTTGATCTGAAACTGTTAACGGTAGGGTATCAGCCTAATGACTGGTCAAAATACTATTACACTAATTATATTGATCACTCAAAGAACTAGATAGAACGATTCTATCCAGCTAGAGACATCTAGTGGCTGATGTACGCAATAACGCTATATTACTCTATTTTCGTGAACATTTAGCAGGTGTTTATATGAGATATATGCATATTATGTAATGACTTTTTATTCAATAACTTTGTACCTGGACCAAGGTTCTAGAGACACCCTAATTTGATGAATAATAATAATTCATACATAATGGGTTTATCAGTTATATGAACTTTTTGAACTATTAATAAAATGGTTACTCTTGTATATAGTACATAAACTAATTCCAAGTATTTCAGCATAAGCAAAAATGCCTTTTAAGATAACAAGAAACATAATTTCCGTCAACTGTATCCAAACAGTGTGTGAGAGACTTTTAATTTGTACACCCATGAACCGGAACTGATGTCCCCAAGTCTGCAAGAAGAGACTGAAGGAAGTGTGGATTGCTCCGTAAACATCATTCAATACGTTTGTGTTCTATATTCGTACGTGCGTTTGTGTTTTTCCCACCGAAATATCCGTGCGCTCTTTCGGGGTTGGTGGGCTTTAATCTGACCGTGTCTCTGACTTCTGGAGCGTATTGTAGAGCCCAGAGGAGAAGATGTCTGCAGAGGAGGCGGATAAAACCACCACCACCACCGATGCGAGTGCAGGAGACGAGGAGGAGGAATGGCTGTACGGGGGTCAGTGAGCGCCAAATCTATTCTGCGCTCTTGTACTTTGTTATTATAACGGCTAGGAGAAGCGTGGTTATTAATATACATCACCGTATATTGGGCATGATCAATGTAGGGGCCTGTGAGATACCTGTCACGTCACTAAATGTTTAAAATTCACGTCTGTGTTAAATAATAATAATTAATAATGTAATAATGTTTTTCTTAAGAAAAATCGTTCCGAGGGTAACGTTAGTTGATAAATTCCATTTCGAATCTGTTCAAGATTCTTTTTGTTGTCAAGAGATTCCACATAACTAACTTTGACATCATTATTCCACTTTCTGATGGGACTGAAAGAGAAGTTATTATGTAGAGGTATTTTAAGATTGATTTTAAGAACACTTTTAAAATGTTCATGGTTCTTTTGGGTGAATATGAAATATTAATTTGTCAGCAGTTTATTATTGTGAGCAGCTCCTCTTAATGTACTTCATAAAAATATTGTGTTCATTATAATTTTGTTGCTCACACATTTTTTGTTTGTTTGTTTTTTTACAGATGAAGGTGAAAGTAAAGAAACTGAAGAAGAAGAGGCCAAACTGACAGCAGCCATAAGGTGAGATGTGACATGTGTTTTACTGTTAGTGATATATTGGCTTTTACTGGCTTTTTAATTTTTTAAGATGCCACTGACACCCAAATATAATGTTCCTCATGAGAGGGACATTTGAAATGTAAAGCCATCTACATACAGTTTCTTGTATAAAAATGTCAAAATATGACTTAAATATTTAATTTTTATTAAGCTACATATATATTTTTTAAAGTACATACTGTTAAATACTTTTGTATTTAATTTACATTTCCACAGACCCTCTAGGTCTGAATTGGTAAAATATCTGAAGTGATTAGTGATATAAAAAATTACAAAATGATCACACACTGCTTTGTTACTTCTACATGTTTTCTCTGAATAATATTTTTATTATATGACATGGGCTTCTAGATTGCAAGTTACATGCACATTTATTGCAGGAACATGCCATGCTGTTTTTTTTTATAGCATATCCTGTAAAACATGTGCCTAAGAATAACTAAGATTTTGCATTCTAAGTTTTGTTTTCATCCTTCTCATGCTGATCCATCTTTGTCTGCAGTGCGACCTCTGCTCCTCCTGTCACAGAGGAGGCCACCACGACCACAAACAACACCACTACCACCATCACCACCACTACTGGAAATGGTGTGGCCAGTCAGGTAACAAATAAAACTACTATAAACAAATTGTTTTCAATTTTGATTGCTGTTGTATTGAAATATATTTAAACATCAGCTTTAGTGCATAAACAAATATCAATGTTACATATCTACATTACACTTCTGAATGAGTTTTTAATGACTTAGTTGAGTTGTCTTTTTCTATTTTTGTAAGCAATTAAATATTGGCAATTTTCATATCAAGTTACACATCTGTAACATTTATGTTGATTCATTTTTACAAATGAATAGAACTCAATAAAACAATTGATTGGTTTGTCTTAGGAGGAAGCACCTGGAGAAGATGAAGACAGTGAGAGCGATAGTGATGATGACGATGATGATGTCCGCGTCACCATTGGCGATATAAAAACAGGAGCGCCACAGTACACGTAAGCATTCTAAAGATTATAAGGGTGTTTGATAGATAACCTGGCACTGGTGATAGAAGTAGATTGATAAAGATTGAATTGCATTAATGAAGGATGAAGTCCATCAGATAATAGACAAAACAAACAAACAGTGGTGTGTTCTGGTTTAACTGACTTGGATTAAGTGATTAAAGCACATGATCATAATGTAAATCATCATAATGTAAAGTGAGTGTATTTGGAGTATACTTCTTGATTCATCTGGATTCATTTTATGATGTGTTTATGACCTTTTTGCATTTTACAATCTGAGCTCCCAGGAACAGAAACCAAAAGGTTTCAACAGAAATAAATTTTTTTAAAGCATATTAATTAGTTTTTTTTTTGTTGTTTTTTTTTTATGAGATGAGGGTGTGTGAATAATGACAGAATTATCAATTTTGGGTAAACTATCCCTTTGAATTTCTCATTTTCATTGGCATTACAAGTTCCTCTAGGTGTCCTGAAGTAGTTAGCAATGTGAAGAGAAAAATAAGAAGTAATAAATACATTTTAAATAAGCCAGTTTTAATGTAGCGTGGGACTTGTTTTTACTTTATTTTAATACTGTATAATTAAAATAGACTGTATGTCTAAAGTATTTGTGATGTTATGTTGTGCAGGGCATATGGGGGAACTCCAGTGAATCTAAACATAAAGTCAGCTGGCAGCAGAGCATATGGAGCAGGTGAGTGAAACTGTGTTTTAGAGCTTGGCTCTTTCTGACTTAATCATTTGTTTGCTTACAGATTCCTTTTCATACAAACCACCAATAGTTTCTGAGATAATGTAAGTGTCTTTTCTGTAGGTACTAAAGTGAAGGGCATAGACCTTGAAGCTCCAGGCAGCATCAATGGAGTTCCAGTCCTGGAAGCTGATATGGAGTCCTTTGAGGAGAAACCATGGAGAAAGCCAGGTGTGTATTATCTAAGGATTGCACTTGTGTAATTTTTGAATGTGGTGTCTGCATATTGTTTAGGATGTGTGTGTGTTTACAGGTGCGGACTTGTCTGACTATTTTAACTATGGTTTTAATGAGGACACATGGAAAGCATATTGTGAAAAGCAGAAGAGGTTACGCATGGGCCTGGACATTCTTAACATTGGATCCACCACCAGCAAGATCTCGGTAAGCATTATCAACTGTTACTGTGGTAGGAATGGAAAAGAATGTAACAATTCCGCTTCTGATTATACTATTTTAGGTCATTTTATGATTTATGATTCATTTTGGGAATTATTCTAATGTACTGATTTAGGTCTCAAAAACATTTCTTTTTATTATCAATGTTAGACACAGTCATGCTCAATCAGGATTCTTTGATGAATATACTTCAAAGAAAACTTTAAAAGAACAAATGATAAATGTTTATGTTAGAACATGCTATAAATGCTATTTAATGTATCCTTGCTGAAAAAGTATTAATAAAAAAAAAAATACCTGGTTCAAAAACCTTTGAACTGTATGTATGTGTATATTTGCATATTTTTTATGTTTTTAATAGTGCTGGGCAATGATTAATCGCATCCAAAATAAAAGTTTTTCTTTACATAATATATGCGTTTATGCTGTGTTT
>JAUCMS010000001.1:7585559-7611506 GCA_032357445.1 Enteromius radiatus
TATATACAAATATATTATGTAAAGAAAAACTTTTATTTTGGATGTGATTAATCGCGATTAATCATTGCCCAGCACTAGTTTTTAAACAATCCGCATTATCGGAAGTATCCTGAACTGTCTGCAAAAATGGAACCAGTTTTGAATAAGATTGAGTTTGATAATATAGCAATATTGTAAGATTGAAAATGTCATGTTAGTAGTAATAAAATTAGTAATTATTAGTCAAGTGAGCATGTTTATATATATGATTAACATTTAACCTTTTCCACCTCGTTCTTCTTTCAGGTTCAGCAGGGTCGCACAGGTAACAGTGAGAAGGAGATCACAGTTGCAGCTCATGCAGCTAAAGCAGACTTTTCCTCTCCATCTAACCTGTATAAAGCAGGTCTCAATCCAGCAAGGTAAACATGTTCTCTCACACATCCACTGTGGAGAGTTCATTCATTTCAGAGTTTCCACACTCCAGTTTCAGAGTCTTTATGTTTGGGGATGCATGTACATTGTTTTTCCCGCATCTGTCATGTGGGAGAGGGGATTAGTAACTCATTTTTCCTGTCTCCCCTTACCCATGCCCTCATAGGATATCCCCTCCACAGTGGGCAGGGCCTGCCTCTCAAGAAATGTCCTATTATACGTAAGTGGGAGGTGACATGGGCGTGGTTTGTGTTACAAGGCCTGAATGGATATTTAAATATGAAATTAAACGGGCTTCATTTATTGCCTTTTTCTGTTTTATTGATGGCCACTGTTCATTTCTGTTGTTGATGTTTTAATCTACAAAGCACTATGAAAAAAATGCAAAAATCTGCTGTTTTTACAACGGACTCAGCAATCTGGACCGTTTTTCTTTGCAAATCTGTGTAGTCCTTAGAGTATATGTTATATTGTAGTATGTAATATTAGGTGTGACAGTCTGGAAGGGGTAGGCGATATGACCAACATTTTAGATCACAGTATAGTCATTTTGTGTTTTGCATTAAAAAAAAAAAAAATATATATATATATGATGTATTTTTGCTCTGAAATATAAATTAAATGGACATACTTGTCTATAATGTATCATTAAGCATACTTGATGCACAATATGTCATCATGTATACAGTCATATCGCCCAGCCCTACTGAGGTGTGCGTGTTATGTATGCATCTGGAATTCAGAGTTGATAAACACAGAAATGTATGTATACCTTCATGAAGCAGTATGTGTATGTTTGTATTTGTTGCAGGAAGACTCCCGGTACCATAGATGTGATTGGCGGACAGACTGCCACCATAAGCAGGGTGGAAGGACGACGTCGCCACAATCTGGAGGGGAATAACATCCAGGTTACACACATGACATGCTCACATGCTATCCTCAGTCTCCATTATAAGACTGACAAGCTGGAAACATATCTAGTAACTGAATCATGTGACTTTAACACTTGTAGGTGATCTCGGAACATCCCAGCTCTGAAGCTGAGCCTGCCAAGATGCCTCCTCCTTTCTTTCCCCCAGGACCACTGCCTCCAAACATCCCACCTCCTCCATTCCTCCCTCCTCCTGTCAGTCAGGCTCCACCTCTGATCCCACCTCCACGTAAGTGTGACAACTGTGAAATTGTATTATTTCATATATTTTTAAATCCACAATGAATGTATGGAGAAATCACTTTCAAAACCACAGACCCTGGCTTCTCATAGCATTTTTAACTTTTATTTTTTAGCTTCCTTTTTATTTTGTTAGATTTTTGTCATAGGCTATGCGGTTTTGTAAGCAAT
This sequence comes from Enteromius radiatus, assembly GCA_032357445.1. Taxonomy (NCBI): domain Eukaryota; kingdom Metazoa; phylum Chordata; class Actinopteri; order Cypriniformes; family Cyprinidae; genus Enteromius; species Enteromius radiatus. The sequence goes on from JAUCMS010000001.1 coordinate 7,587,319, forward strand.
GTTTTACCTTTATTTTTTTCTTTGTTTTTAACAGGGATGCCCATCACCATTCCTCCACCCAGTAAGTTAAATGCGCAGTAACATAGCAAACATAGAAAAAGTAAATGTCCTTGCTCACTGAGTCTGAATGCAGTAAATTAAACCTAATCAGATTTTGTGATCAAATTTCATACTCTGTGTGCAATGACCTTAAATCATGATTAACCTCTTAAATGTTTCCAAAGCAAATGTCTATTGAAACTGCAAACTTTATAACTGTGTGTACAACTAAATAAGAGTTTTTCTGTTTTTACTGTTGATATGGCTCTATTTAAATCTCGTTTCTGTTTGTGTTGTAGATTTCCCCCCTCCCACTGGAGGACCTCCTCCTTCACTTATCCCGACTATGGACAAGTAGGTGTAGCTTCTGTACTCAACCAATAGTTCTTTTTGAACATTTTATACATACATTTTAAAAAAAGAAGTTGATACTTCTATGGTGTTCAAGGATGCGTTAAACTGATTCAAATTGATAGCAAAGACTATTAAGCTGTCGCAAAACACGCAAGAATGGAGTAATGGCTGCTGAAAATTCAGCTTTGCTATTACAGGAAAAAACAAAAACAAAAATAGAAATTCAATATTAATAAAGTACATATTGTACATATATTTAATTAAACATTTATGTTTTACTGTCAAACCAAAAATTATTTAGATACCAGATGTAATTTCTGCAGGACACTATAGTTTTTTTTATTTAAACATGGACTACCATCAAAATGTAAAATTATTATGGATATCACAGTCAAAAATTTGTACACTTTGACCTGACCATGTTTATTCATTTAATTTCTAATGCAACCTTTTTAACCCCCCCCCCCCTTTTTTTTTTTACCATTTTCTAAATGATAGCAAATAAAGAAATGTTGAGGGTGACTGAATACATTTTGGTTTGACAATATAATAATATAATTGTTTGTTTTTAGGTTCCTGTGTTTAGATTTAAATGCATACTTTTTTTTTGTTAAATTTTCTTTTACACCATGTCTCTACATTACCCTTAACTTGCACTTCAACACATCTTAATTGCCTGTGTGTTGTTTTTAGCAGTGGGCACCCAGGAGGATATGACGGACGTCCTGTTGCTCCATACCCTTTTCCTACAGGTAAGTGTAAGACTATCTCCCCAGTCTATTCACCTGAAAAACTCATTTAATTTAGATCTCAGTACAGATCACAAGTGCTTTATTAATCTCAATTAAGTAGCATGCACACTGGGGACTGTTTCGTTTTCAGGTGGGTTTCCTCCACCCATGCAAGGAGCTGTTAACCCCTGGCCTGGTTTGATGGACAACCCGAAACAGTGGGACTACTACCCTCGACGAGACAAAGAGAGGGAAAAAGAGCGAGAGCGAGACAGGCCGAGGGAAAGGGTCCATGAGAGAGACCATAGTCCCTCTGCTGTGGCTTACAACAGGTGAAGGGTGATGCTAACCCACTCATTCACTATACTGATGTACTCTGTTTTTAGGCTCTTGATTTAATTGGTATTTTGCAGTGATGAGGAACGGTATCGTTCTTACCGTGACTACGGAGACAGAGGGTATGAGAGGCACCGAGAGCGAGCGAGCCGTGAGAAGGAGGAGCGTCATAGAGAGAGGAGACACAGAGAGAAAGAGGAAGGGAGGCACAAGTCATCACGGAGGTACTATACCAGGGAGTCGGAAATTAACGGAGGCTTGGGGAAAAAATTGCACCATAATGAATAAAAATGTGGCTCTTGAGTGCCAATGAAATTAGTTTCGAAGAAAGGCACAGCAGCACTACTTTACATCACTGGACACAGCAATGTTTTGTTTGCTAAATAAAGGGATAGATCACCCATAAAGGGATGCAAAAAAATACACTATGGAAGTCAATGGGGACCATCAGCTGTTTGGTTACCCACGTTCTTCAAAATATCTTTTGTGTTCAACAGAATGAATGATTTGGTTGAGTGAATGCTTCAGTGACCCATTCATAAGACCGTTGGTTGTTTCATTACTAAATACTTTGCTTTTATTATTACTCAGCCGTTTTGAACAAATTAATGACTTGATTCACTTGTTAAGACTGTGGCTGTGTGCAGTAATCTCTGTAAATAAAGTAGGTCCTTACGAAAAAGTAAAAGTAAAAAAATTCAGTGTTAGTAGATGTGGATTAAATTCATGCTCTATTCCCCATCATGTTATTGTCACATGTCAATATACGTATTTAGAAGGTATGAAAAGTATACTATCCTAATTTATAGATTTGATTTAAAACATTCATCTCATTATTTATGCAATTGCAAGATGACTCCTGATACATTAGAAAAAAAATACCTCTCTGAAGTTCTGTATGTTCTCTTTACGAACCTGTTTTGTTTCTCTGCCCCTCTCCTGTTCTGTCACAGCAGTAGCAGACGGAGACATGACAGCGAGGAGGGGGACAGTCACCGGCGCCACAAGCACAAGAAGTCCAAGAGGAGCAAAGAGGGCAAGGAGCCCAGCGAGGAACGTTCTGTTGACCAGGAGAACCAGGAGGCCATGGAGTAACTCCTGCCTGTCTTTGTCGCTCTCCCTCTTTCTTATCATCAGAGCGTTGGTTGTCAACCAAATCATGCTAATGAAATTAAAATCCAGTTCACCCTCCTTTTGTTTTCATGTTTCCCTTTTTTGTTTTGCTGTTTTTTTTCCAGTGCAGTTGTACCACGTAGATGTTGATTTGTTGGATTAAAAAAAGAGCATTTGGTAATATTTGTTGTGTCTTTTCATGTTTTTCACATATTGTGAGCAATGTACACAGTTTTTAAAATGTTGTTGTTTAAATAAATGCAGTAAGACTGTAAAATATTATTACAAATTAAAATAGTGGTGTTTAAATGCATTTATGCATTATACCTGTATTTGCAAAGCTGAACTTTCATTAGCCATTACTCCAGTCTTCAAAATTCAGTGGTTATGAAACGTTTTTTAATATTATTTTAAAAAGGCTTAATATTTTTTGTGAACTTTTTCAGAATTCACAGATAATATTAGCAGTTATTTATTATTTACAAAATATGCAAATATTTAGAAACATTAGGATTTATTTAATGAAAAACTTACTATACTTTATATAATAAAACTGTTCTTCTATGTATTTTGATGCAACTTTGAAAATAGGAAATGTAGACCAAAAAGGAAGCTTGTTAAATTATAGTATTAACTATAAAATAAATTAAACTAATAAATTAAACTATCCATTATTTTACCAGTTAAAGAATGTAGGTCGCACCCCGATATATTCTGAGATGAGAAAACCCCAAATGTGAATGTGATTTACATACTCTCGCGATGTTTCCCGAGATCAGCCAGCACGAGATTTTCGGCGGATGTTGATGTTTTGCTCCGGATTTCTGTACCGTCGTTTTTCTCCTCGGCCGTGCGATCTGCGTTATTGGCAATATTTGCTTAACGTGAACGAAACACGGTCTTTCTCGGCGCTTCTTTAGGGAAGCAAAGAGGCCGAGGCGGGGGGCGATGATGGAGGACTTTGATGAGATTTACGAGGAGGAGGAAGAGGAAGAAGAAGACGAGGACAGGGCCGCGGAGGAGCAGCTGCTCAAATACGCTCCGGACCCGGTGGTAGTGCGCGGATCCGGACACGTCACTGTGTAAGACACCGGCAGCTCTGGATCTATTCGTTCACAGAACATCGACCACTATTGATCAAACCAAAGCCTTTAGGAGCACCTTAACAGTTCCTGGTTTAGAGGCATGCTAAGTGTCATTACAAGAGCTCAAGATAATAGAGGCAGTGTCCTGGACTTATAGTCATCTCAGGCTTTAACAACTTAGAATTTTAACTTTAGCATTTTAAATCTGTAGATGCATAGACACAAAGCTCATGAATGCTGTCTAAAAAGGCAGCTTATTCGGTTTTGACAGGGCAGTTCATATATTATGCATTTAAAGGGGTAAGTTAACGCCTGTGATCAGTTTGTCATCCCCTCGTTGTTCCAAGCCTGCTTTTCTTTGACAGCCTCAGTCATTGTTTACATTTTCCTCTATGCTATGAACGAAATGGTGACTGTGTGTGTGTGCTCCATAAAAGAAAGTAAGTTTTACAACTTTCATTTTTGGTGCATTTTTTTTTTAGATGCCACAGTTCCTTAAATATGATTTGTGCAATTTAAAAGTTAAGTTTGTAGTATAAAGACTTAATCTATACTGTGAAACATTTATATTATAAATCCAAAATACTAAGCAATGTAAAGTTTAACAGAAACTAAATGTCTTCCCAATAATACTTCCTTCTAAATAATAACTTTAAAAAAAAAATAAAAGACAATGCTGCACTGTTAGATTTATAATTTGTTTACTTATTTTTTACACTAAAACCCTGGTCTTGTAAGATCAAATATTTTAGCACATATAGTATTGCAGTAGATATACAGCAAATCTACTTATGCCTTTGTGGACATTTAAATTGGAAACATTTAAATTGAAAAGTTTTTTTTCCCCTGCAGGTTTGGACTGAGCAATAAATTTGAATCAGAATTTCCCTCAGCCCTTACAGGAAAGGTAAGTGCACCACGTATCATAATACTATGGTAACTGTTAGTGGATCTCCAAAAAGCGTGCATTAACTAATATGACAAGTACTACATGTAATATTGAGGTCAGATATGAATTATTAGAATGCTGCTTCTTTCGTTCACTGGCAGGTCGCCCCGGAGGAGTTCAAAGCCAGCATAAACCGTGTGAACAGCTGTTTGAAGAAGGCTCTCCCAGTGAATGTGCGCTGGCTGCTGTGTGGCTGTCTGTGCTGTTGTTGTACTCTGGGCTTTAGTCTGTGGCCGGTCATCTGCCTGAGCAAGAGGGTGAGTGTGTTCAGAATCACTTCAAGGAAGGCTCCTAGCTTAATTGAAGTTTAGCTTTACCGAAAACATTTGTGGCATGCTGGAAAAATGCAAACAGTTGGTGTTTAGATTAGAAATGCATGAGTTCAAGATGAAATTTTTACATTTAATACAGAGTGTTTAAAATCAAAAGAATAATAAGTGCTTTAACAGAAATACTAACTTTTCATTTAAACACATAGTATGTCTTTTTATTATTTTTTTTGACAAAATGAGTGATTTTCTTGGATAACAGTAGACCTGGTCAGCTTTTTTTCATGATTACAGTATCTATTTTGAAAATATTTAAATGTATTTACATGTATATATTTATATTCATATTATTTCTATTATTTCTAAATATATTTAATATATAAATATAATTGCTGCATGTTTCTTAAATATACATACATGCATGGGTGTGTATATATACATAATAAATGTACACAGTACCCAAACATATACCTCATAAACAAAAACTTTTATTTTGAATGCAGTTAATCACAGTTTATTGTTTGACAGCATAGAGTATTTCCAGTGTTTAAATTATTATGCAGTTCTTTCTATTTTTTTTATTTATTTTTTTATTAATAATACAAATTTGACAATACTTCTATTTAATTACAATGTTACAAAAATTTCTACTCGGTACAGCAAGTTATTTCCAATTTTAATATTAATAATAAATGTTCCTTATGCACCAAATCAGCATTAGAATGATTACTAAAGGATCAAGCAACACAAGAATAAATTATATTATACAAATTTTAAAATAGATGTTATTTTAATAATATTTCACAATATTGCTGTTTTTTTTTTAATCAAATAAATGCAGCCAGGTGATCATATGAGATCTATTAAATCTTACAGACCCCAAACTTTTGAACAGTACCTTTTCTAGTCAGTTTTACTTATCACATACTAAATAATGTGTCTTTTTCACCTATAGACGCGCAGATCCATAGAGAAATTATTGGAGTGGGAAAACAGCAGATTGTATCACAAGGTATTTTCAAGGTTGCTTGCTTGTTTGTCATTTGTATTTTCCTGTCTGGTGCTAATTTTACTACACGCCCTCTGTTCATTTAGCTGTGTTTGCATTGGAGGCTCAGCAAAAGGAAGTGTGAAACAAACAACATGATGGAATATGTAAGCCAACTACAAACACACCCTTGTCTCATTGCACAGTCTCATGTTCAACTTCACATTCATCATTTCTCTCTGTCCTATTTCTAGGTCATCCTAATAGAGTTTCTACCCAAGATTCCCATCTTCAGGCCGGATTAGCAGTGGCGGGCCAGAGCTCATCCCTCCGGCGTGGTCTTCCTGAGGTGCCTTTCTCCGGTACTGTCATGGTCTTATCATGTGGCCTCGTCCGTTTTCCCTCCACACTCTGAGCAAGAGACTCACCTCACGTCCGAGCGCCACTCACAGCACTCGTCACGAGAAAGCACTGTTTACAACTCACACACACACACACACATACATACAGACGTACACACATCCGTGCCGTTCTGGTTTCGCAAGTGCATGAATACACACAGAGAGACCTTTACTGTCACATGACTACATGGAGTCTGCGGGGAGGCCACGGAAAGTAACTTCTCAAGCTCCAAACTGGAACGTCTGCTATATGTTAATCAAATCACACAGACTATGCAGTGTGCACTAGCTAAGTGACTTCCTGTTTCTGACACTGTGGAACGGATCAGTGCAGAACAGCTTGAAGAAGTGGCAACTGTAGAATTAAACTCTTTTATGTATTAATTAAAAAAGTTGGATGTTACGAATGATTAATATGGATTTTCAGTTAGCTGAGAGCCAAATGGACATGGTCAATGCACAATACATAGTTCCCCATCTCTCCTTCTCACGAATGATCATCTATATACAAAGACAATCAAACACTGACTGTGCCACGCACCATCTAGACTCTGACAGGACTTTGGGGTCTAGTTGAAATCACGGACCTGAAGTGGTCCAGGTGCACCTATGGGTAGTGATGCAGCACAGATTAAAGTTTTTTTTGAGTATTTTTTTTATCCTTGTTTACTTGCTCGATTTAAAAAGAAGAGCAGCAAATGTTTGTTTCTTGATTTGTGTGTGTGTGTGGGTGATTATTTCTGTCTGTCCCTGAGATATTCTGTTTGTCATTTGGTTCACGAGTGAGACAAATCAACATTTATAGGTTTGTTTTTGTTAAACAGTTAAAATTTTGGGGGGTCAAGCATATATATTGGAGTTTCTCTGGGGCAGAAATATTTTTTATTTAATATTTTTATCTTAATTTGTTTTTTTCATTGTTGATTCAATACTGGGTCAGGTGTCCTACGCAGGCCTTTTCACTTAGTGAACTATATTTGTGTAAATGTATCCAATTGTAGGTTAATAAAACCGTTACATCCCAATACTTTAAGACAATTGGTCCTATTAGATCTCAAAACTTGAAATTTATGAAGTGTGAGTGTGTGTGTGTGTGTGACTACCAATATTATTACTGAAATTACAATTCTCTATCGCTCGTCTGATGTCATCCCAAATCCCAGGGACATCGTTTTTATTTAAAAAAAAATAATAATTTCAGTGTATTTATGTACAATGTGTGTACAGAAATAAAATATGCCCAACTTGATTTTGGTGTTTCTTTTTTTCCATTCAATTTTGATTGTTGTACGCCCACTGTATATTGTGATGTTTGATTAAATTCAAAGGGTTTAATGGCAAATTATTTTACCATAATTTATAGTGGTTTAGTTGGTCTTAGTAAAATGGTATCTGCTAATAATTGCTTATACTTATGCATCTCAGGTATTAAGAATAACACAAATATGCTACTGACTTAAACGATTCCTGCAATTATAATAATGGAATGACTTAAAAAGGGACAAACATACAGTTTTGTAGACAGTTAGATTACCACAATGTGCTAAAAACTCAAAATACTACCTGGACTGCAGTGCTAATGGAGCTTTGGAATCAGTTCAGTGAGTGCGAAAGCACTAATAAAATTCCAGGAAATTGAAATAAAAGGTTAAACGGTTTAAAAATATTGCTGCTATTATTGAATAATGAATTAAAGGATAGTACCTTCATTTGGTTCCCATTATTGACTTATGTAGTTTTTTTTCTTTCTTCATAATATTTAGAGAAACAGGGACCACCAACTGAATGTGAAATTGTTGTACACAGTGTGAAAATAAAAAAATGCCTTTATCTAAATTAAATAGGTACACAATTGATGACAGACATTTCTCAGACAGTTACACTCTGTATTGCAAAAGACATCATTTGCAGACAATGTTCAAGCAGCTCTCATTCTTCCCATGTGTCTCCATATATATTCTTCTTTCCTGTTTACCAAAAAATATTTTTAGTTCAGAAAAAAAAAAAAAAAAAAAAAAAAAGAGTTGTTGCACCATGACCAGTTTGGACATGGGTTAGTAGATTGTCAGGTCTCACCTTTCTTGGCAGGGACGATCTCGGGTGAAGGCTTCAGCAATGTCTCTGGTTTTTGAGTTGCTGTAACTTCATAGTTTTCCCTGTTCTTACTCCGCAGCTCCTCGTACAGAATTTGTTTCTTCTGTACATCCTCCTCAATGTATGTTGGTTCTGCAGGGTTAGATGGATGTGTTTAAATACCAATCATGTAAATGACATTTTAATTTTGGGGTAAGCTACTCTTTATTATTCTGAGTAAAATATTCAGCTCAAATTAAGGTTATACAGCTACTCTTTGTCCTTTAAAGGTGCAGTAAATCTTGTAAAACTTTAGCCTGATAACACTGAAGAGCTGTTAAATAAATGTGTTTTCGTAGCTTCATAAAATTACAGTTGAACCACTGATGTCACATGGGTAATTTTAACAATGTCCTTGCTAGGTTTCTGTTTCATGTAAGGATCCTTGCGGTGGGAGGGTCAGGAATTCTTGGAATTCAAACACAAAAATGTATTCTAAAGCTTGTTCTTAAGGGTGAGTAATTCATGATAGAATTTTCCTTTTTGGGCTTCACCAATTCATATTGTAAATAGTGTGTTAATGCATATGATAAACGTGATAAATTAGAAAACTAAATGAGGTAAAATAAACACTAAATATGTGTTGATGTGTAATAATGTGTAATTGTGATGTGTAATTTATTCAAATGAAATCAATTAATTAGAGTAAATTACTAATAACTGATCATTTTTGAGCAAAAAAAAAAAAGATTTTAATTTGATTTGATCAGCCTTTTGTTCAAAATAATGCTTGAAGATTTGTGGTTAAATGTAGAGGCTCTTTTCTTTGTTTTGAAGTATTGCATGTTCAGATATGCATAAAACCACATATATTCTGTGGGTCATGAAAGTTTTGTGAAAGTGATCAAAAATGCTGGTGGCTGGCAACTTTGTCAAAAGCCCTTAACTTACCTGTAATTTGGGTGTCATATTGAGATGCTGAGGGCATGGGGTCACTGTAAGTGAAATCTTTAGAATAGGAGAATGACTGATTCCTTTGATCATCAAGTTGAAAGGCCGGCTCAAAATCAGCTTTGTTTGGATCACTCATTTCCGAGTGCTTATGGGTAAACCTGAAATATGTAAAGAAATTTTTTTTTAAAAAGATCCATGTGGGAAATATCCTTTTATGGGTAAAGACATATAATGTTACTTATCAAACAGTTTTGACAACCATTTTGACCACTCTTATAAAAAACAAAATATCTTCTGTGGAATTTGGGAATGCTAGTGGCACAGAAATGGCACACTACACTTTTAAATGTTGGCTGTCTCTGTGCTCACACTGGTGTTTGATGGCGCTGTCTCTGTCTCAGTGCCTCCCCCAGTGGCGAATTCTCCAAGCTCTTAAATTTCTCCTGGCATGTCTTCATGTATGACATCTTCCCTCCCAGGTAGCCAAAAACACCAGCAACTAACACATATTTAACACATCGATACATAGCATTAATATTCACTCTATCAATTGTTCATCTCAATAACATCTCAGTAAATTTTACTCACAAGCAACTTTAGGCAAAGATCCAAATCTAGCGGAGGCCTTAAGAGCACCTGAAACAAACAGATCAAAACATTTACACTGCTGTTGAAAAGTTTAAACGGTCTGTATGATTTTTGTAATGTCCATTACTTTATAAACTCTAGTCCATCCATAATCTTTAATGTCACATGCGCCTTCTGAAATTATTATTAATGCTTAAGGAATATTTCTTATTATTGCCATTGTTAAATTTTTTTTTAACAGAACAGCATTTATTTTGTTATTCTATGCATAAAGTATAAACCCACCTCTAGAGATGAGAAACTGAGTGAAGGCCATGCTGATGGCAGCTATAGGGAGAGCTGTAGGAAAGTAAAGAAAGAGAGATAATCCATTTTTGATATTAATAAAACCACAAGCATAATAATGAAACCGGACATCCACTCACATCTGTACCAGAAGCTTTCCTGATTACACTCCCTGAACACTCTCCTCTCCTCTTCTGTGGGGATGTAGTCAACTCCTACGGGACTCTATACACACATTCAAAAATAGAACCTATTTATTACCATTAAAGTGACACAGAGGAGCCTGATAAAAAGAAGAAGAAGAAGAAAATACTAAATTGCACTTCCATCTGAACTCTCTCTCTCTCTAGATAAATATTACAAGGTCAAATGTCCAAAACCATACAAACAAACTGGTATTACAATAGTAAGGCAGGTGAGATGTAGCATGCATAAGCATAAGGTCTACTACTATTATAGAGACCAACTGCATTCAGCATTACAGTGCATGACCTGGCAACATCACTCTAGCATTTTCTGTCTTTTTAGGTGATGTTTGTTACCAAACACACCACGACTGAATTTCCTGGGCGTTCAGAGTCGGCTGGAGACTGCTGGGACATTGTGCATCCGACGTCTTTGGCCGCTGGAGTTTACAGACGCTCTTCAGTCACGCGAATCACGCTTACAAATGTCAAATCCACTGGAACCTTCTTCCTCGACTGTGCTGCAGGAGTTCATGGTTAACCAGCTTACAGTGCCACCATGCGGTTTGACACGGAATAGCAACAGATGACTGCACAATTTAACTGTTTTATAAAATATACAATGTTGACAAAAACAAAATGTTGATAAATTATATAGTTTAAGTGACTGTGATTGCTAAGCTCAAAAAGCACTTGAGACCATAAATAGCTTGACAGTAAAGTTGTTATGGGGCCATAACTTAAATGATTAACTTAAATGATTAACTTAAGTGCCCTTAAAAAGCTCTTAATGCTGCTTTACTTTTTTTTTTTTACTTGTAATGAAATATGTTACAGAAGTGTTTATGTACTCTATTCTGTCTCATTATCAGTGGTTTTAAAACTGGTGGTTTTAGAAGTGAAGATAACTGAACTGAAAACAGTTGGTGGCTCTATTAGTCTAAACTGGGAAAATCTTTGATTCAGTGTAGTGATCGATCAGAGTTGTATTGCTTCTCTTCTCTTTTAAGGTCACATGGTCCGTCTGTTTGTATGTAGACTGGAAAATTGCTGCAGATACTGATAGCAATTAATTACAAAGTAATGGCAAATAACAAATGTAATAATAAGACTTATAAATAATCCAAGTACAGAAAAGACTAGTTTGTCTTTTTAAAAAGTATAATCCAATAATCTTTTGTTATAGACACAATATTTATTTTGTCTTTATAATTAACTAATTGTTAAAAAATGAATGTTTTATTTAAATAAGTGCTTTGTATGTATGTACAAATTTATATGAACCTTTCACACAATAAATTCAAAACTCTAACAAATTATTTACCAGTTATTATGGTTTAATAGCTTAATAAAAATTAAAATTAAAATAAAGAAAAAAGCATTAAGCAGCTATTTTAAACCAGCAGAGAGCACTGTAGTTTCACTCTGCACTCTGAGCTTTGATGTGGGCATAAAACTGAGAAATACATCTGCAATACAAATTTGATTAACGACTATTTATTATATTCTATCTTCTAATATGACATTTAATGCATACATATATCAGGGGAGAAAGTCTTCCTTATTTCCTTGTGATGGACAGTCCATCTGTTTAGGGTGTTTCCTGCAAACGGCCCGTGATACTGGAATAGACTCCAGCATCCTCACAACCACAAGTGGTTTGGAAAATTAATGGATAGATGTTTCCCCTACCGTCATGATTTTATTCATTCAGAAACTGATTGTCATGTGATCCAGTGCAGATGCAGGGCAACAGGAATGTTCATGTATTGATCAGTGCCCTAGATTCAGGGTTCACACACACACACACACACACACGTGCACACACACTGGTTTTGTCCTCACACATACTCTTCTGAGAACCAGCAGTTCATTTTTGTCCTCTGCAGTGGACGTTATGATTTTGAATTTATTGATAACAATATATAGTTTTAAATACAGTGTAAAGAGGGAATTCTTGGCTTTTTGGTTTATAGGGATATGTCTCTTCTAGATCCTTCTATGGTAGAGGAACATTAGTTGAATTCTTTTGAATATGTTGAATTGTATAATATTGCCACTCTGTAAAGTTTAATTTAATTTAATTTTAATGCACAAAAAACTTTTAAGAGAAAGATTACTTTTTGTTTGATGCCTTTGGGACACAAATATGCATATTTTGTCACCTGTTGTGGAGACACAAATAAACATTTTTGTATCCATAATATATACATAATGTATATTTTTTTTTATGTAGTGCTGTCAAATTTATTACGTGTATATAAACACACACACTGTCAGGTCTTCACAAGCACCTGAACTCAGATCAGCCACTACCACTCACTCACAAACACCAGCCACAGATCCGGGATCAGTCACCACATCACCAGAATACTGAACCCCTGATTCCAATCACCTGTGCAACTATTTAAATGACAACGTTTTATTCACTCATTGGCTGTGCTCACAAGCAACCTTCCTTTGCCTGTCTGTCCAAAGCTCCCTCACGAAAAGACTGAGTGTGTTACCTTGTTTTACTTACCTGAGTTCACCCTTGAAACTGTGCTGGACTGTTTTGCTGCCTGCTGCTGTGCCTGGTGATACTAATCACTCATATTTACCTTTCAGTTGACTTCCTGATGTTATTGTCCAGAGCTGTAAATAAAAATACCTGAATTAATCCAAGTTACATGTTCGCTGCCTTCACTGAGCCTGACACACACACACACACACACACACTGCATATTTTGAAAATATTTACATGTACGTACATGCTACATAATAAATACAAACAGTACACATACATTATGTAAACAATAACTGTTGTTTTGGATGTGATTAATTGTGAATTATTGTTAGCACTAAGCACACACATGCATGTATATATTTAATAAAAATGTTATGTTTACATGTTAAATATATTTTTATATAATATAAATGATATGAATATGGACATATAAATACATGCTGTATGTGTGAGTCTTTATAACTATTATAAATATACACAGTACATACACAAATCATAAACAAAAACTTTTATTCTGATTACTCTTTTCTCACTAAATTAGATTTAATTTTTATATTTTTATTTTCTGTTTTAGTCAAAATAATTATATTGTGTGATTTTGTAAATTTTATTAATATCTATAATTTTAGCATTTTTATTTCAGTTTTACCAGTTTTTTACCAGAATGGACACACACACACAGAGTCCCTTTTCCGGTTGTTATCACTGACGTGGTAAACTTTGGACAGGGGAATCCTAAATAATCTGCTGGGGGGGGCTATAAATGTGTCTGACAGAGCAGAGGCTGGACTGAGCCACTCTGAACAACAGCAGAATTTGAGACAGATCACCTGGACACGTGTGTCTCGCTGAGTGGTCTCCTTCAAGAAAAGTGCTACTGTTCAGGCTGTAGTTTTTTCAACTGAGGTCTGAAAGTAACAACCAAGAGAAGGAACACGATTCAGAACAGAGAAGTCACATACTTTAAGGCAGGTGAAGTGAGCTCAACAAAACACACGTGGCAGAAGGAATTCAGAAGTGTTCGGACAGCATCTGAGAAGCCAACACAGCCTATACCTCAGGTGGGTTTTTTATCTGTGAAAATGCCTTTAAAAATAGAAATAAAAATTAAAATATTAAATTAATTACTTAAAATACAAAATGTCCTCTTAATGTAAAAATTAAATAATTTATTACATTAAATATATACATAAAAAGCAAACAGTTATAACAGTGAGGATTACAAGTGCAGTTAAATGCAATGTATAATACATCACAAAAACATACATTTTAAACAAAGCATGAAAATAGTCTAGCAATTTAAATCATCTTTATAATTGTAAATAAATTATAGCATACAAGTCTCATTATTGATTATGTCAACAGACTTAAAATGTATCCTAAAATAACCTGTTGTCCAACAGCAGCATCATCACTTCATTCTTTCTAGGAAAATACCAAATGCTTCTCATTATTCCAATCAAAATCAGTTTTCCTGTTCTTTAAAAGCTTGTGTAAGCTTCATTTGATTTTTGTATATACTGCCAGTAAAATGACATCGTCAGTCGCATTCTGTTCATTGTCAGCGCTGAAGCCAGTGTGGAAATTATTTGGCACAGATTAGAGATCGATACAAAACCATGTGAGTTAAATCAATTGAGGAAGCTCTGGTTATTGTGACGCTCTTTGCATTGTGTCCATAAAAAAAACAAAAAAACAACAACAACACTAACACTTTTTTAAACAATTTTTAAAACTTGATTCTTAAAATTGATAATAATCTGAATTATTATCTTTCAAATCTTGTAATTTGTTTCATACCAATAAAACAATTCACAGTTATTGTAATTAGTAGTACTTTATCTTTATAGAACCTGACTGGAGTATCACTGACAGTTGTGAAATTTGCAGCATTACTATTACAATTGTATAGAGCAGATGCCAAACCATTCAGTCCATAAAACTGAAAATGAATCAATAAAACAGTAACATAACTGATATCTATATTTCACAGGCAATGGCACCACAAACAAAGCAAGAGGATGAATCTGAGGGGAAGCCAACAGAAACACTTGATGGTATGTACAGTGAATGTTTGAAATTGTGTTTCAAAATCAAACCTGTTTTAGTAACGTTTCCCTCTTTTCTGTCAGTTCCCAGAAAGAAGTCTCTCTCCATGGCCCCTGCTGTCTCCACAGCAGCTCTAATTGAGGATGATCCCTGGGACATGCCTGAATTGCAGGACACTGGAGTTAAATGGGCAGGTAAGCTGAATGTTTGTCTATAAGGCTTAAAACTTGTTTTTAACCCTAAAGTCTACTGTATCATATTTGATACTCAAATTTCTTAGGCCTTTAGATGATTGATTCCTTCTTTCTTTCTTTTTAAAGCTTTACAAGACTATATGCACAATTGATACTTTTCTCTCTTTCTGTCTGTTTCTTGTTTAGAGCTGGACACTAAAGGGAAGATCTGGAGAGTTCTAACCACAGTAGCAAAGCTGATTCTGCTGCTTGGGTTGCTCTACATGTTTGTTTGCTCACTGGACATCCTCAGCTCAGCTTTCCAGCTTGTTGGAGGTAGGATATTGAAATAAACACATAAATGACACATTAAAGCTCAGATGTCAGTGACTGAAAGAATGCATTCGTTTCTTGGTGCTTTAAAAAGATAGTCCACCTAAAAAATGAGTATTCCGTCATCATTTACTCGTTTCAGACATGTATGACTTCTGTGGTAACACAGAAGACAGAAAGTCATACAGGTTTGAAACAACATGAAGGTGAGTAATCAAAGACAGAATTTTCATTTTTAGGTGAACTATCCCTTTAAATTAACACACAGGCGTTCACAAAGTTCTTTAGTTAACACCAAACACTTTTGGGTTTATTTGGACGGTCTTGTTTTTTTTAAAGTGCAATTTCATTGTTATTGCATAACAAAGATATAATGTTTCAGGTAAAGCAGCAGGTGACATTTTCCAGGAGAATACAGTGCTATCAAACCCTTTGGCAGGCTTGGTAATTGGGATGCTGGTAACGCTCCTTGTCCAGAGCTCAAGCACTTCCTCATCTATTGTGGTCAGCATGGTCTCCTCTGGGTGTGAGTATCAGATGAAACTAAAACCGATTATCAGAATTATGACCAGTTATCAGACTTGGCGATGGTTATTTTAAGGTCCAATTTTCGCTGTTAACAAACAATTAACTACTACTTGCTTCAGTGATCTACTAATTTGCTGCTTACTAATAGTTAGAAAGGTAGCTGTTTGTTTCAGTCATTGGAGAAGGATGTTGAAAAATGTATTCTTGCAGAATATGTCATTTAAAAAAAGGCCAATATATTATTAACAGGCATGCTAAAAAATAAAAATAAAAACTAGTTAATAATGAGAAATGGTCTCTAAGTGTATTAGCTGACTTATATTGTCATAATCATATCAAATCAAATTATTGATGTAAGCAAATTTCACTTTTTGAACTTCACAACAGTGCTGGAGGTCTCTACTGCTGTTCCTATTATTATGGGGACTAACATCGGCACATCAGTCACAAATACTTTTGTAGCCATGACACAAGTTGGAGACAGGAACAAGTTCCGCAGGTAAGGATAAGACTTTAATATTAACTTCATAATGTATCATGACTAAACAGAACATTACATGACCCTGAAACAGATTTCATGTTTCTGAGAGAAATTCACCTAAAGGAATAGTCCCCCCCCCCCTCAGTTGAGTGAATAATGACAGAATTTTAATTTCCCTCTAGTTTAATTGTTTAGATAGTAATGCTATTTAATTGAGATATGACTTATTTCTGTGTCCAGGGCATTTGCTGGAGCCACTGTGCATGATTTCTTTAACTGGCTTTCTGTCCTGGTGCTTTTACCACTGGAAGTCGCCACAGGTTACCTGGTGAAGCTCACAGATCTCATAGTCAAATCATTCAATATCCAGAGTGGAGAAAATGCACCAGCCCTTCTGAATGTTATCACTGACCCACTCACTCAGTCTATCATTGAGGTATGTGCGAGCGTGCGTGTGTGTGTGAGTTCTGTCGGTATGTTGAAAGAAACCAACATTAATAACAGGACATTACCCCATTCAAACACTTATATTGCCCTTCTGTACAGTACAAAGTTACAAGGGTTGCTGTTCACAAAGATAGATTAGTAATCTTAAACTATGCTAGAAGTATAAATATGAATAATTAATACTTTATTTTTTTAAAAGCTGGATGAATCTGTGATAAGCGGCATTGCAACTGGAGACCCTGACGCCAGAAACAAATCTCTCATCAAAGTCTGGTGTCAAACATTCTCAAACACAGTAAGTGATTTCAGATGGAAGAAAAAACGGCATTATAATATTTGGCGCACATATGCCAAACTACAGCAATTTTCAGATATTTCTTACAACTGACAATATGTTTTTTTTTTCTAGACTGTCCAGAATGAGACAGCATCAAACTGCACTGGCTTCCATTGTTGGGAACTGAAAAATGTTACAAACGTTTTTAACATTAAAAAATGTGAGTGTAAAACTACATCTATTTTCTGTGATATTGATAATGCAGTGATTATTAT
The DNA here is from genome assembly GCA_032357445.1 of Enteromius radiatus. Lineage (NCBI taxonomy): Eukaryota > Metazoa > Chordata > Actinopteri > Cypriniformes > Cyprinidae > Enteromius > Enteromius radiatus. The sequence continues at coordinate 7,604,738 of JAUCMS010000001.1, forward strand.
GCTAATACAGACTAAACAAGCCATCACTGTCACTTTATCTGTGGTCTCTCTCTATTCTAGGCAATCATATCTTTGTGAACACAAACCTTTCTGACCTGGCGGTGGGTCTGATTTTACTGGCTGGTTCTCTGCTCATCCTGTGCACTTGCCTCATTTTAATTGTGAAACTGCTCAACTCGATGCTCAAGGGCCAGGTTGCTGTTGTCATCAAGAAGATAATGAATACTGGTCAGCATCCTTCAGATATTTTACAACCAGAGGGCAGATTTAAAAGTTAACTCCTGTTGAAATAGGCAATGTGAATAAAGCAGATATTCAAAATGTATTGTGTTGGCTGCTACACATGTAGATATTTATATAGCTATAGGTCTATGTAAAATGGGAAAAATATAAATATGTTTGTTTGTTTTTTGTATGTGCAGATTTTCCATTTCCATTTGCATGGCTAACTGGATACATCGCCATTGTGGTTGGCGCAGGAATGACCTTTATTGTCCAGAGCAGTTCTGTCTTTACCTCGGCTATAACTCCTCTTGTTGGTCAGTATTGTTTTTTATTGTCAAAGTTTGACAAAATACTCAATTTCTTCTGTGGGACAAAAATACATAAATGCTGAACCCAAGTACAATTTGTGAAAAAATTTTATAAAATTTTTAATGCTTTTTTAAATTTTTTTAATTTTTAATACTTCTTTAATGTTTTTAATTTATTTTTAAAGAATTAATTTTAATTTAACATTTTTTATTAATTTAGTTTTAATTAATTAAGTTAAACTAATGTTGATACTAGCAGAAATTATATAAGCTTAAATGTAACGTTTTAAGTAACCTAACCTTTTTTTTATGTTTTTAGCGTTGTTAATAACCCTGATATGTGCTTGAAAAAAATTTTAAATTAAAAAATATATATATATATATATATATATATATATATTCTACTTGACATTAGTTTTGGCATTATGGCAATCTTTTTTCTATTACTTTCTACCTCTTTTTTTTTTTTACTTATTTTGCTGTCAATTAGTGGAAAATCTTTTTAACTACTTTTTTTAAAAGAATATTTGTGTGCATTTAACCATTTAACAACACTCCTACAAACTAATAAGGCTTAGTGTTCTTATGTTTGTTCTTTTTGTTCTCAGGTATTGGTGTTATAAAAATTGAAAGGGCATATCCTCTTTCCCTTGGATCCAATATTGGAACAACTACTACCGCAATATTAGCCGCCATGGCTAGTCCAGGGGAAACACTTGGAAATTCATTACAGGTTTGCATGACATGCAAATACTTTCATTCAAATGTTTTCACCATCACACTCACACACCTAATGGCATAACTCTTTTCTCCATTAGATCGCCTTGGTTCATCTCTTCTTCAACCTCTCTGGGATTGTGCTGTGGTACCCAATCCCTTTCACACGTCTCCCCATTCGAATGGCAAAGGCTCTTGGTGAAATAACAGCTCAGTACCGCTGGTTTTCCGGCTTTTACATCATCGTCTGCTTCTTCGTTTTCCCTCTTGTGGTCTTTGGCCTGTCTTTGGCTGGTTGGCAGGTCCTCGTGGGAGTTCTTGTTCCAATAGTGGCAATTCTGATCTTCGTTATCATTGTTAACATTTTACGTAAGCACAAACCTCACTGGCTTCCTTCTGCTCTCCGTTCTTGGGATTTTCTTCCTCTATGGGCCCACTCTCTTGAGCCGTGGGATAGAGTAGTTACCATAATGGCCGCTCGCTGCTGCTGTTGCTGCAAGTGCTGCAATTCTACGGAAGTAGATGAAGAGACAGGACAAGAAGAAAATAAAGATCAAGAAATTGAAATGTATGACAATTCGACAATGACTGTTGAGATCAAGGAGGCCAAGAAAACATCAGACAGTTGTGAAATCCTCAAGGCAACCTCTTTATAGAGATAAAAAGAGCATTATAGGTTATTACTGGACATATCCAACTCAGGTTTGATTTTTAACACCTGCAGTTGACAGGTTATATCAATGGACTTTAGAGAAAGAATAAAGAGGAAAGCAATATTTAATTTAAACATTTATTTTTAAAGTCATTCATTTATTTTGCTTTTTATACAAAGATACTATTTTGTACAGGATATTGTCAATGTTATTGTTAAATATGCAATCTTATGTTACACATTGCGAGATTTTTTGATTGTTCTTTTATTTGCGTTAACATAAAAAGTCGAATATAAAAACACACAAAGTCTAATATAAAATATGTTCTAAATCAGATTTCAGCATTGATCCATGCATTGTCCTCCATTTTACTGTTTTCCTTTTATTTATGTAAACCTTATTTAACATGGCTGTAAACGATTGTGATGATTTTACAGTATTAAACAGTAATTTCTTGCAGTAAATAAATGTATTCAGAATGTTAGCAGTGTTACAAAGCACAGCCGGTTGCACTATTACACTTTGAACTCTGATAATAATATTTCTTCTTGAATAAACAAGGAAGAATTAATATTGATAATGCTGTTATTCTGCAGGAAAATCTCAACTTCTCTGCCATATCCTGCTCTTTGCATTTTGAAGTAAATGTATATTACGCACTGTAACTGTGATGAATTGACTAATGTAAAAATTAGTGTGAAACACTAAAAGCCATGGGTATACAGTAAACCACAAGGGTTTACACAACATTGATATTTTCTCCTGCTGCTGTGACTCTGAAGCCAGATTATATGTAACTGTCATTTTATTGTGATCATATAGATACTACAGCAAAAATTACTGTGAAAGTACTGCCAGGAAAATAAGGCAAATTCATACTAAAACTAAAACAAATATACTTTAAACAAATAAAACTTTTAAATATAAATCAGATTTTTGTTGCTGTTTCTTTTTTCAGTGTGAATGCTATAATTTTCTTTAAAGGCTTGAACCTTTGAAATTTTGAAACGCTTCATGACTTTAATCTTTTTAAGACTGATTTCTCCTAGTATGCAGGTGTCAACACCTGTTCTTTCATCTTATCTATCCTTTTCAAATACTTTGTATTTGTATTACATTTGCATCAAATTACAAGTTAATGCTAGGGTGTTTATACAGCACCTATGAGAATGATAGTACATTTCTTTGACATCTCATTGCTGTTATCAAAAAATATATATGATGTAGTCTGTCATTCACCACTATGGACGTTTGACAACTATGACAACGTCTGAAAATAAAGATTGTTCCCTTGTTCATTTATCATTAATATGTGCTTTATAAATTAACATACATGCTAATAGTTAATGGTCTGAATTGGTTCCCACTAAAATGCACCAAATCATTAATGCAAGAATTCTTGCACAACAATTATTAAGAGTTAAGTTATATTTAGACTTATATTTAATCATTAGTGATCTTTTATTATTCAGGAAAGCACAAATGACATAGCAGGGTTCATTTAGTACTTGGTAATCTCTATAAATATTGCTGATAGACACCACAGGATAACATGTCCAACCATAAAGATATGACAAAAAAGGGCAAAGCTGTTCCCTCTCATCTTCATTCTGCTCTGAGTCTGCTTTATTCCTGTTATTATCAATTAATTGATAACTTTAACAACCTCCTTTTTTTTTAGCCTCAGCCATTTTGTTCCTTTATGAAGTACGCCCTTAAAATAGTGGCATGTCATAAACAGGTTGATACAGGATGGAACAGATACAGAGACAAAGCTTGAGTTAATTGCCTCAAACTGGCCAAAGTTTCTAATACATCATGAGTTTGTCTGATAACATGCAAGAACATAGGAGATGTGACAGATAATCATGCCCTTAGAAGAAGAATCATTAACTGTAATGTTACATTAACTGGAATGTTACATTGCACAAATCAGTGAAAGAGGGGTCACTAGGATGCTATGGCTTGCGAAATAAAAAGAAAAGATGATATGCAGTTCAGTGTGTTTACTCTGACAGAGCTTATTCACTGAAGTAAAGTCTTTCTGACAGATTCATTAGTATTGGTATTTGTATTTCTCATTTCGTTATTCATTTGATTCATAATCTTTAATTTTATGATCAATGCAAGATGAGAACTTCATTTTATAAAGCAATCTGAATTGATACCCTAAGAGGGATGAATAGATTTGGAGTACTTTAGTTTTGGACTAATACAGTTGCAGTAGCTAAAATATTTATTTTTTTTATGATGTAAAGCATGTTACTTATTGCTGTTGATTTATTCAACATAATCATTATGTAAGCATATTACTCTTCTTACAGGTCAATCTGGTATCAAGTGCCTTGTTCAATAGGATGATGGTCATGATTTACTCCTTGTGTAGATCAAACGTCAACCTTCTGAACACAAAACATGGCATATATAAACATACAAAACACACACACACACACACACACACACACACACACGCACATATATGCATTTTACATGTTATGTTGAATTAAAAAGTGCAACTCAGTTATTGCAAAAAGACAGCATGTGAATTTCAACAAACCAACTCAGTTTCGACTTAGTTAGAGGTTTGGCATCTGAACTCTTCATGTCAGGCTTTTTGTATATGAAATAGGTGCCAATAATAGTTTAAATCAAAATGCCATAAGGCAACACTTCCATTTTTATTAACTTTATCTAAAATAACCAAAGCTACAAAAGATAGCTATTATTTCAGTTTTTCTACTTAAAATGTAATGTTTAATTCAATGTGTTATTGCAGTTTCTTTGTAATTATTCGTGGAGATCTTGACATTTTTGAGCGAAATATATTTTGAAATAAATACTAGGCTGTATCACATTTCCATAGTGATATAATACTGCCATCTGGTGATGTAAAAGCAGTTTACTTGTAATCGCAGATCTATCGCCTTGATTAGACCACATAAAATGTTCAGGTTTATAATTTCAAAATTGTTGGAATGTATGCAATTGAAAGAGGTGAACACTTAAACTATTATACTCTTAACTTTTAATAACAACATCCTTTTTAACTGCTTCGCGTCAGATCGCTATTTCCTGGCGTAGGTGCCCTAGTCCCCGGGCTTCTAGAAATCTTTTTCTCACGGCCCGCGCTGAAAAGGTGCGGTCTCTCTTCCCATCGTGAGAACTTTCACACGCGTTTGGCTGGCAGCCGTCCGCAACGTACTCTCGCGATAAAAAGGGACCCACTCTCATTTGCTCCCATAATAAGCGAAGGTGAATTCTCGCGTGACTTCTGAACTTTCCCACGCCTGTGCCCCCCTTCCTTGCATTATTTCTCACACTGCCCCTCCCCCTCGTCTGTTGCAGTGTGGTGCGGAGCGGGGGAAGTCTCGCGATTGTTGGCGTTATTAGAGAGAGTTGGTGAAGATGGCGCCTGTTGTGACAGGGTAAGCAACGAAATTATCAACGGACGGGGCATGGAAAAGACACAGCTAAAATAAGTTTTGTCTGTTTAGTCAATATCTTTTGCTTTGGTTTATGTCTTTACGCCCACGGCCGCGTGTCTCTGAGCTGTTGGCCCGTTTCTGGGCACTTTTACGTGGTTTTCGAGGTTTTCAACGATGGGCTCTTTTATTCAGTTAGCCGCTTAGCTTTTAGTTAGCTGATAGATTTTCAGCAGTTTTCCATAAACACTGTATACTGGGGAGAGCAAATCTTTAACTGTAAACACAGTAAGGTTGTATTAACACTGTGTTTTGAATCTTTTACATACTTTAATCTTTAAAATACTTGGATACAATTTTAACCAACTTGTGAGTTGGTGTACGAGAGAGAGAGAGAGAGAGTGAGTTAGAGAGAGAGGGGGCAGGTTAGTTAGCAGATGTTAGCCAGCAGGGTTAGCTGGTCTTGTGGGTCCATAACAGAAACTGAGCTTTCAAGAGGACTCTAAATCTTCTCTTTTTTTTTTAGTTATGCTACTTTTAGCTTAAAAATTGTATTTGTAACGTCTCGTCATTTTTATGTAAAATGAACATGTCTGTTTCAACTTTTAGGTATATTTAGGCTTGTATCTTGCAACCTAGTGAGCTGTCTAAATAGACAGATAGTGGTATCTTATACGCGCTTAAACTTGTTTATCCTGCTGAAAAATGCTGTCTCTCTTGGTAGACAGATAACTATGCTGTGACAGTTTGGTTTTTATTATTTTGGAGTGTGGGTCAAAATGATGTTTGAAATTGGTCTTGACTCTGCTTACTTTGTTTGTAGGAAATTTGGGGAGCTCCCTCAGCCAAAGCGTTTAACAAGGTAAATGCACTGTAATGTTCATTTGTAACATTTATTAAATATATATACATATTAGGAAACAACAGCTTAAATAAACTTTGTATTTTGTGATTTTGCAGGGAGGCAATGCGCAACTACTTGAAGGAGAGAGGAGATCAGACAGTACTCATACTGCATGCAAAAGTTGCACAGAAATCGTACGGCAATGAAAAAAGGTGAGTGATGAATTTTAGCTGTACATGTATGTATTAACTGTTTATGTGTGTGTTCAGTCAACACAAAATCGCAAATGAACTTATTAAGGTTAATACAGATCTTCAGTCTTACAGTGGATGAATAATCAGTAAGGAACAAGGTCATTGTTTACACCTGGATTTAACGTCCGTTTTGAGTAATCAAGCATAAATGTTCATCTGAGCCACATTGTTTACATCTGTAATTTTGGATTTCATCAGCAAGTTTTTACCTCTGAAGTAATGCAATTATGTATGCATTAATGTCCTTTGCTGTGCATTAGGATGCATTCATTACATGCATTTCTGATTACTGCAAAAGTTGGATCTTTCACTTAACTTGGAAATTTGACACATTTTGGAAGAAAAT
>JAUCMS010000001.1:7629872-7640107 GCA_032357445.1 Enteromius radiatus
ATAAAGCTCATAGGCAATTGGTCTCTCTGGCGAGTTCCCATATGTAACGTCGAAGTGATTCGACTGAAAGGGTAACTCATTCAAAATACACATTTTAACAGTTCACAAATTCCTTGGGATTTAAAATCCTAATCTTGATGTTGCTGACACCATTCTCTGCTGTTTCAACTACAGGAAATTTAAAAAGAGATATACATTTTAAAAGGCTACAATGTCTACTACAAAAAAGACTATTAATAACTACAAATTCTGTTTTGACAACACACCTTTCCACAATGATCACTCGCCTGTACAAGTTATTTCAGGTCTGTGGGCCACATGGGGAACACTTTACACTTGTCACAGTCATATTTCAATGACATTTCTGAGTTTTCTGAAAGTGTATGCCACAAACCCAGTTGAAGTGACAGCAACAAACTGAATTTTAATAAACAACCTTGATTTTTAGTACAATAAAGTGCCTTATTTTATTGATCATCTTCATAATTAGAAAATAAATAATTCTTCAATCATGTCGTGCCAATTTATTTTTGTTGGTTTCAGTATTATTTTTTGATGATTATCATTTGATGTTTTGTACAAATAGCTAAACTTAAAGGGTTAGTTCACCCAAAAAATAACAATTAGCTTGTCTTTTACTCAACTCCGAAGCATTTTAAGTGGATTTGACTTTTTTCTTTTAGACAAATCCAATCAGAGTTGTATTAAAAGTTGTCCAGGTCCCTCCAAGCCTTTCAACTGGAGTAAGTGGTAGTTTGTTGTCAACAGTTCAGAAGATGTGAAAAAAGGTATGCTATTTTTGAGGCCTCTGGGGGTCCAGCCATATCTCAGCTTTTGTTTCAGAAAAACTAATTATTTGTACAAAGCCTTGTTTGCAAATCAAACCTAGAGGTTGACATTTATAGCACTAAATGCTCTAATATTTGAACATAATATTAAAAAATAAAAACTGTACAGATGTAAAACTATAATATTTACTCTTTGTGGATATTAGGTGTAGATTTTAATATTAGTTTTAAAATTATATGTTCACTTATTTGAGAAGTATTAATATTAAAAGTTTATTTTGCAAGATTTATGATTTGTGAGTTAGCTATCCTATTACACTGAAAAGAAATGTAGAAAATTTTTTCAGTAAGAAATTGTTAGTACTTTACACAATTAAAAATACATGTTAACAAGTAGCACATTTAATTAAAAATATAATGTTTAAATAGAAAAACTTAAATTACATGCTTTTTATTTTTAGTTTTTAAGATAAACAATGTTTTAAAAAACAAACAAACAAAAAAACGTGTTTCTAAAATGTTCAGGATGTTCAGCAATAATCCATGTAAATAAATTTATAATTTTTCTTGTGAACTATAAATCTAGGTGCTACAGGTACAGCATCAAATCTTGGGAAGCAGAAGTGCCTGAAATTGTTCATGATTTACTGGTCTACCAGAAAAATGAATCATGGCTCAAATGCCTGTTGCAACTTACTGTGTCTGTGCAAGACCAGTCCTCTGGCAGGTCTCCAGGTACAGATAGATTAATGGCAGAAGTCTGTAAAGATCTATGGCCTTTGATTCGAAGCAGTTTATATTTACTGTTCATAAAGTGTTCAAAGTTACACTCACTACCAATTTCTTTCAGAAGAACAACAGTTAGGCCTACCTTTTACAAATAAGACCATGGGGACATACAAATTGGCAGTCATTTCACTTCCTAGGGTTGGTTACTAAATTCTGTTAAAAGTATTATAATAACACCATATCTGGAGTGCGCATGTCTTCGGTATTTATCATAAAATAATAGGTTGGCTTGCACCTTGTGTAGACACAGTGAGAGATAGTATATCTCTCACTGTGTCTACACAAGACGCAAGCCAACCTACTATATTCAAGAACCTATTATAATCAGTGATGCTGCCAACACTGGATGCAGCTCGGCGTGACTCGACGTGACAAATCCCCAACAGTTCTGAAGCCTCATTATAGTTGTGACACACTGATACTAAGTTCAGATAATTTTGCAACAGCCGATTTGTCGCATCCAGTGTAGACAGAATTTAGCTATTGCGATGTCAGCGACAACGGTCACATCTGGATTAGACATGGTGTTACATAAAGCTTAGAAAAGGGGGTTTAGTGATGATAGATGAACCATTTGGCTTCCTGAAATAACCATTCAGAGAACAATTCTTAAAAGAATAAGGAAGCTTTTCTTTTTTATCCATTCTAAAAAATGTCCATGTTGTTTAAGAATTGACAATATATGTGTACATTATATCTAAAAATGTAGGGTTAGATATAAATGTTGATATATGCAGTTATTCCTGTCTCTTGCTTCATATGTTTTTATCTCATTTGACAATATAATATATGGACAGTCATTATATGTAGGTATATCTGCATATGGGACAGCTCTACAACATCTGCAGAAGATATACAGTGGGTACAGAAAGTATTCAGACCTCCTTCAGTTTTTCACTCTTTGTTATATTGCAGCCATTTGCTAAAATCAGTTTTAATAAATCTGCAAAAATGTCAACAATTCTGTGTTTTTCTGTCAATATGTGGTGCTGTGTGTACATTAATAAGACAAAAATTAACTTAAATAATTTTAGCAAATGGCTGCAATATAACAAAGAGTGAAACATTTTACGGGGTCTGAATATTTTCCGTACCCACTGTAATATCTGGAACAGATATATGACTATTGGTGAAGGATGCAATATGATGATTGATTTGGCAGAGAATATATAACTATGAGGCTAAATAAAACTCAGTTTGCACCTTATGCCTTTTTTAAATCTGTATTTACCGCCATATTATGTGAACTTAATCTTCTGAGTTACATTAAAGCAGCTGCTTTGATTTTTTTGAAAGTTGGAGGGCATGAGTTAGTAAATCTGAGCATTTGTTTGATTTAGTTCCATGGCAAAGAAGGTCAGCCAAAAAAAAAATAAATAAATAAATAAATAATTAAATTGCTGAACAGGTTGGGTTCAGGTCTTGTGAGGATGGTAGAGCAGCTGTTCAAAAGGAAAGAAACCGCTCTTTCACTGTAATTATATAACCACAGAGAAAAAGAACTATCATTGTACTTACTTAACTTACTTATGTAATTGTATTACTTTGCCTTCTTTTAGAACTATTGACAATGCATAATAAATTTGAAATACTTTTAAAAAAGCACAAACTTTTAGTTAAGCAAATAATATTGCTTAAATTTAAATAACTTTATTTTATTTTATGGTTATTTTCCAAAGGAGGCACACATAGAGACACACATACCCTTGACAACACAAAGCGCTTATTTTTAATTTAGTTCAGCTGATACAGATCTGAGACATTCCTGATACATGGTTGATAGTGTAAGAGGAAGATAAACTCTCCGTGACCTATTTTACCTCTGCTAAAAACATAACAGCTGCATCTTTTGGCATTCTCGGTTGTTTTTAGTAGCTTAAAACTGAATCTTTTTTTTTTTTTTTTACCATCCAACTTTCTATTAGCTTGGCTTTGTCCAAATAAAACTAGTATGTTAGATTTATTGACTTAATTAAATATGTTCATAAAAGATAATGAAGAAATTTGGTTCATCTGCTTTCACACCACAAGAGTGATGTGTATATTTTGATTAATTACATCTGACTTAAGAAATGAATCTTTTTATCAACAAGTTAAAGACATCATAAAAGTCAGATGTTATGATTATCAGCGCAGTTTAGTCTCATTAGAGTAATTATGAATGCTTCGTTTGCATAAGAAAAATCAGATATTGGCAGACTCTCAGATTTTGAAATAGTAATTTGAAAATCTAATAGTAATTAGAGCAATTACACAGATTTTTGCTCAAATTGTATAGTGACATTTGTCATAGTTCAGATATTTGCAAAAACAGGGCCTTTTTTATTGACCTTCTCTCTCTAAACAGTCACTCACCCATCGTTAGAATGACTGAGAGAACAATTGCAAAGAAGATTTAACTCGGCCGAAAGATGCCATTCACAGAGTGATTGAATTTGAATAGCAATTGCAGTTTGGTTAGAGCAGTGCAGTGAGCTGTCTCTGCTGTGATGAAGACTCGTGACGTGCTGTGTGTTTTTGAATGGGACACGTCACTGCTGGCCTTTCTCTCTCACTGCCTTCTCCCACTTTGACCTTTCAGACCAGGACAGCTGACAGACTGCTACATCTTTTTCCTCTCTTTTTCCTCTCTACATAATGAAGAGGTAATTACCCTTCAACTTGTTGCCTTCACAAAGCTACACAAACGAGGAGAGAGAGAGCGATAGAGAGGAGCGAATATGAAGGGAATATAGAAAATATAATTTGCTGTTGCTCAGTACAAAACAAACATTTCTTCAACCTGCATCAGTTAAATTATTTTTAATGAGTGATGAGTGTGTTTTTGTACCTGGGTGCTTGAAGGGGTGAGTCAGCAAACTGCAAATTCATGTAGTCATGTTCTCAATTATACCCCACTATCTGAAGTACATAAAAGCCCTTGTATTAACTTGTAGCCTGTAGTTAGTTTTTTTTTTTTCTTTGTTTTTTTGGCTAGGTACTTTTTTTTTTCTTGGTGATAGATTCAGAATGATTATTTCTTCTTGATTTATCTCAATCTCTTTAATGATGATTATTATTATTATTATACCATTATATATTAACAATTTCTTAAAGGGGTCATCAGATGCCCATTTTCCACAAGTTGATATGATTCTTTAGGGTTTTAATTATTATTATTTTTTAAATATCTCAATGGTAATGTAAAAAACACCCTTTTTAACCTGTTTACTGTACTGTTTACTAGAGCCGCGAAACTTGCTAACTAGCACATTATTAGGAAAGGTCTTCAGCTGAGAAGGGGTGGAGGAGGGAACGAGATATGGAAGGGAAGGAAACTGGCTTATTTATAGTAGAGATAGTTTGGGATCGGATTGGCTATGATAGGTAGTGATTGGTAATACGTCGCCGTGTGATTCTTTAAAATTGGTTCATTTCACTGGACCAAATGCCAACCCAATATGTTTGCGAGTCGAACTGATCTGTTTGCTGCAGGTTTCGAATAAACAATTCAGTTTTGATTTGCAAGTTAATTTAGCTTTCAACTTTCCACAATCCGGAAGTAATATGATCATCAGTGTCCGAGTGTTTGGTGGATTTTACTGGAATTAGAAGCCTGGAATTAGTTTGTACTCAACAAAAGGTGATATTGTGCTTTATTAGTTTATTTCTTTCTCCTACTTTATTGAGAATAGCTTGTCCCTCTGAAACCTTTAAGTTTCTCTTTTCTCATCATCATCATGATCATCATCATCATCAGCAACAGCAGCAGCAGTTTTATCTGGTGTTCCACATGTTATTGCCTAATATTCTGTGTCCTCTTATTATGAATGAAACGATCTGCTATAGTATGCCTTTCTGAGGTCTGGCAGCAGCTGTTAGCTTGTCACCAGAGCACAGCTGCTGGGTCGAGGCCGGCTGGTGGACCACTGACGAGCAGTGTATCTATGTGCCCCGTCAAGACAACAGTATGCTAAGTGCTGGTTTGTTGGCGGAGCTCAAAGATCCAAACAGACAGCGAACGTCTCTCTCTGTTACCACACTTTGTGTTGACGTGGCAGTTTGCAAAGAGGCCTGTCTTGAAGAGAGAGGAAAAAAAAGGAAGAATAAAGAAGTGTTAGGAGACAAACAGGCTCTTTTATGGAAAAGCATACCAATGACCCACATTCATGTATTAAAAGCTGTGTGTTCAGGCAACCCAATCTCTTGGCACCATATATCTATAGCACGATTTCATGCTTTCATTTGGCATGCTCTTTATAAACAAAATCAAATTTTATATGCATCTGATACACAAAATTCACAGATTGACTTTGATTTTCTTGGCATAGTATGCCAAATACTGGTCTTTTGGATGTTCAAAATTAAATCATATTAATGTTAGGTGTAATGTAGGCAAAAGAAAAAAAAAATGCTGAATTGATTTAAGATTTATTGGTTGGTAGGTTGATCTTGCAATCCTTTAGTGATGCTACTTTTCCTAAGCCCAGGCCAAATCCTAAACCTAACCATAGCCTATTTTAGTTTTCTTTTAATGGAATGTACTCACCCTCAGGTCACCTATAGATACATCTACTTCTGCCTGTTTCAGTAAACCTTTCTTACCTACAATAGAAACAGAGTAGCAAATTGCTAAATTACATTTTTATTCAACCTTCTAGCAGACACTTTTATTCAAAGTGACTTACTGTACACATAAAGCATTTCATAATTGAAAATGGCAAAAAAAAAAACAAAAAAAAAACGAAAGTGCACATAATACAAAGCTTCAGAAACAAACTTTGTATCTGAACAAACAAATGTAAAAAATCTGACTGGATTTTTTGTTTCTGTTCAACATGACAAATGGAGAAAAAAATCTTTCAGCGTTCGATATGTCATTTTTTCTGTTAAGAAATGAAAACAGTTTGAAAAACACTGGAAAAAAAAATCAATATTCATTGTTAGGTTCAATATTGAAAACCTACTAAAAAGTATAAATAAAACATTGATATGTTTTGCAGGATAAATAAGGAACAGACACTCAAAAATTATTCACTGATGCCAATTTATTTTTTGGCTGGGTAAGAATGTGTTGATTATGATTGCTCGAAGAGCTCACATAGGTGTGTTTTTTTTTAGTGCAGCATTGTGGTGTGCAATTCATATGATCGCATTTGATGCCCTCCTTTGTTACTCTTGCCCTCCTTTCAAAGGCTGTTCCCACTCATTTCTTCATCCGTTTCTTTACTGTAGTGAGGTGCAGCAAATGCACTCAACACTACAACTAACTGGGCACAAATTTCATTGGTTCCCATGTGTACCGCCAACATGCCAGTTTTCAAAGTGTGAAAGTGAACGAGATCTCGTCTCTGACTTAACCCGTATAAAACAGTGGCACCCTCTGAGGTCCCACACTCTGAAAACCACTGAATTAAGATGTCATAGAGATACATTCACACACGCACACACACATACACATACGCACTCATGTGGGGTTCCCAACAGGCTGAAGAAAGTGGGTGGAGAAGATTCATTTTATGTCTCATCCACACTGGAACCCAGGCAGGAATTTTAAATCAGCTAATTAATGTTTACGAATGGCATGTTTTGAAAATCATAAACTATACATAACTATATGATATAATATGATATTTTTATTCATATTGGTAATGACAGCACACTTCTATCTTAAGTTATCAAATGGCAACACATCATGCTTGTTAGGTATTATTAGGCTTGCTTGACATACACTCCATATGTTGTGTAGGAGTTTCAGTCAGGTGGATTTGGCTGATTATACCTCTATGAGTCGGTTGTAAACAGGGGAAATGTGTTCTGCCTGTTTCTGACAGGTGACAACTTAATCTTTTTGTTGTCAGGCCCTTTACAGCTTTTTTTGTTGGAGACTCGCAGAATTTCAGTGATAACTGTGTACTAATTACCTATTTAATTTGTATCACAAGTAGCCCACTGCTGTCTGTATAGGAACACAAGGGCATATTTATAACACTTGACTGGGCAGGAAGAATGAATTTGGTGAAAGGGGAGAGTTAAAAGAATGAGGAAGATGGGGAGAGAGAGAGAGAGAAAACAAGGATTCAGGGACTGTTTTTGCTGTGTTGGTTCCAGGTGAATTCATGAATATTTAAAGTTCAGTAGCAATCTACCCAGAATCGCCTCTTGCTGGCCAGTGAGTGTCCATCATGTCAGAGTTTAGTGTGAATAACTGTGCGCTCACTTTCCCTTGAGAACATGAACAGCTGTGCCTACAGTATGTGTGTGTGTGTATCTGTGTGTTTATATGAAGGGGAGGACAATTAATGAAACAGCAGAAATCTTTTAGCCAGCAGGAATTATAATTGGATAACGGTGTGTTTGTATGTATGTGTGTCTATATATATATATATATATATATATAGGTAGGGAGATAGATAGATATAGCTTTGATATTCTTATATGAATGGTAACACTTTTTTTTTCTGCAATTGGTTAAACAATGATGAAACATTCTTTAAATTATTACACCTATTTTATTTTGCTATTTAAACCAATAGGAACTATCACAAGCTGTGACTTTTTTGCACAACTGCTTGCAGTTATACAGGTGTGTGAAAAGTAATTAAACCATGCAGCTGTTTAATTATATGGATGGTAATTATATATATATATATATATATACATATAATTGAAAAGCATATTGAGATGTGAGATTAAAACAAATTAGTTTGCTTTGTAATAATTTGACTTCAATCAATAGTAGCTTAAAGTCTTTAAGCTGTCTAGTACTGCATTGGTCTGCACTCACATTCAAATCTAAATTATGTTTTTATTTATTGCTGATCAGAAAAGCTACGCTTAAATTAAAACACTTTCTGTTTATAAACTGATAAAGAACTTCTCGAACATTGATGTGTTGAAGATATGCAGGTATGAAAATGTAGTCTTGGACAAAATCAGTTGAAATTTATAAATTTGTGACACAAAAGGTAGTACTGCTCTCTTAAAGGGTCTCCAAAAATGGTTCTTCCATAAATTATTTGAATTTTTAATAATAATAAAACAATACAGTTTTATTTTCAATATTATACTCCAGTTTTGTTAAACAATTACAACTGAATCCTGAAGAACAATTTTAGTATTGACTGAACTATTAATCTTTTCATTTCTGTTATCGCATGTTTTCCACTTCAGAATCTCAACAGATGCAGTAGGTCATCTGGGTGTTGTTTGCCTTCTGTATCATGAATACTGAGCACTACTTGTTTGATGTACTGCTTTTTGCATTCTGTGCAGCAGGAAGTATGCATATTTTAAGGAAGAGATGTGTGGAAATTGTGTATGCTTCTTTTTGTATGTTTAAGTGTTTGTATGTTCACATATGTGTGAAAATTGAAGCTGTGCTGATAAGATAGGTCTCCTATTTGAATATCTGGCTGTATGACACATGGTTTATATTTGGGCTGCTGGGCGGGCATTTGTCTGAGAGAAGGCTTCAATACCTACACATTCTTTTCTGAGGTGCTCTTGTTTTTCATCATAAATCAGAATTCAGTTCCTAACAAATATGTAGAAAATCAGTCTCCACTCCTCCACCAACTCCCTCTCTATCAACTCACACTCTCCAATCTAAATGCCCACAAGGCATGTTCAGCACTTGAACCAAAAAACACACACTCACACAAACGGCCTCTGTAGGTAATTGAGGTGTGTCTTTATGTTTCACTCAGGAATGCGTGTCATTTAGGAGCAGACGCAATACTATTCTATCATTTCTGTTCGAGACATCACCCTCTTTGTGAGAAACATTCTATAATACAGTGTGTAGGTGTGTGTAGATTTTTGTTTCCTAACCTCTCTGATACTATAGGAGGAGGATGATATAGAAACGACTACACTGAATTCTGAATTTAGCTCCGGTCCTAATTAAATGAACCCTCTAATCAAGGTCTTTAGGCTGTGTTTGAAAGCTGATATCTTGTAAAAGCCTCTGCAGAGATCCCTTCTATCATCTATTACATTTTTTGAAGGCTGTATAGCTGTATCTCTAGCTGTCTATGGTATCCCACAATTTGGTGCTTTGGATTCAGTGACAGTTGAGTTAAAATGTTGTCTGAAAGTTCTGGTTGTCAGTTAATGTGTTAATGTTTTATCAACTTTTTCCATTTCATTTCTCGCAAGAAATAATATTAAACATGTATTTAGTTATTCCCAAAGCTCTTATCGTTTAGTTGTAGATTATTAGACATTTATGCCGCCTCAGAAGCCTGTTTAAAATCAGTTACCTTCATATGCAAATGCTGTCTGCAACGTTATTGAGGCAACAATTTACTGTAGCTGCCTAAGCCTTTGAACGCAGCCCTAGAAACTTTCAGGCAAGTGTGTAGGTGCAGGTTGGAGCTGAACTCTGCAGGTTGTTGGCCCAACCAGGATTGGAAAATATCAACATGTACACTGAAAGCAGACGAGTTAAAAAAAAAAAATAGTTCCTGTTCATTATTTTCCTCATGTTATTCCAAATCCAGAAGCTCTTGGTTGCAACAGAAATTATGTGCAGGTGTTTATTTATTATCTATTTGATGTATGTTTGAATCGATCTAATTATGTTTGTAATCTCAGTGTTACAAATCAGCTGTGTGAACTCGCGCTCTCGCTCCCAACTGGGCAGGCAGGACACGGAGACGGGATTCAAATCCAAAC
>JAUCMS010000001.1:7653486-7666392 GCA_032357445.1 Enteromius radiatus
AGACTTTAGTAACGTCATTGATTCTATTAAGCTCAGGGGCCGGTCGCGTTTGCCTCGCGGCCGCTCAATTTGTGATCTGCTATGTAAATCGTTCGGCCGGCCCACCGGGAAAAATCCCGCCCGTCCCGATTGCCACTCCTCCCCTGCCTGGGCCGATTTCCTCCACAGGTGTTCCCCATTATCTGCTCTATTTAAGCAACGTTCTCACGCTAGACTGACGCAAAGTCATAATTACTCCGGTGTTATGTCTGAGCGTTTTTCTATTGTTGGATTTTCTGGTTGATCTTGGACTGTTCTTTGTACTTTGATTCTTGCTGCCTGCCCTGACCTTTTTGCCTGTTTCTGGATTATTGATTATGGCTGCCTGCCCTGACCTTTTCTGCCTGTTTTACGACCACGATCCTCTGCTTGTCTCTGTAAAAACTGTTTACCTGTGTACCAACCTTCGCCTGTTTGACCACTCTGAATAAAGCTTGCAAATGGATTCAAACGCCCCAAGTGATCCGTCACAGACATTACAACAGCCAGTCTTAACAGTTTACATGATCTGACTCTTTATTTTATTAATCTTTAAAAAAAAAAAATTAATTATAAATATATGAAACGTGCGTGTGGTAAGAGCATCTACGGCAGATCACGTTGGCCAAAACACACAAGGAAATGCCAACAGCAGTTGTTTCTCATCACCACACCCCTTCCCTCTTGTATTTATTCATCATTCACAATCTCATCTGTGCTAAGTCTGGATTTTACCCTGTTTGTTTTTGCCTGGTTAGACTTTGATTGTTTGCTGCCAGCCCCGGTCTCTGCACATTTATTTTGACCCTGATTCAGCCTTGTCCTCATTGACCTGTTTACCCGTGTTTTTGACCCTGCCTGTCGACCACAAAATAAAGTCTGCAGATGGATCTGCACATCTCTGCTCACTTCATTACATTAGGTACTAACATGTACCTTTAAGCTACCAAAATGGACCCTTTCAGGTACCAGCTTGTCCCTTTTGAAAAGGTACCTCCCCAGTGACAGCTTTTGTACCTTTATTTCTGAAAGCGTATGACATATGTTTTATTAAAAAAAAAAAAAAAAAGATTCTATTATTTTGTTCGGTTTTAACACTGTTACTAATTAACGCTGTTAATTAGCTTCCCAAACAAAGTTTTTATCACAAATAATGCAAACTTTCAGTTGGATTTCATATGAGACAATAGCCAAACCTATGCTTTGGTTGTGTATTATGTATTTTTATTTTGCACATGAACAGACTGTCAATAAATAGTTTCAATGTCTACTGTTTAATTTGTCTGTCCAAAAAGATTTAAACTTGGAAATAAAAAAGGAAAACAAACAAACACACTTGGAGCTATAACTGAGTAATTATAAAAATAATGTTTTTTATCTCCAAAATGGACATCCAAGCTCATTTTGCATTTGTTATGTGTGTAAACACTGCACACATACGATATCTGACAAAACCACAAGTGGACAAACCAAACTGATCTCACAGCAGTTCGTACATATTTTATAAGATGGATTACCCCCCCCCATTACTCTACACTTCACTGGGGTTTAGACAAATAATACAAAATTGTTCGAGTGAGGTTATACAAATTTGTATGAATTAGCCACCTCATAAAATACATATGAATTGTTTGTTAGATAGCGTTGGGCAAATACAAAAGGCGGTGTATGCATTAGATACTGTGTGTGTGTGAGTCTAAGTAAATGTATCACAGTGATTTTACCCCTTGTAAGTAATCTCCTTGGCATGTTGTGGAAGCTCATTTGCCCAATGAGGCATGTTTGCTTCTTGGCAATAGTAAATCGAGATCTGAATCTATCACACTGAGAATGAGGATCAAGCCCTTGTCAGAGAGGTGAATGGCTCCACAGAGAGCCTTATAAATCCAGAGCACTGGGGGCGGAGAGGTGGGACAGTACCTGCCAGATCAATCTGAGGTCAAATGGTGATGCATGGAGCTCAAAGACATTCACATTATGTAATTATATGACAGTGAACTGTTCTTGTGGTCTGTGTATGACTGACACACACCTATCAACTGATTCTATGGTGTTCACACGGCATGAAATTGTATTTAACTTTACTTGTGTGTGTGTGTGTGGTTTTGACTGCTTTGGTATGGCAGTGCAAGACTGGTTTGTGATATTTAAACGTTAGATGAGTTCAGTGTATGATGGGAAGGAGAGAGAGAGAGAGAGAGAGAAGGCAGGCAAGACACTTTCACTTGGTCACACTGACAAGTCCCAGCATTCCCCTCGACACACATACAAACCCATCTGAAAGTATGTGTTTTTGTCCTTGAGTGGACACAAACGTCAGCGAGGAAAATTGCTGTTAAATGCCGACACTGTCCCTCTGCTCTCCTCTCTCTCTTTGTGTGTGAGTATTTGTAAAGACACAGAAGTAGAGGTAGAATTTGAAAAGCAGAATATAGAGCTGCAGCAGATAATTTCTGCACTTATAACTATTTCAGAGTCAAAAAAAAAAAGAAAAAGGTAACTGTGGGATAAAAATATGAAATATATTCACATTGTGAAATATAAAGTCAAACTGCAAAGTTGCAACTGCAACATATACAGTCAAAAATGTCAAGATATTGACATAAATTCACATATTGGTAATTAGAAGCAAAGTCACAATGTCAAGTTTAAAACTGCATCATTTACATAGTGTTGTTTTACAAATTTATATCGCCAACTACTGGTCTGGCATGCATAATACAGCATTATAGCATTTTGAAGGGTTAGTTCACCCCAAAATTAAATTATGTAATTATTCACCCTAATGTCATTTTAAACCCGTAGGATAAACCCTTAGTTTATCTATGGAAAACACAAATTAAGATATATTTGATGAAACTAGAGAGCCATCTGACCCTCAGTAAATAGCAAAACAACTGAAATGATCCCAGATCCAGAAACAAATATATTGGTAAAACAGTCCATGTGACATCAGTGGCTCAATTTCAGTTTTGCAACACAAAGAGAATACCTTTTTTGCGCAAAGAAAGAAAAAATAACATTATTCACTTAATTACTCTCTAAAATGGTAGAAGACATAAGAATTAAGGTTGAGTCAGTTATGTTATTTTTGTTTTCTTTGTGCAAAAAAAAGAAAACAAATCCTGGAGTCGCAAAACTGAAGTTGAGCTACTGATGTCACATCCTGTTTTACCTATGTATTTACTACATTTCTGCATCTGGGAACATTTCAGTTGTATTGCTGTCTACGGAGCGTCAGATGGCTCAATCAATAGTATCTTAATTTCTGTTCTAAATGAACTTTTAAGATATAGACTGTTTTCAAACAAGTTTCCCAAATCCTTCCAAATTCAAAATCTTTTTTCCCCAAATCCACCCTACAAATAAAATTCAAAAAATATCTTCCACAAAGAACCATTCAATCAAAGGTTATTTAAAGAACCATCTCTTTCTCTCTTCCTTTTTATAATCTGAAGAACCACAATGAACCTTTTGTGAAACAGACAGATTCTTAAGATGTTAAAGGTTCTTTATGGAACCAACAAAAAGGTTCAATGGTATTGTGAAGCACCTTTATTTTTGAGAGTAAACTCATGTTATTGTTTGAGACAGTATATACAGAAGAATAGCAGCACAGATCCAGTGTTTCTCACATTTTTTTGGCCTCACTTTTAGTTCTCTAAAATACATCAGGATGGAAAAGAAAAAAAGTATATATACAAAAAAAAGACAGAGAATGAGCACACAGCTTTAAGCCATTAACATTAAATATTTGTTGACCAGAAAACAGATGGGCCAAGGGAAATCAGTTTAGTTTCATATTTTTATATCGTTTGAAGTTTGCAGTCAACATTAAAAGTGATAATTACAGCTCAGATCAGCAGTCTGTTTATTTCACTGTACTTCTAAAAGGAAAGTTTATGAACTTCGCCGCCTAAATTTGGGAAATCCATTAACAGATGATGTTTTTAGACTAAACAAACTTTTCAAATAAACCCAAAACACAGATTGTTTATTATCTCTGCTAATTCTAAATGAGCAATTTCACACTAACAATAATTGATTTTAACAAACATTTCCAGAAACCACAACAGAATTAGCCATCTTGAGTAATGTCAGCTTTAACTTCTGTTTGCCGCACATGATCTAATTGATAGGGACTGACATACTGCCCAGTTACTGGTATATTAGAATTGATTATAAAGCACTGCAGACTTGAGTGTCCGTGTGGATTTGTCACAGTAATAGTTTGTATTAGATGGTGCTGATGAATGCAGCATGTGCTTAGCCAATGCTAATGGAGTTGCTTTTGTCCATTTGGCACTGAACTCCTGATTGAATCAACTGGATGGAAGGTCAGGGACTCTGGGGAGATGCGCTATTCATTTGCATTACACATTTTATGGTTGGAGTGTAAAGTTTAGTTGTGTGTGCAAATGTAAAAATCAAAAAATTTAAATATATGGGAGAGAATTGAAAGTAAACTAGCTTTTTTTAATTTTGTGCATGCAACTGTCAAAACCATAATGACAAGGCATTGCTATGTGATTACTAAAACTGTTTATTTTTTATTTTTTAAAACTTGCTTACTGGACCCAGCTCTCTGATATTTAGGTACTTTTTTGCTTGCTTTATTGTCTGCCAAGTGAAAATGGTTAGTCTGATTGCTTTAAAATGTGCCTTGTTGTTGAGAGATGTCCTATTACATGACTTGAGGTATGATTATTGTTGAAACTGTATAATTTTTTTTTCATTATAGAGAAAGTGAATGGGAGCTAGGGCTGTCAAACCTCTGTAAACCTTAATTAAAAATGCTTCATGAATCTTATGCATATATTTTAGGTCTTCTAGATTGTTATATGTAAACAACTGAAATTTAAGTAGTTTTTTGACTGAAAATTCTGATATTTGACACTTTTTATGTCATGTTTATGGAAATCAACGAGAAAAATAAAAGTGACTTATAAACAAATGGAGTCTTTTAAACACAAAAATAACAACCAATCGAATCAAATACACAAGTTTTTGTGAATGTGTTTGTATATACAGTATGAATACAGTATTCATACATGCATGCATATATTTAAGAAACATATGTTTATATGAATGTGTGTAAATATAAATATGAATATAAAATTTAATTTAAATAATATACAGTGGGTATGGAACGTATTCAGACCACCTCAATTTTTCACTCTTTGTTATATTGCAGCCATTAGCTAAAATCATGGTCCTAAGTATTTAGACCCTTTGCTTAGTATTTAGTAGAAGCACCCTTTTGATCGAATACAGCCAATGAGTCTGTTTGGGAAAGAGGCAGCAAGTTTTTAACACCGGGGTTTGGGGATCCTCTGGCATTCCTCCTTGCAGATCCTCTCCAGTTCTGTCAGGTTGGATGGTAAACGTTGATGGACAGCCATTTTTAGGTCTCTCCAGAGATGCTCAATTGGCTTTAAGTCAGGGCTCTGGCTGGGCCATTTAAGAACAGTCACAGAGTTGTTGGATGGTAAACATTCAGCCCAGTCTGAGGTGGAGAGCTGCAGTAATTGGTTAACTTTCTCCCATCTCTCGACTGCAGCTCTGGAGCTCAGCCACAGTTATCTTTGGGTTGTTCTTTACCTCTCTCACCAAGGCTCTTCTTCCCCAATATCTCAAGTTGGCCGGACGGTTCTGATCATCCCAAACGTCTTCCGTTTAAGGGTTATGGAGGCCACTGTGCTCTTAGGAACCTTAAGTGTAGCAGACATTTTTTGTAACCTTGGCCAGATCTGTGCCTCGCCACAATTCTGTCTCTGAGCTCTTCAGGCAGTTCCTTTGACCTCATGATTCTCATTTGGTCTGACATGCATTGTGAGCTGTAAGGTCTTATATAGACAGGTGTCTATATATCAGTATAATCAAGCTGATCTCTAATGAAGGTGTAGAACCATCTCAAGGATGATCAGAAGAAATGGACAGCACCTGAGTTAAATATATAAGGGTCTGAATACTTAGGACCATGTGATATTTCAGTTTTTCTTTTTTAATAAATCTGCAAAAATCTACAATTCTATGTTCTTCTGTCAATATGGAGTGCTGTGTGTACATTAATAAAGAAAAATGAACTTAAAGGATTTTAGCAAATATAACAAAGGCTGCAATATAACAAAGAGTGAAAAATTTAAAGGGGTCTGAATACTTTCCATACCCATTCTACATGTGAATACATGTAAATATTTTCAAAATATATACTGCATATGTACTGTTTATACTGTACTATGTGTGATCTTTATATATGCATAATTAATACACACAGTGCAGACAAAATAAATGTTGTTGTAGTAATATAGTCATATTAATATACTGTATAATTTCAGAATTTTGGTCAAATTGTACAGAAGAAAAACTTTTTTTATTAATATTACTTTTTTTCATATGTACCAACTCTGTGATTATTTTATTATGCAATAGTTTGACAGCGTGATAAAATATAAAATTTACTTATTTATTAT
The DNA here is from genome assembly GCA_032357445.1 of Enteromius radiatus. NCBI lineage: Eukaryota > Metazoa > Chordata > Actinopteri > Cypriniformes > Cyprinidae > Enteromius > Enteromius radiatus. The sequence continues at coordinate 7,659,978 of JAUCMS010000001.1, forward strand.
TAAAGGGTATTATTTAGAAATGCACATTTTGTGTTCCACTGAAAGAAAAAAGTTGGGTGAACTTTTTTTAGTTAAATGTGTTATTCTTTTTCCTCCTTTTCTTTTCTTTCTTTTTCTTTTTTCCCCCCAGCTAACACCAGTAATAATCATTACTGCATAAGAGAGAGTGCTGTGTTTGCGTGTGTGTGTGTGTGTGTGTGTGTGAGTGAGAATGATGTGAGCGAATGGGAGAGGAAGAAGTCTCTCTTCATTTCTGTCATGAAAAGGGTCTCCATGGGACTGAAGAGAGAGATGAGAAGACGAGAAGAAGGGGATAGAGAGAGGGAGGGAGGGAGGGAGAGACAGAAGACTATTTAAATCCATCACCTTGAGCAATTGTCAGTGCTGCAGAAGAGGAGAGAAGAGGACCGAGGGACCCGGGGAGGGAGGAGATGGAGGAGTGGATCTTGTCTTGTGATTCATTCCTCTATTGGGTGAATTAAATCTCAGTCAATTGGCGAGCAAACAGATTTATTTTGAGTGGGAAATCGAGGCTTGGGTGCGGGTGGTGTGACCAGACCAAGCTGTACTGAATCAGCTAGCACGGGTGGGGGCAAGCTGTCAATCACCCACGCATCTTCCTTCAACGTGATGCTGACTATCCCTCAGTCTCTCTCACACACACATGCACACACACTCGATCATCATGCGAGGGCTGTTCCTTTTAGGGCGGCCTGGTTTATCAGCCCCCTGCGGATGAGAATACGACAGCTGTCAGTCATAGCTTTAGTGTAAGAGATGGATGAGTAGGCTATACACACTCACATGTATCAAACATAAGCCCTATATAAATGGTAATTGTTTCTGATGGACACGTAAGGTAATTTCAACGTCAAAATGGGCTTTATTACCGTATGAATGTCATTTTCCCCTCCACCATCTGCTTAAACATTACCTAGTGTTCTTTGACAAACATCAAGGTCATGTGGTAATTTAATTGCCTTCTGAATTCACTTCTCTGGGCTTACAAGAAGGGATCAATCCAAAAGACGGTTTGTAAATCCTTTTAGACCACTTCTAAGTATTGCACGGTAATGTAGGCCTACTCTAATTTTAAATATGGACACTTTTAGTACTGAAATGCTGGAAACTGTTCACACAAACATAACATCAATGTTCCACTATATTGAGTGGGAGCTGATATATGAAAAATTACAAAACCACGTTACTAAATATTTGAAATATTACAGAAACATTTATTAAAAAAAAAAAAAAAAAAAATCTAAACATGATGCTTAAAAAGACATTGAAAATAAAGAACTCAGTGAAATATTTTTAATGAGACAGTATAGTAATAAAATATATTTTTTTACATTAAAATATTATAACATTCATATAGGCTTTCACCAAAAATCATTTAATTAGTCAAACAAATTACTGGAAACAAGAATTTGCATTAACTAATTTCTGATAATTTCCACAATTTAAAATTATATCCTCCATTTTGACACATAAAATGCATCACACACACACACAAAAAAAACAGTAATTGCATAAAATAAATAATTGTAATGTTTAAATGCTCAAAAAAGGGGTATTATTGATAATTATTTTTTAATAAATTAAATATGAATTTATTGCATATTATTAATTATTAATAACAGACATTTAGCTGCCAATAAATTGACTGACCATGTAAGCAGCATGTTTCCAGGATCGTAGGATCACAGAATGTACCCCTTCACCATGAATAAAGTGTCATCTGAATGCATGAGTTTTATCTCTGAGCCGCCATCCAAATATATTTTTACACACGTCCCCATGAGAAACAATTACCATCCGAATAGGGCTACAGGTTCATTGGAAAGCTGTGCCTATACATACATACATATGCATACAATTCACTGCAATTTCCAGCTTGTATGAACACTATCTGCAGTAAAACACTAACAACTTTTATACATTTTCACACTAATTATGATTACTGGGACAAATAATTCTAGGTTATGACCTGGAATGCTTTTCCTTTAATGCTTGATTAGTAAACAAACACTGTTTGATGTTTGCATCACATAACCAGCTCTCAATACAGTATAAGATTTTTCTGACACAGTGTTCATGCTAAAACAGTCTAGTGCCGTGGAGGAACGCTTTATGTATGACAAGCTTTTCACAGCAAACATGGATGCTTACTGAGTTCAGCGGAGGCACACTGTTTTCACTTTTAACTGTCAACTATCTATATAGGCAGCATCTTGACTAAAATGAAACCTCATAAGACACTGATCTGAAATGCTCTTAATAGGCAGCAACTTGGTTAACTGTCATGGACATGATCCACATATGAATCACATGACAAACTTGACTAAACACTCAGTTGATTCCAGTAGAGTTGAAAATTGGCATTAGTCTTTCTAAGCTCTTTGAATGTACTTTTATTTACATTTATGTTTTTGGCAGATACTTTTATTCAAGGCCTAGATTTGATTAATAGAGCCATTCATGTATTTCACAGGAACTGATTGAGCTACATGCCTCAATGAATTTTCCATACTGGATGAAATACATCAGCTTGTTTTCAGTACTGAAAGACATATTTTCATAATTAATATTTATATTTGTCTGCTGGATGTTTGGATGATTATCTTTTTACTTTTTACTTATTAATTTTAACAGTGCTGGGATTGCTTTAGAAGGAAAGGATACATGCAGGGTTTAATACTGACACCTGACAAGACAAATAGAATAAGTAAAAAAATGGTTTTGACCAATTATTGTTAATGATAACTATTTCCCCCATAAATAACGCTTAAATACAATGAATAATCAGAAAACAAATTACATTTACGCAGATAAAAATGAGAAACTGAAATGTTTGAATAAGTTAAAATATTAAAATGACTAATACTAAATAAAAATGTAAGACTACAGTATATATATATATACATTCTCCAAAAAAAACTAATCAAATATAAAACTAAAAAAAAAAAAAAAAAACACGTAGCAATAGGGCCTTTTGAAATGCTTTAGTTTCACAACTAAAGGTACAGTACTATAGTACTGGGACAATTTTGCCCAAGCTATTATGTATACTATTATGTATACAGTACATTAAGCAATGGAAAGTCACCTGGCAGTGCTAACGTTACATGTCATCGAGGCTGATAGAAGCAGAAAATGCTGTAGATGAAGTCTTGAGGTAAATCCCATTATAGTTGATACAATCTTTACCCAGTATGTTTTCACAGTGTTGGCAGGTGAAGGCATTTTCTAATCCGTTTGGCCAATCAGCTTACACTTACGTCACCGATAGTTCCTGGTACATTTTTAGACTCTGAAGTAGGAGCTAATGTAGTTCCTCCAAACGTTGTTCCTAGTTCCTGTGGTGCGAACACACCAAAAAGTGGGTAGTTCCACAATTAGTTTGGCACAAAAGGCCCTAATATTACCAAAACTTAACTAATACTGAAATAAAAGCTACTTCAAAATGATTATTTTTTTATTATAATAGTATATAAATAATACTAAGGGCCAGATTTATTAACAACTTGCCCCGGCGGAAATGGTCTTTTGGCGTTAAAATACAGTAGTACTGTCAGGATTTACTAAAGATGTGCAGTGAAGAATTAGAAAAGGTGTGGACACGTTTTTGCGTCTGAACTTATTAAATATGCAATTGTATGATTTAACTTTTCAGATGCAAGGAGGAGAGTATTCAAATAAATCACACAATGATGTTTGCTAATGTTCACACTTGTCCATTTACTGGCATTTGCACCTTTATTTAATACTCAGAGGTTTCATGTTTGGTTTTCATGAGTGAGAAAACACAGTTCCACTTCAGTCGAGTCACTCCGATGTTACATATGGGAACTCGCATGAGAGACCAATCGCCTTTGAGCTTTAAGAAATGGCCAGTGAACATTGCACCTCATCACTACATGAGTATAAGAGGGCGCTGCACCCCAGTAGGATGAGATGTCTACTGCAGCATCAGAGGGAAAGTCGGCAGGGAAGGTGGATGTCTCGCCAGGACAATGCCCCTCCGCGGCCGCTGCCTGTGCGACTTGGACGCCGAACTGTCAGCTACTGTATGCTTCTCTGAGCCACTAAGGGGATTGGATTGGGGTATCCATGGTGCCCCTGCCCGTTCTTTCGAGGCTGGATGACTGGTTTCTGGGGCAGGGACTGTGGCACCCCTGTGATGCTCCCATCTCCCAGGTCGGTCTATTTGGCAACACTGTTGTGGACTGAGCCCAGCAGTTCTCAGCAGTTCACAAGCAGACCGAGGCATGGCGGGGCAGCCAAGGGCTGCACGGTCCCCCAGGCTGAGCGTGCTGTTGCAGTGCACGCCTGCGCAGCGCCGCCGCCTGGCTGGATCAGCTGTGTTTGCCCTCTAAAGCATGTGAGCTCTAGTCCAGTCTTGCGGGCCAGGCTTGCCGCTGCGGACCAGGCTGCCACCAACCTGCATGCCTCCACCTACCCGTCACCGAGGGCATCCCCCTGCGGCTTCCAAGCGCTCTCTGTCCCCCGCCGAGGCTCAAGAGGTAGACCGGTGGCCCAATGTCGAGCTGGTCACGGGCGTGCGGTGGTGAGAGAGTTATTCACAGAGAGAGTAATTTTCCTCACCTCTGGGTCCAGGGCCCCGAGGTCCCTTCCTGAGTGATGCACACCTCCTCAGATTCGGACCCGGAGCCCTATATCACCAGCGCAGGAACCAGGGAGCAGGAAAGTGATGCCCAGTGCAGTCTGACTTTTCTTCAGGACGTTTATCCTTCTGGTATCAGTCCCTGCGCTCGGCCTGCTTCATATGAGACTTCTTCAGCGCTGGTTACACGATCGAGTCAAAAAAAGCAGGTGAACCGGAGGCCAGTTGGTGACGGCTTGCTGTGCCATTCCTACAGGATCCGTGCGCTATCTCTCAGAATGTTCCCTCCAGCGAACCTGAGTCCTCCTGCCCCGCAGTCAGGACTAGATGCGGAGTAGTTCCTGACTGTGTTCCTACTGGGTCTCCTTCTCCTCCTTTTCCACGGGTCTGTTCCCATATGTAACGTCGGAGTGACTCGACTGAAGGGGAATGTCTAGGTTACGTAGATAAGCATGCCATGACCCTGGGTCGTGCTGACGCTGGCTCGGCTCCTCAACAAAATGCATCAGCGCCCTCTTATACTCATGTAGTGATGAGGTGCAGCTGGATGCAATCAGTGCATGTCAATGTTCATTGGCCTTTTTTTAAAGCTCAAAGGCAATTGGTCTCTCATGCGAGTTCCTATATGTAACATCTCCATTCCATCCTTAAGGAAACGAGGGTTACTTACATAACCTAGACACTGTTTCATTTTACAGTTTATTAGAAATTATGACATCTTTCTTTATCAACTGTCCCTTTAATAGAAACATGAGTGATGAGGTTGCTATCTGTCACTTTGGATTTTTTTTTTTTACATCATCAGCATGCATATAATGCCTAAACTGTTGTCACTTGGTTTTGCAACATATCTTATATTACTCTGGGCAGGCAGGTATAGAGGGGGGTTGCATTTACACACTTATCAGACACAAATAAATGGAAACGTCAGAGAAGAGAGGGGATGATAGGGACAGTTCCAGTCATCAAAAGACAGATCCTGTGGATGCCCGCTTGTAGACTGGGGTCAAAACCTATATTCAATTCCCAGACTATTCAGAACTTATCACTAGTCAGACAGTCATGTTCCACAGATCACTGGGCAAAGTGATAAGATTCTAAGCGAGAAGATCAGATAATTTAGGCATAATTTAATCTCTCAGTTTGACTCATACACAAACTCATGTTTATGTGACTCAGTGGACATGAGTGTTTGTGTGTTTGTAAATTCAGTTCAGGAGAAGCTGCTTTGAGTCTGTAGCCCGACAAGCTACTCATAATAAAAAGAACATAAGTTATATATGGTGAAATGTAATTATCAATGGAATAGTCTAGTATTGCCATCAAAGTCAACAGATTATTTACAATAAATTACAAATAACACACACAAACACACAAAACCCCCCACCAACTTACTGAGAAAAAAAGTCACATGACAAACGTCAGCATTTGCTGCATATGTATAAATTTATGATAATAAATACAGTGCTGCATAATTATCTGTAAAGGTGAATTTTTCATAAACTAGATAATGCAAATTATTTATATGAGAGAAGATTCAAAATAATAACGGTTAGGGTTTTTCATATGAAATAGATGACATTTACAGTGAGCACATTTGATAAGTTCTCTCAGCTCATATATATTATTCTAGATAAACGGATATATTTGTGCAGAGCACTACCTTCAGATCAATTTATTCAAAAAGTTGTGGGGCAGTGCTGCTGGCAACAACCCACTAAACATTGGACGTCGGATAGACGTGCAGATCATGTCTATATTGGGTCCGTCGGTCCATGACCAATTCTG
>JAUCMS010000001.1:7722645-7733466 GCA_032357445.1 Enteromius radiatus
CTATGAGATCGGGAGTCGAATCAAGCTCCTCGAATCGAAGCATCGAATCGTCGACCATTCGAGGACACCCCTACTTTTAATATAATGATACATTAATTAAATATAATATTATTTATTAATATTTATTGTGTGCACATTTTTACATAAATTACTATTATCTGTAGATTAGTGTAATTTTATTTTCCTTTAAAGCTGGTGAACTTGGTTGCCAAGTACAGTGAAACACATATTTGAGGTGAAATAAGTTTTTTAACTTATCCAAATATTCAAATAAACTTTTGTATTTAGGATACATAAAATGCGAGTCATAAAATTAGCCTTGAAATGTACTTTAAATTAATGCTATGGAAAATGCATTACTCAACGTAGCAAATTATCTCAAACAAAAAATCTAATCAGAATCATTTAAGATTCTGTAGGGAACTTATACAGAATCACAGTTTTACGGCTGGTTACAGAGTCTGTCTGCGATTCACTGAGCAAACCGTATCAACGTCAACTCTGCGCTGGATATTAATATAAAGATTATAGTGTAAACACTATTTATAAGCACAGTAATAAGATCGCCAGTTTAAGACATTACCTTGTAAGCACGAAACACAAGATGCTTCTCTTTTCAATTATAAATATGGCTTTATTGGATAAACCTAAGACACATAAACTAAACTAGCATACTGTATAAACACACGCATTCACACATTCGCACGAGTTGCAGGAAGAGAGAAAGTGAGGGAAGAGTGAGTTTAAGAGAATAACATTTGAAATCCCAATTTTACAGCAATAGGTGCTATTGCATCGACTTGAAAAACCATCAATCAAAAGATCAACATTTGTATTAATGTCACCAGTTCAGCCTGAATCTGGAGGTTTGTACTTGTGTTGCCTTGTGCTATGGGATTCCTCTGTGGTCCTCACTGCAGAAAGGGGTTTCCCGAGGTTGCTGATTGGCTGGAAGTCAGTTGTCGTGAAAGTCTTGGGAGGCTGATGATTGTTGATTGGACAATCTCCTTTCTGAGATGGGATTCTCAATGTGTTCTTTTGTGTTAATGTTGCAAGCTCTCCTGTGACAATTACTGTTGGATCTGCTTGCAACAGGGTATCATGAGCCGATTTATGACTTCCTGTTGTCTTGAGGCCTCTTTGTGGAATTCGGCTCCTCAGGTTTCAATGTTCCGATCAAATCTTAAGTGTCTGATTCACTCTGATGCACTATACAGTTGAGGGAAACAAACTATACAAAATAAATAAATTAAACAGTTCTCTTTTGTCCACTCCCAAAAATTGCCCATATTTAAAGTTACACTCAGTTGTGAGTTTTTAGATGGATGGAAAGCGTGTATCTGTATGTATGCGTAAGTTTGAAATGCACATATAAGAAAGATGGGGGAGTGAATTCGTCTGAGCCAAAAAGAGACAGCAAATATGACAAAGATGGATGAGACATCCACTGATTTAGAAAAAGAGCGAGCGAGAGGCCGGACACATAAACATAAAAAAGAGAGAAAAAAAGAGAGGCTGAGTTAAAGTAGAGATAAATCTCAGGATTCACGCCTGAGCCGGGCCGTGCATTTTTTTGTCCCCTACGGCAAGACACTATAGACGAAGTACTTTAATTTAGTCTCTTGGCTGATCTTGTCAGGGTGCATTATGACAGAAGACAGATCATAACTAGTGTTCAGAGATTGTTATGAATGATTAATACTCCGGTGGAAAAAAAAAAGCAGAATGATGGGATTGGGGTTATGCCTGAAGTGTCAGGGAGAGACAACAAGAAGAGGGAGCGAGAGAGTTGGTGGCATACTTCATATGATATTATTGGGTTGATTTTATGTGTGTGTGTGTGTGTGTGTGTGTTGAGGACTGAGGCAGATGGTGGGAGAGCATGTGTGTGTGTGTGTGTGTGTGTGTGTGTAAGTTTCAGAAAAAGACAGAAAGGGTAACTGCTCTTTATGATTTGCGTGAGTTGAATGTTTAATGTCCTTGACTCGAGGGACACATAAACATGTTCTTCATATAATGAGCCTTTGAAGAGTCTTCAGCGAATAAGATGTCTAGATCGGAAAGTACATTTGCTGTGCATGTGCGTTAGTGTTTGTGTGCGTTTGTTTGTTTATGCATGTGGGTTCTGTCCTTTAAGTGCATGTGTTTACCCTGTGGGCACTGCTAAGCTAGTGAAGTACTCTTTGTATGTAAATTTGTTAAGCTGTTTTCTTGTCCTTTACATTTTAAAATTCCGCTCCACTAGAACAGTGCTTGTCAATTGGTGGGTTGTGACCCCAAAAAGGGAAACATGTCTGTTATGATAGAAAGCAAGAAATCTATTTGAAATGCAAATAATAAAATTCATTTAATCGTAATGCATTTAAATGCATGGTTAGAAAAAAAAATAAAAAATAGGTAACACTTTATAATAAAGAAAGAAGTAATTGAAAATAAATTATATATTGTTAGTTGAAGGAATAGCTAACATGAAATTATTATGAGCAATACAGCATTGCAAGTGTTTATTTATCATGGTTAATGTTAATTCACGGTCATTTCTACTAATTCATTATATTGTATTGTATAAGTATAATACTTATATGCATAAGTAATACATTTTACATGATAGTATAAATTATATGTGAAATAAATGAAATGGAGGAAAATTCTGTTTTCATTTCATCAAGTTATTCCAAACCTGGAATTAGGTTGTTGTTTTTTTTTCTGCTGAACATAAAAAAGTAGTTTTGAAGAATATTGCAAATCAAGCAGTGAGTAAATGATGACAGATTTTTGTAGGGTGAGTTATCAATTTGATATGGAGAAAAAAATATCTAATCATAATTTAAAAGTGTTACCCAAAAATAATTAGCAAAAATTGAGTAGAAAATCCTTTCCTTTATCTTTTGCTGTTGCTGTCAAACGCTGTGCCAATCAAACTCATTATTTTGTTGCAAATTCATCTGTCACTTGGTAGAAGCTATAGCCAAATTAGCCATATGTCAGCATGGACAGGTTTTGCGATGTGTTCTCACCAAAAACCATGAACAAACCAACTTTATTATATTTTTAATTGTTTATAATTATTTCAGATTTTCATTTTCATTTTTATTTAATTTTAGGTTTTAGTCATTTTGTTAAATATACAAAAAAAAAAAAAAAAAAAAAAAATATTTGACCCAGTTTATCTTTGCAAGTTTATACAATTCAAGAGACATACAGAAACCAATAATAAACCAATATACACTTCAGTATGTCAATCCAGACACGTCATCTTTTGTATTTGACTTCAGTGTTGAGTTACCATGTTGTATGGTATAGTTCAGTGTAATGTCTGGGAGTTGAAGCAAAACCAGTTGAGAAGCACTGTTCAAAATGTAAAAATATACAGTGAATCATGATTTTATGTTTCTCGGATGGCAATCAAGATGGAATTATAATATGACAAAATATAAATCATTAGTATGTTTGTTGTTGACTGTGTTTATCATGGTTTATGCAACCAAACATCATTTGCGCCGTGTAAGCTAGGAGCATATGCACAGGAGCTTGTTAAACATCCACCCCAAGGCGATGTCAGGCCTTTCACTGAAGCTTACTGAACCCCTTCCGGCTCCTGTGACTCGTCCCCTGGGATGCTGGGAGAGGAATGCAGCTCTGCAGAGCATACGTTTCCAACAGGGTGGAGATAGGCTGAATGAATATCAAAGGTAAATTAATTTATCACTTCAGTTTGCCATGTTTTTGAATATAGACCACTGACATAAAACAAAAAGCCGTGACTCTGAGACCTCAATGTGAAGTGCCATAAAAAATAATAGAATTTTGTACTTAAACTCCAGTGAATATCTTACAGTGCAGTGTGGGTAGACTGAATAAGACTTGGGGTGTTTTGTGTCCTTCCTGTTCTGTTGGTATCACATTAATTTTCTCTCTCAATTGCGTAGACCTTGAGCTGAGTGATAACTTATGACAGTGGCTGATGAAATAAAAGAGCTATACATATTCACTCCACATTACTCGCTGATGTGACCTTGACTGATTACATACAAACCAGGCCACACAATAGTTCTTTAAGCAGAGCGTGTGTGTGTGTGTGTCTGATGTGACTGTGCTTCATGATAATTGGCCCCAATGGATTTGCCGGTTCCAGCAGCCAGAGGGCGTCAGCCAGGTGGGGCTAAATTCATCATGAAACTACTGATTGCACTACTGTCAAGAAAGCATAGTCAGCTGTGTCATGGCAGACCTATGCATGGTGGGATAGAAATGAACATTTTACACATTGTGTCCTTTCACTGTCTTTATATGTCATAGCCAACTCTGCCTATTATATAATGATTTAAAATTGTCCCCTAAAATATAGTGTCATGTTGCTGACATCTGCACTTTAACACTGAATGTTGAAGTTACTGTAGACAGACCACATGACTAAAAATATATAGCGGTTATAGGAATGATCCCACTTTTTGCGTAAAAGAGCTAACTGCCTGTTTGATGGAGGTATAAAATGTGTATTTATTTTTAGAATTTTTTGAGGTAATGAAGCTAAATTTACAGCACAATTGTTGTGTGATTTTTATTGCTTATTTGATTTGTTTTATTTAAAACTAATATTTACAAGTTTTTCCCCCCATGCATGTACTGTAGATTGACATTGTACAGTATGCAATTTTAGCAACAAAATAATAAAAAATTAAGCACATTTTTGTTCCCTTTCAGTTACGCTTGATGACTGATGTTTGGGGTTTCCCCTGGGAGCCCCAATCACCTTTGAATAGGATAAAAATAAAATAAAACAGTCTGATAACAAATTGGAATTTGCATTCCCAGCCACTCCTCCTTGCACACTGGTATATAAGGAGGCCGTATGCATCCACTCATTCAGATTTATGCTTTGGAGCGAAATGGTTGTTGCTATATGTGTTTCTTGTTTTTTTTTCAATCACGTGTGGAAAATTTATGGCACATTGAGTGCTGTTTCGCTGGTAATAGCACGGTTAAGTGCTGCGATTCCCCCCTGAGCACTTGGTCATAAAAGAACAGTTTCCCTAGAAGAGCTACACGGACAAGAGCATATTTCTAAAGATGCCACTTTGCCCATGCTGTTTCCTAACCTCCTCTGATGGCCACAGTCTCCACACATTTTTGCAGTGGTCCAACAATTTCATTTGGGGATGTCCAGATGTCACTCTGGGGCACAGAAGAAAACTCTGCTGAGCTTCCTCCTTCTGGGAGCATTCTCAGTTTGGTGTTTCATTCCTAAGTTCAACTCGTAGCCATAACCCCCCAGTGCCATTTTTCCAGAGGTCAGCTTTTTGTGCTAAGGCCTACAGTGCTGCTGGACAGGCGACCTCCATCAGGCTACACAAAGGTAGTTCTGAGCCAGGTTTGATGCAGGAGCAACGCAAGACAGGGTGCAGACCCTCGGCTAGACATTGGACTCCTTGGTGGTCCAGAAGCGACATCTCTGGCTCAACATTCCACACTATTATGTCGTTTTGGCAGATTGGCTTCAATATAAGCTGTTTTTACAAATCAGACAAATTAAAGACGTTTTTACAAAGTTTTGAATGTTTTTATAGTACAATAACCTAAGATCAAGGGAGTTTTAGTTCATGACCCCAGCAGCTACTGTTAATGATGATTGGTAAGGAATGATACATTTGTTTTAAATATACCTTGTAACTCTTATTACTTTACACTAGCCCATGTTGAGACTGAGAAGTCACCACCACATTTTTTTGAATCCATATTTGACTTCAAAGAGCCCCTCTAGGATATCCCCAAGTTTGGAACTACTGAGTGCTAAATGTATGATTTTTTGTGAACCAGAATAATTACTTCATAAAATACCTTTACACTCTTTAATCTTTTGTTCACAAACAGGACAAACATTTACAATTGATCAAAAACAGAAATATAACTTCAGCACATTATTTCCCTGATTAGGTACACAATTTAGTCATTCTTCTCGTCTGGGCACGTACGGGTTAATGTCATTTTGAGGCTGAAAACAGCAAACCCCTTTCATTTCATTGCCCAGTCTTGAAAGTACTGTACATGTTTATCCAAAAAATGTTTTTTGCATTGTCCATGATTCAGGGTGTCATGAAACGGCATTTTGACCATAAAAAAGGAGTTGTCTGGATAGCAAAAAGGGTGTTTGAAATGCATTTCGTGACATGCTGAATCATCGAATGTTATGCACAAAAAGCATTTTGTGATCCAGGCATCCCTTTTTGCGCACAAATACTTCATTCCAAGAGCTTGTCATGGAGGAAATGTATTATTTGACATGATGTTCATGTTGTCACTTATCCAGGAAATAAAAGAAAATACATTCACTCATTCAACTTGTGTAAATTTTCATGTCAAGTAATTAATTTATCCTCCAAAAATAGTCAAGTTCCACTTAATGGTCCATTGGTTTCTAGTAGGCATTCCTAATCGACTAAATGGAGGTGAATTATAATATTAAAGAGCTTCACTGTCTGCACGCACTTTGGTTGTTCCATATCGTGCTGCTACATATTTGCATAAAGCGCATAAATGATCTTGCTGTCTCTGATCACTTTGTCAATTGCTTCAAGTGTGAATGTTGTGGATTATTGTGATGTTTTTAGCAGCTTTTTGAACTCTTTGGCTGCAGAGGACTCAATGTGTATTTATGGTCTTATTTTTCACCACAATGACATAGAGCACTTGAGATTGTTTTGTATTACGGTAATATAATATGTTGCTATTGTGACACATACACAATACTTAAGTTATTTCCTGTTTATAAAAAAGAAAAAGATAAAAAGCCAATGGAAACAGGAATCACAGCATTGTGCAGCTGTAACAGTCAACATTACGGTTCTATAATGACAGTAAAATCCTGGATTTGCCCATAACCTTATAAATAAGTGAAGAGCTATGCACATAACCAGAGCACAAGGGCATTGAGTTGCATTCCATTTCCTGCTGCTGCTGTTGACCCTCCCTTTGACTTTCAATGTCATAACTGTAAGTGAAATCATCATAAAGATCTCTGCTGTCTATAGCAGATTAAGAAAATGATGGAGCTTTAGCTTTTTGAAAGGTGTCCGTTTCTGCAAGCATGCGCATCTTCCGTCTCTCTCGCTTTCTCTGTTCTGTCTCTCCCCACTTCTCTTCCTTTCAATTCTTTGTCTTTCTCTCTAAGAGATTTAAGAGCAACAAAGATAATACACTTTTCCCAGAGCACTGAAAGAGGGCGAAATATAGAGAAGAATGTAAAAATAGAAGACATTAGCTGTCATGATTGATTTTAAAGTGAGATTTCCCTGAGATAATTAAAAAGGAGCTCTCCTGACAGCAGTTTCCCGTACAGTACAGTAAAGCACTGTAGAGAACAGACCATAGAAGTTTAGGAGCTAATATGTTTGGGAGCGTGTTTTAAGTGAGAGATTGTATTTACAGACTTATTAAGTCTTAATATCTTTTAACGTACAGCAACGGGAATGTCCCAGGAGACCAATTATCTGACTTTGTGTACGAAAATGAACTACGGCACAAGAAATCTTCATGCATTTTGTGCCACCGTGGTGTGTGTGTTTGTTTGAATCAAATTATTTCATCTTCGCAGCCACCGAGTGAGACAGGAGCCAGAGCAATGCAGCACATCCTCTGCAGTTCTCACGTGAATGCAGTCTGAGAGCTGTTGGCATCGCTTCGTAATCAATTTTGGAGAGAAGCCCAGTGTTGGCGAGTTCTACGTAGTGTTGAGATATTTATAGTTGTTTTTTCATTATCTTTGTACACGTTTTGAGGTACTAGAGATTGCGGTATTTATAAAGGACTGTTTGGTATACATTTATTTGGATGTGCACAAAACCACTCGACTCAGCATATAAAGGACATACTGAGCTGAGGTTGAAGATTAGCTCACCTTTAACACTGCGGTTAAATCATCAATAAACCTACAGCCCCTCTGTCCCCTGAGATTTGCAGTCATGAAGAATTTCTCTCTAAATTGCATGTAGGCAGTTCAGCTGAGCAGCGTGTGCTGTTATGTTGACTGTTGTTTGCGCTCTCTGCAGATTTAAAGAGTTTATTTCCATCTCTCTTTCCTGAATGTAAATGTAAATAGTGGTAATTCTCTTATTTTATTCTTAAAGTTTCGGGGGTCAAGTATTTAATTATACTCAAGGATTATTTTGATGCGCTTGTGCTTTACTCAAGTGCAAAATTGAATGCTTTGATTCTTTTACTCAGATTTTGCAAGGGGAAAAACGTGTTTTTTTGCAAATGCAAATGCACTCCCAAAGCTCACCAGTTAGGAAAGCATCCAATTAAATTATAAATTTAATTGCAAACATTTCTGTGTAAAATCTAATTGGACACAACTATGGACATTTGTCCTTGCGAGAAGACCTTTCTTTAGTGTCTACAACACAGAGGTGGACCTAAAGCAAATACTTTAATTACTGCATTAATTAATGTAGTTTTATGATAACCATAATTGATGATGGTTGAACTTGACTTGAACTACGTTTATAATGCCTTGAGCATTACAAAGTCAGTGACCCCAAAAAAATACTGCAGTTGAACAAATTCTTTCAAAAAGTTTGGGCATCAGAGTTACTTTAATGGAAAAACTCCTTTGCTTCTTGAGATACTGTGTCTCTTACTGAAGGTCAGAAATGGTTACCTTTTGTGATTTAAGAATTTTTACTTTTAATGACTTTCTTTCAAGCATATTTTTGCCTAGATTCTTTGAATTTTAATGGACTAAAAATTTAACACATAAAGCATGCGTTAATTTCAGTGTTATTACACTTCTGCCATTTATTATTTAAAATATGGCAACTAAAAAAAGAAATAAATGAATCAGTTGTCACACTATTTTCAGATATTTGAGAACCTGCCATTTAACAGCTAACTAGCACCTTTTCACCTGAAGTTAAATAAAAGAATAGATAAAAATAAAATAAAATAAAAAAATTATAAGTTTTAATATATAAATAAATATACAAGCACATTACAAACTGCCCTAATAAAAATGTCCACTCGCGCTGACATTTATGAAAAATATTGGTAACACCAGTGTTGTTAAAGTGTATTAATATGTTTACGTTCTGAGTATTATTAACTAACATAATGTACTTACTGTAGAGTTAGTGTTAACACAAGGGTTAGGTTTAAGGTTAGTTCCATGCAATTATGCATATTTTGCTAGCATTACTACATGTAATGTGTGAGAAGGAAACTGCAAAACATGTTGATCAGTTTTAGTAGCTAGGAAAAAAATTAGTTCACTAAAATGCTTGACTATATTAACATTTACATGTATTGAGACATGTCCTTGTGACAATTAGCCCTAGTTTTTCAGGAGTCAGGAGTGCCCATTCTGTTAGTAGAATGAGTTTGTGTACTGCATGTAGCCTGTCATGAATTTGTCGTACCCTGGCTTGTTTTTATATGCAGGACTATTTGCCTGTAAACTCTACATGTATGCATGAGCTTGGCAATTCTGAGTTGTTGGAGAGTGTGATGGTCTGTTGCACTGAGGGTATGCGCCCTTGCATATGTGAACATGTGCGTGTGTGTGTAAGTGCATCTAGCCATGAATGAATAGTTCAATTCTCTGTACCTCTTACATTTTCAGACACTATTTTAGCCTACTTCCATTCAACGGAGACTTTGTTAGCATGACCAGACTCTGTTACCATGGTGCCCCGCCGGGACAATAACCCACTCCAACCGCTCGTCGGCCTGGTTTCCGCAAAAAGTTCTGGAGTTCGCTTGCCGTCAACTTCCTTAGAAAGAGCAGGCACATTCCTATTACAGTGCAGCATATGTAAGAGGCTTAAAGGGAATAGCTGTAACCTTGGAGACGCTCCGTGGCTCAGAGCTTCACTTTCAACCAGCCAGATGTCGTGTAATAAATAGCGAGGGAGTTAATGCACTCTGAAGTACAGCTGGGTTCAGGGTAAGAACCAGAGGACCCACTGTGTCCCAGCTGCAGCTCAGTGCAGCTACAGTTAATTCACAGTAAGGCCTATTGTTCATAGCTGGGCCAAAGAAGGCCAAAAGAAGAATCACGTCTAGCCCTTCTGTGGCAGAGAGTTATAATGTGTTTTAACATATGCATAACACTTAACATTTCAATGAGTTCGAAGAACTCTCAAACTATGTTCATATATGTGTGTGTGTGTGTATTATGTATAAATACATACACACACATCATATATAAAATATACAAAACAAACATATTTTTCTTAAATATATACATGCATGTGTATTTTTATATACATTAAACAAAATACATAGTATACACACATGTATTATGTAAACAAAAACGTTTATATTGTAAATAATTTATTGTGATTATATGTGGACAAATAACAATTGGACTTTAATGTAGATTGTAACTGTAATAGACTAAATTGGAATGTAGAAAGAAAAAATGTGGAAAATTTGAGAATATGGAATTGAGTGAAACATGAATATATGGAATGAAAGTCTGAATATATAAAATGAAAAGTGAATATATGGAATGAAAGTCTGAATATATAAAATGAAAGTCTGAATATATAAAATGAAAGTCTGAATATATAAAATGAACGTCTGAATATATGGAATGAAAGTCCGAATATATCAAATGAAAGTCCGAATATATGGAATGAAAGTCTGAATATATGGAATGAAAATGGCGTGTCCTGACCACATCACTGTCATTACTGGCTGTTTTTAGGGAATGTTTCCATTTATTCACATGCATTTGTATGGACTAGAGGAGGATGGATACCCGAACCAAGCCCGACGGTACCCGACGGGCCGGGCCGGGTTCGGACAGATATTTAGAAAGGATGC
>JAUCMS010000001.1:7757766-7786172 GCA_032357445.1 Enteromius radiatus
GAGAATCATGAGGTCAAAGGAACTGCCTGAAGAGACAGAATTGTGGCAAGGCACAGATCTGGCCAAGGTTACAAAAACATTTTTTTACACTTAAGGTTCCTAAGAGCACAATGGTCTCCATAATCCTTAAATGGAAGACGTATGGGACGACCAGAACCCTTCCTATAGCTGGCCATCTGAGCTATCAGGGAAGAAGAGCCTTGGTGAGAGAGGTACCCAAAGAGCGCCAGAGATGCAGTGAGAGATGGGAGAAAGTTGTAGAAAGTCAACCATCACTGCAGCCCTCCACCAGTCGGGGCTTTATGGCAGAGTATGAAAAATGTAAAGGGGTCTGAATACTTTCTGTACCCACTGTATATCTAATGGTTGTAAGACCTTTGGAATAATTGAAACCATTTGGCGAAGTGATATGGAAGTGTAATGCGGTAAAAAAGCTGCCTGGAACTACATTCCCTAATTGCACACCTTAGAATGTTCGTCAGCCAAACAGATTCATGCATTCAGCAGCCCTGTAGTATAAAAGTAGTTAATACAGCTTGTGTGTTATATTTAAATCCTCTGAAGCCACAGAGTTACTTTACGCAACAAAGAGACTGAAATTCTTGATCCACAAAAGACAAAATGGAATACATTCACAACAATACAGTTGCAGTGGAGACCTTGCAGAAAAGTGGCCCAGATGGTTTAGAAATACGAAGCTTGTATTCTTGTTAAATAACTTTGAGCTTGTTAAATAACTTTGGTACTTGTCTAATTTAAGGAACTTGCACAGTACTGATTTTATTTCTACGAGTGGAAAACTATAGTCCATACAAGCACTGATGTCCTTGAAGTTGAAGTTGCCAAGCTGAAATAAACAGGTTTATTTTATGAGTCGGTCATGAGCTGAATGAACTTTTTTTGTGTGTGTGGTCTTTGCACAGGGTTTATACCACACCATTATCATGCTACCGCATATGACATGTTACTGTACCTTCAAAAAGGTGTTATATTTGCATGTTTTAAATGTTTCTTTGTAGTGTCGCATGCTTGTCTGCTAGGCTTTTATTGTAGGTGCTTACTCTAAATCTCTCTCTTGTTCGTTTATACACACTGAAAGGTGATTCTAAATTATTATTGTCTGTCCAAAACACAAATAGCAATGTTAAGTAAAATAACCATTTTAACTTAGATTAGCTAAGATTTAGATTAGTAAATAGTGTTAAGAATGCATACAAAGTGCTGTCAGGACATTTTATTTAAATATCTAGTTTTCTTGAACAAAAATGTGGTAACACTTTATCTTACAGTTAAATCTATTAGTTATTTGCATATATATTATTAAGATTTATTAGTGCTAATTAAGATCATATTAATGCTTTATTCTACATTACCTTTTCTACATCCCTAATCCTAGCCAATACCTACATTAACAACTACCTTACCAACTATTAATAAGCAGCAAATTAAGAATGTATTGAGAAAAAAAGTTGTAGTTAATAGTTAAGAAAAGCACTTTTATTCACTTTTCCATGCCAAATGTATTTTAATTTTATTTATTCTCATAAATTAACTTTAGTTTTTGCAAATACCCATTTTGTCATAAAAACACCACTATTTTAAAGAGAAATATTTTAGTGAGATTAGGTGATTGTGCTGGGACTGAACTAGTTTTAAGGTTATTCATTGCAGCATTACATCAAACACTGTTTTATTTCCTCCCTAACTTCATGTAATTGCACTATTCTATGCTTTTCTGTATTTTCATAAGCCCCCTGCTTTCTTCTGTACTCTAAAAACCACTGGTCATTTTTTCTTGTGTTTTGTAATAGAGCATGTTAGGCCTCTCTCTATATATATTTTTTTATCTTAATTTCTCAAGCTTTCACACAAGAGTTTCATCAGATATCATTCCTATATGTTCTGTATTTCATAAGTGAGTAAATTGTCTCTTCTGCTGCTTTAATTTTGAAATGTAACTATGGAAACTATGGTAACTCTCAAAGTGAGAGTTAAAACTGCACTCCTCCCCAGTTGTTTGCACATTGGATAAAAAAAAATCTAACTAGAATCCCTATAGGTTTTAATTATACACGTGTCTTACTTGGCACAAACAGCATCTTTTTGGGTCTCTGTGATATCCCCAAAGCATTATATTCTTAGTTACCTTACATTACCTTGGTTTGAATCAGTCATATAAGCACTCACTGACAGATGACACGTGTAAGTGTTTTTGAGAGTGGTGAAAACACCTCATAACTAGACATCTCCTCAATTAATTGGCTTTAAGAAAACTCCTGCGAGGATGTAAAAAAAAATGCAACACTGAAAAATATAATGAAATTCCATGCAAACGTGCTTTTTACAATGCTGAAAACAAACATATCATCATAAAAACAAAGTACAAAAGCACAGTGAACTAATTGGTGCTCCCAATACATAGGCAATTCCCCCAGCTCATTTTGCATCTTTAAAATTCATGTCCTCACTCCACGCATCAGTTAAAAGACGCAAGATTGCACAGCGGTGGGAGTTTGAGTCACGCACCTGAGAGAACGCCTTTTTGATGGCCACAGCATTAGTGGAGTAATAATGCAAATTACATATGCTACTAGCGCTTTTTAACTCTGAAACGAATCACTAACTCCCTCCCGGAAATTAGACACATAGCCTAACTATGATAAAATATAATATGGATGCATATTCTTAAAACACTACTTGTTTTGTCAATGAAAAATAATGTTTAACATACTGTACGTCACCTATCTATCTATCTATCTATCTATCTATCTATCTATCTATCTATCTATCTATCTTCTTATCTATCTATCTATCTATATATATATCTTTCTATCTTCTTATCTATCTAATTCTATCTATCCATCCATCCATCTTTTGTCTATCTATTTGTATCTATACTGTATCTATCTATATATCTATCTATCTATGTATTTGTATCTATACTGTACTATCTATCTGGGCCTACTGTACCTTGCTTTTAGGGTGATGCTTATGACTAGTCTTTGCATAAGGAAGATGTACTGCATGTTATTTATACTCGCAGCTTCTCAAGCAGATGGTAAGGCAAGATAGCCTACGGAAAAATATAAATTATCGCTGTATATTTAGAAGACTTGTTTTGACGCTGTTTGTCTCACATGCTTTAGAGAAGAGGCGCTATGTGCACATATTCTGTCTCGTAGCCATGGGTGTTTGCTATTCGAGTCTGTTCTGCAGATGATAAAGTTCCACCGGTGGACTGTATGCTAACTAGACTTACGCATTAACGTGATGGGATAAAGATGGAGGGTGCTCACGGGACACGAACGCTGAATCCACTCTCCCACCCACTTCGACCGGGCGATTGATTGCAGAAGTGAAATCAAAACGCGCGCGGTGGAACAACAGAGGGCGCGAGACGCAGAGCATACGTGTGGTGACGCCGGTGGAATGTTAACCAGCCCCGGTGCAGCAGCAGCAGGACAGCCGCGCCGCTCCTCCACTCGCAACCTCCTCTGGCGTCGGCAAACGAGCTGAGATCGAACAGGGAAACCCTCCTACGTTAGTTTCATATCATTCTATCCCACGAAATAAACGCATGTATGCGACTGAGAACACGGGATGGAGAGTGTAGACGGAGAAGGGCTGCTCCTTTTGTTGTGTGACTGTAGTATTACGTTCAGTCAGTGCTGCATTGCGCTCGCGCATACGCGTGGCTACGGGGCAGCCCGTGCTGGGACCGAGAGAGAGTGTGTGCAGTAGATGCTCATTGTTCACAGGATGAGCGAAAAGCACTGCCGCATTCAGACAATGAGAGTAGTACTTCTTTGTGATTCAGAGACATAACAACAAAAGCAGTAAAATAACAAGAATACAATAGCAGAAAAAATAACTGTAGGAAATTAAAAAAAAATAAAAATCTAGATATACTCTATCTATATCTAAATACCTACCTATCTATCTGTACAATATGGCATCAGATGTCTTTGCACTTTTACATTTCTGTTTCACTAATTAGTCTTCTAAGGAAACCTTTTGTAGCCAATGACCTTGACCTCGAGCACTAACCTGTGACCTTTTTCAGTATCATTGTGTTCAACTTTATCATCGTATTTAATGAAAAAAGTAGGATCTAACTTTATCACAACTAAAAACATTCAAGACATTTTTTTCAAGCATGTTTTGTGAGGGCCATACTGAGATGTCTTACAAATGTCAGGCCCATTGTAAAAGATCTCAACGACCCCAGTTATTCTGTATGTTACGGAACAGATTCTAACCACTGGCGATAAAACAACATAACCACTGCCTCCCTGCCTCACTCAATACCACATACTTGTGGCTGCTGTATTTCTTTTTGTGTCTAGTTTATGTACACGTGCACGCAACTTTAATTTTAGACTTTTACAGCTAAAAATGTTACAACCCTTTTTTAAACTTTTTTACTACAACCGAAAATTACCTTTCACTGGCAACAAGTACTGCTTTTGCTGCGTTGATGCACATTTGTAAAACAAACTGGCTCAAACGACATTTAAATGTGTGATCGTAGAACGTGTTGTGGATTTTGTTTAAATTATTTTTTTGTGTTTTTTTACACAAGTGCTTCATTGGACTTGTCTAGTTGTATCATCAGTGTATTTTTTGCTTCTGAGGTATTTTGGTTTGTGGTCGTATGCAAACACACCCCCTGTATTTGCGCTTTTAGACTGGTTAAAAAGAAAAGCGCGAGCTCCTTCGAGACACTCACGGTCTCCCGTTTCATCTGAACGGTCGAGTTACGTAGCGAGGGAAGTGTTGCAGTGAACGGAGGGGGAAGAGAGAGGGAGAGGTTGAGAGAGAGAGAGGGAGAGACTGCAGCATCATTTGAGGGACGTTCACATGCAGTGCAGTAGAACGTGCAGGTGAGGGGAGGAGGAGAATGCGGGACTTTTCCTCAAACACTTCACACACATCCACTACGGACTCCGGAGGAATTACTAAAGGCTTTTGTTGCTGGTTCTCTATCCTGCTGACCGTCTTTCCATAAGTGGCTAATTTATGTGCTCTGAGAAGTCGAACTGAAAAGCTTTTCTCTTTGTCAAGTTCGCCGTAAAGGAATCTATAAGAGCTTGGCACGCGCGCGTAAGACTGCGGGGAAAGCTTTCCAATTTTCCTCTCGCTGGGGTTTAAGGTAAGAGAACATATAATATCGGGAAAAGACTTTATAAAGCACTTTGGCGTATTCCCAGCCAGTAGCGCAAGCTCTGGGATGCGAATGTGAGAGCTGAATTCACAGACAGATCTCTTTTGTGTTCTACTGCATTGCAGTTTAAAACACTGAAAGCGCGAGAGGAGCCCGCGCTCCGCAGCATCTCAATGAGCCGGACAAAGTCATTTAAACTGCTCAAATTTGACTTTCGTTTACTCCTAAAAGGCACAAAGGAACATTCTTGTTCGTGAAAGAGCTGTAAAGACTTATCGCTGATGCCCAGCTCTTCGCAAAGTGGATGTTTTATTTTATCGTGTTGAAAACGTGACCGGGGAACTAAAAGACTGCAGGAAAAATTAAGATTTTGCCGAAGGAAGCGTTTATAGAGATTAATCGGTGGCGAGTCTGCCGTGGACCAGAGGAAGCTGCAGATAGAGAGTGAAAGGGAGAGAGAGGAAGAGAGAGAGAGTCATGGGGAGCAGGAGCGTTGGCGCAGTGCACTCCGCGCGCTGCTACCTCGTGCTTATCCTGCAGCTGCTGACTCAGCTCCCGCGCGCCAATTCAGTGCTGCGCTACCGCGTGGCAGAAGAGGGGCAGGCCGATGTGCATATCGGGAACGTGGCTTCGGACCTGGGGCTGTCCACTTCTGGGATTGGAACTGGTGATGTCACTTTCGCTTTGGAATCTGGCTCAGAATACTTCAAAATTGACAACGTCACAGGAGAGCTTACTACAGGCAGCAAGAGGATTGACAGAGAGAAGCTGCCGCAGTGTCAGATGATATTTGATGAGAACGAGTGCTTTTTGAACTTTGAGGTGTCAGTCATAGGTCCCCTACAGAGTTGGGTGGATCTGTTTGATGGCCGTATTGTAGTCACAGACATCAATGACAACACCCCCTCTTTCCCTTCACCAGTACTCACGCTGTCTGTTGAGGAGAATCGGCCAATCGGCACTCTCTATCTCCTTCCCACAGCCACAGACCGTGATTTTGGGCGCAATGGCATTGATCGCTATGAGCTTATTCAGGACAGTAGAGATGGGGGGTCATCTTTGCGGCGGCCTGCAAATGGGCCGACCAATGGGAACGGTGGTGACCGAAGGAGAGGGTCAGAAACAGGGACAGGACCTGCCAGCAGGAGCAGCGTGTTTGAATTGCAAGTTGCCGACACACCTGAAGGACAGAAACAGCCCCAGCTAATCGTGAAAGGGCCTCTGGACCGTGAAGCACGGGATTCTTATGAACTCGTGCTACGGGTTCGTGATGGTGGCAACCCTCCTCGCTCCTCACAAGCTCTGTTACGAGTGTCCATCACGGACGTCAACGACAACAGTCCACGCTTTGAGAGAGCTGTTTATGAAGCAGAAATGGCAGAAAACGCCCCACCTGGCACACCTGTCCTGCAGGTGCGCGCCACAGACCGTGACGTCGGCGTGAACGGGCAAGTTGAGTATGTATTTGGAGCAGCGACGGAATCAGTGAGACGCCTCCTGAGGTTGGATGAAGCATCAGGTTGGCTGAGCGTTCTGCATCGCATAGACCGTGAGGAAGTTTCGCAGCTACGCTTCACCATCACAGCTCGTGACCGCGGCCAACCACCTCGTACCGACCGCACTACAGTTGTTCTAAACGTAAGGGATGAAAATGACAATGTACCCATAGTGGAAATTCGGAAAATTGGACGAATCCTTGTTCGGGACGGTGCTGCAATGGTTCCAGAGAACGTGTTGGTGGACACTCCAGTAGCATTAGTGCAGGTGTCAGACCGCGACCAGGGAGAGAATGGTGCGGTTACCTGCACTGTGGTTGGGGATGTGCCATTCACGTTGAAACCTGCGGGTGAGACAGCCCTAGCACCTCCACCAGCCACAGATGATGCCTTTGAACGAAACAAAAAGAAATATTTTCTCCACACCTCAGCACTTTTGGATTACGAAGCTACTCGTGAGTACAGTGTTACTATCGTGGCGGTGGACTCCGGTAGCCCAAGCCTCTCAAGTAATAGCTCCCTACTGGTACGTGTGGTGGACATCAATGACCATGCTCCCACTTTTGCCCAGAGCTTAGTGGAAGTGCATTTTGCAGAAAATAATTCCCCAGGAGAACGAGTGGTCACAGTAGTGGCTTCTGATGCAGACAGTGGAAAGAATGCAGAGATTGCATACTCACTGGACCCATCTGTTAATGGAGCTTTTTACATTGATGCCGATAATGGTGATATTCGTGCCACTGGGGCACTAGATAGAGAGCAGAGGGAACGATATGAATTTCGCGTGATAGCTCGAGATAAGGGCACCCCGTCATTGCAGGGCTCTGCTACTGTTGTAGTCCAGGTCACAGACAGGAATGACAATGCCCCCAAATTTGTCCAGGAAGTCTTCACATTCTATGTCAAAGAAAACCTGCTCACCAATAGCCCCGTCGGCATGGTGACTGTTACCGATGCAGATGAAGGCGAGAATGCAGAGTTGAGCCTTTTTGTTGAGCATGATGAAGAGGAGGGTGGAGAGGAGGGCAAAGAGGGGAAGCAAGAAGTTTTCTCTATTGAAAATAACACTGGAACCATTTTCTCCTCTGCATCCTTTGATCGCGAACGACGTAACACATACTCATTCCGCGTGCGTGCCGTTGATGGCGGAGAACCGCCACGGTCTGCCACTGCCACTGTCTCCCTGTTTGTCACTGATGAAAATGACAACGCGCCATCCATCACATCACCCGCTAATGAATCATACACCCTTCTGCCACCCGCTAGCGGGGCTCGGACTGTAGTCCGCACAGTCTCAGCCTCCGATGGCGACACAGGGTCTAATGCCGATCTCCGCTATGCTCTGGTAGGCGGAAACCCTTTCCGTCTGTTTGAGATTGGCTCTAGTAGTGGGGTCATAACCTTGGCAGAGCCCCTGGAGAGAAGACACAGGGGTCTGCACCGATTGGTGGTCCGGGTCAATGACAGTGGCGTGCCTTCCCTTTGTGCAACAGCACTGGTGCATGTCTTCATCAACGAGAGCTTGGCCAATGCTACACTGGTGGATGCACAGGTGAGACACATGAGTGCAGCACTGCTGTTCAAATAAACACAAACAAAGGGTAATTCAATATAGAGACAGAATAAAAGTTTGTGCTGTTGAACAATGAGCCAGTGTAGAACATAACCAAACAGGACACATTTAAGGGACAAGGATTGGAATTGAATAGTTATTTTTGAGTTACTTTATTTAGTCCTCGTCAGAAACTTACTGATAACTTTTCATAACTACAAAAACTTGGCACAGAGTATATATATATATATTTTTTTAAATATTGCTGTTTATAAATATTCATGTATCAAATTGCTGTTGACCCACATTGGATATTGGATAGAAGGAAACATACAGATGCAAAGAGGAAAGTTACACAGACATGCTCACATACGCATACACGGTCACACTTGCCTGCACAGAATAACTATGATTGAATATCCAAGCCTTGACCTAATAATTGAGAAGTCTGGGTCTTGCAGTGGAGATGAATGTGTATGTGTGCGTGTGTGTGGTTCAGCAGACAGAGCTGTAAAATGAGGATGCAGTTATCAAAGGGCATTTTGACTTTCCATTTTTGCTCTCTCTCTCTCGTTCTCTCTCTGTATGTCTCTCTCCCTCTCACTCAGGTGGCCCGCAGCCTTGCAGTCCCCCTCTACATGGATATTGCAGGTGACCCAGACAGCGAGAGAGCTTTGGGTAAACAACGACTGAGCGTTGCCATCGGTGTCCTGGCTGGTGCTGCTGCCGTTATTCTGGTGATCCTTTTGGTTGTGACAGCGCGACAGTGTGGGGCGCAGGGTAAGAATGGCTATGAGGCTGGCAAGAAGGAACCAGAAGAGGACTTTTTCAGTCCACAACCTCCCCCTCTACAAGCCCAGGGCTCCCAAAATGAACGTGGGCGCAAACCACGCAGAGACAAGCGTAACAATGGTACTGCCAAATCTGAGCGTTCTTTATACAGTGGAATTATGACGGTGAATGGCTGCAGACGTGGGGGAGGCGATGAAGAAGAGGAGGATGAAGACGCTAGCTGTGCCAGCGAGAGGATTGCAGCTCGTTATTGTGCAGCAGCTAATGGAGACCCAAGCAGTCCAAGACTAGGCTCAAGACGTCACCAATCAAGTCCAGATCTGGCCCGCCACTACAAGTCCAGCTCACCTTTGCCTGCAGTGCATCTTCAGCCCAACTCGCCACCCGTGGAAGGCAAGAAGCACCAAGCTGTGCAGGAACTGCCCCCCACTAATACGTTTACTGGCAACGGCTCCGGTAATGCAGACGCCATGTCGCTCAGCTCAGACCAGTGCTCCGATTACGGCTGCCAAACTGTCAAGTACAGCAAACAGGTAAGAACATAAAGATCTATGACTCAGTTTCACCACTGCACCTTCAACAAGTACAAGCAGGCCATGTTCATCAAGTTAGAATTGTACTAGTTCTGGATCATTTTGGCCAGCAAGGAGTAACATTTCCCCAAAACATTACAAGGCTTGTCAGGGCATAAGCTTCAAGCTTGAACTAGATTTGGATTCCAAAACTAACCTAAATTAGTTCAGTCCTGTGGGATATTCCTGTATTAATATAGAAAAACGCTGATAGCCATTGGATTACTCCACACATTTCTTTAAGAACACTGTAATTAGGTTTTCTAAGAAACAATCAAGTTTAAATGGAATCAAGTTTCCACCTCAGCGGTAGGGAGAAAAGTGTAGAATAATGTTTAAAATAAATAAAGTCAACCTGTGAGATATATTCACACTGTGAGACAAAGATCACTGTGGTGTTTAAAGTAACAACTGTGAAATATAGTGAGATTGTACAGCAGGGCATACTGCCAAGTCAAACTGTGAAAAATAGCCACATTTCTAACATATAAAGTTGCAATAGTGATATTAAAAAGTCTCAACTATGAGACATAAAGCCACATTGTGAGATATAATTGCACGATAGGGAGATTGAAATAACGAGAAGTAATAATTGTTTGATTTAAAGTCATAATTACATTTTAGAGGTAGAAGCGGGTTTCACTGGATATATCACACATCATTTTATGCAGTTAGGTACAATATTTTGCCCATATCTTGTCAAAGTCGTTGGGTTATTTTGCAGCTCCGAGTTGAATTCTACTCTTAGTGAAATCCTATCCCATCAAGAACAAAAGAAAAAGCAAAACTAAGTTGTAGACAAATGTGACAACTACTGCAGTCAGCCTTTACTGTTGTTGTGTTACTGCGTGTGGAGTGGTTAAGGTTATATGGTGCTAACTGCCTGCTCTCCTTTCCAGGAGTAGCTACTGAAAATAGACTGTCGAAGAGAGGAGAAATGTAACCCATTTTCTCTCACACCACTATAGATCTCTTTCCACTTGCTCAGTCTATCTCTTTCTTGCTTTCTATCATTCCCTCCATCATACTCCCCTTATTTTCCACTCCTTTCCTCGTTCTTTCATATTCTGAGACATGTTTGGAAGTATTAAATATAGAGCGGAATATATGTCTACCTGCTTTGAGCGGAACTGGCCAGTGTGTTTGACAGCATATGCATGAAGCGCCTGAGAGAGAAACCACGCAGGCTTGCAGAGTTGTCTTTTTTGACTTAATCTGTCATCTTTACACTTTTATCCAGGTCATAGATTTAATGCAGCATATCCAAACTGCTAGCTTAGCACTTGACGGAAGCATTAAAAAAAGATTACCTGTGCACCCTTTGACAGGCGCTTTGGACTAAGCCTGAACCAAAGGGTGGCCTCGTACTATAGAGAGACATGGTTAAATTGAACACTAGGATCGCATTACATTTTCTGACAGGTGTTGGGAGCTTAAACCAAATCCGCCGAGGTCTACATGCGAGATATTGAGTCCTAAATGACATGTCATTTTTGGTCTTTTTAGCATGACTGACAGTCGGATTGTAAGTCTCTTTACCCAGAGCCTAAAAAACAGCTGATGCAGTCGTTAGGGAGATGTGCGCCTCGCAAGACCTAATCAATCCATCCACGCTGGTGTGATCCTGACCACAGTGGGTGGGTTAATCCAATACCGAGTCAATCCTCTTAATCTGCTGACATTTTTTTTCTCCACTGAAAATGCTTAATAGCGAATTTGGATGTGTATTTGTGTGCTTCTGCCGGTGCGTTCATACTCGGCCAAGAGTTTGGGGTGAGAGTGCGTTAATGCTTACTGGTGAGTTTGTTGGACTCATTCTGACGGTTTAATCAATTATTGATCACACTGTAATTAACTCCTCTACCGCGGAGCTTTGTGACCTAGCCTAACTCGAGCTTGGTGTAGATGTATGTGTGCGTTTGGCTTCCATGATGGGATGGTATAGCCTGATGGCAAACCAATACCTTACTGCTGTCTAAATTTGCGAACAGGCCTCTGCGCGAACGCATAATATATACGGCACTCTCGGAACTGAATGCCAATGAAAATGGAAATCCTTTTGACCTATATCTGTCTCTCTCTCTCTATCGCGCATCTCTCCTATCTTCTATAAATGCACAACTCAGCATGTTACTAAGTGAAACTCCCAACTCCCTCTTTGCTGCAGCGCAGTGCATTTTTTCAGTAGCCCCTCCCCCATCTACCCACCCACACCAACACCTATCGACCGGCTGCATTCCTGTGTCCACAACAGCCCACATTCCTATCATTTAAAAAGACAGGGCGGCAATCAATATACTAGGCTTGTTAATGTCGTGAGTGCCGACGCACACCTGCCGACACGCCGCTTGGGTGTGTAGGGTTAACGGTCAGACAGGTGGGCAGTAGGTGAGTCTGTGTAACTCAACACACACGCTCGGGATCAGGCAACAGGTCAGATGGATAGTCGATATACTTGACACTCACACTTGCATGCTCACGGGGGCCATGCGTATGCTAGTGAGGACCGACTCCAGAGATAGATATTATAAATTAATGGAGGAGACCAGTGATGGAGGGGCCAGGAGACAGTGGGAGACACATGGAGGGATACAGAAAGAGAGAGAGAGAGAAATGAGGGGAGATTGCTAATGCTCACCTCACTTTTGCAGGGCTGTATTGATTTTCATTGGGAAAGCATTATGAAAGCTTTTACATGGACGTGCACTGTTATGGTTATAAAGGATTGAGAATGATGGTGGAAGTATATGCGTGTGTGTGTTTGACCTAATGTTATTGGGATGGGGAAATTGTTGAAAAAGAAGTGTTTGCTAAATCTGAAGACGAAAAAAAAATCTCATTTTTATGGACATCCTTTAAAGGAAGAATGGTTCATTAGGAGACTAAATTATGTTTTAATTCACCTCTAAATATGCCAAAAGTTAAGTTTAGAATGGAGTGATTAGTATTAATATTCTAATGTAAGGCAATTAGATGTCCCCATTTAGACACGCGCATGCAGTATGATTCTTTCTCTGTTTCTGCATCGTTGTTTTCTGATTGTCTTTCTGATCACTTTTTATGTCAGCCGCTCAATTAAAAGCCATTTACTGCAAATGCTTGTACACTTGCAGTAAATATGCTCAGTACTGTGTACTTCCCATAAAATTGTATTAGACATCTGTGAAACGCAAGGCAATAAAAATGACAGAGGATGCTTTTCAGTGGCCAAGTGTAACGTACTGAAAAATGAGAGGTTAATAATTTATAGATGACACATTAGGTTAGTAACACTGATGGCCATGACCAGATGGGAGGTGTACTCATGTGTCCACCACATATCTTTGCATCAACAGCCATTAGTGCAAGGTTAACTCGTTGTTTATCCATATTCCTTAAGTGAAACTGAATGATAATTGAGAAGGGAGGATACTGTGCATATATGTAAAGCAGCCACATAAACACAATATTATATGTTCTTTTTTTATGTTTCCAAGGTTCCAAATATGGAGGCATATTTTGATTTAATGAAAAGCTGTTCAAGCAGAGACCTGAAAGTCAGTGTGAATTGTCGGTCGCAACCCATTTTACTTTCTTAATGTGACATATTTTCAATTGAAACAAGATATCCAGCAAGAAACCATGTAGAGTGGAATCAATTGCATCGTGAAAAGTAAATATTTTATACCAGAACACAGTCAACCCGAATGCAAATTTGCTAGGATAATGCGTAAAATCCTGTTTGACTATTGGTGGACATTATTCAATAGCCCACTTACCGATGTTAGCATAAAATGAAAAGTAATTTCAGTCAATACTTGATGCTTATGCATTTAGAAAGTAAACAGGGCTATTTGGGACTTGATGTCTACTTAGTAATTTTTTATACCAAATAAAACTTTATAGACTATATAAATAAAGCTTTACAATTAGCTTACCTCCCACATTCAGTTTCTTTTCAGAGCAAAATTTAATTCTGAAAAGTTCATTTCTTTTAAGTATAGGTCATATGGAAAGAAATGCTGGCAAAACAAAATTTTGTTAAAATATTTTCCTTCAGTGCCCATTAAGGCTTTGCTTGCCGCATTGTATAAATCTGAAATGAGTCAGAGAGTCAAGGCTGTCAGAGGTTTGTAAAGCACAGACCTGCTCGCTTGACTGTTTCAACCTCAAAATGAGACACGACAGGAATTCAGGGTATTCCTTACCCATATCCTCCCAGACAAGCAGCAACAGAACCAAAAAAACACACACACATTAAGCTGAGAAGTAAAGGTGCATGAGGAGATGAAAAGTTCCCATCCTCTTACATCAGTTTCTAGCACAAGATCTAGGCCATGACTTTTAACTGTTTCTTCCTCGGTGTCCAGACTGGGAACAGTGTTTAGTTTGTTTTTTGGTATTCAACATGCGCTTAAAAAAATTACAGTAAAATGTACGGTAAAAAATGGCAGTTATTAATTAATTAATAAACATAAATGATAAGAAAGAACTAAGAAGAAACATCAAAATTAAAAAAAATAAATAAATAAAATTCAAGCTAAATTTGAAATGCAAATAAAGAGAATTCTGGGAATGTCAGTTTATGGAATTTACCATTTAACGGGTTTTTGCCGTATCATTTTAAGTTTTTTTACCATTAAAATCATGGTCTTTTTTTAGAGTGTATAATTACTAAACAGTATTTCATAATATCAGTAGCCTATATGTCCATCTCTTTTGCTTGATTCATTTATTTACAATGAAATAGTATATAACTGTAGTAAACAAAATAACATTTTAGTTTATATTGTGTTGTTTGATAGCTTATGAATTCATTATGCACAAGGGTCAAGGCACATTCACACCAAGAATGGTAACTGTATTATATTAAGTCATGGTAAAGTTCTGTTTATTATAAGCTTGTGCTGCAGTTTGTCTTTAAATGCATAAACAAGTCAAAGCAGGATGGATTCCGATTGGCTATCAATGTTTTTATTGTTCATCAGCTAGAGAAAAAAACAAACAAAAGTGATTCCAGTGATATTGTTCCTCCATGCTGTTAGCATTATAGTTGTTTTGTGAACTCTTCTTTTGTTTGGAATGATTTATAAAACTATATCTTTATCATTATAGTTATTGCCCTTCTTTTTTTGTGTTTTAGGGACTGTTTAAGATGTTGCACAACGTGCACTGCGTTGAATATTTTTAGTCAAATTCTTATGCCTTAGTAGCACATAAGTTTACAGTCGTTTATGCAGTCACTTCGTTGTCTGTAAAAAGTAATATTAAATTTATGTTGTGGATTTTGCAGACTAATCTCATCTACTTATATATAGGATGCATTTGAGTGAACATATTAATCCGTCTGCAAAGTGGTTTAGTTTACCGGTATTCAGTTCTTCCAGCTCATGCGGGTCAATCCCCAGTGTACTATGATTGGATTATTTAAATAGACTATTTTCCTATATTTTCCATCTTTCAAAAACACAGCTAGTGCATTGTTAATATCTTGCAGTGTTGCTTTTTTCTCATCATATTTTGGCAACAATGTGAAATAAAATAATGTAATCATTGTGTTCAGCCCTTTGTTTTTTTGTATTTTTTTTTCATCAACATTGTAAGCAAATATTTTTGTTAGTAATTTTGTTGACTAGATGAATACTAACTGGTAATTCTTTATAAAAATGCTAATGGAAATGCTGAGATCAGAATTATTCTTCATAATCTTTCAATGATGCACCATACCCTAGCTATGCAGCCAAAATATCATCTGGCCAAATGTTTGATAGCTATTATTAGAGATATTCCTGTGCTGGCAGCACTCTAAAGGCATCAGTTCCATATAAACCAACACACAGAAATACGCATTCTTACAATTAGGCGCAAACACACACACACACATACACACAAATTAAACACACACCCAGAGTAGACAATTAAACAAACAAACCCACACAATAGCACACCTCTTTGTTAGCGCTATGTATTGTGTCTTCAGCACACTGCTGGCATTGAGTGGAAAAGCTCGAGCATTTAGAGTCCTAGTGTCATTTCCTATTCAGCTCTTACTGAATTGCATTCATATTTGAGCTGGCATTAACTCGGCTCTCCGATTCCCTGGATCCCCGTACTGAAGGTTCTCGAGGGGTGATCCTTTTGTTGTGGTCTGACTGTAGCTCTGTGGTTCTACAGTTACAGTTCAGGGTTACCCCTGTGTCATGAACCAGCCAGAGTATTCATCTTTTATTCAAACACCCCAGGCTGCTTCTGTCACTGCCTGTCAGAGAAAGAAAGAGAGATGCATACTTAAACCCCTGAGTAATGAAAGAAATAAAAGATAATAAATGTATAATAGGTAATAAATAAATACTAGAAAGAGAGAGAGGGAGAGGGCGACTATTTATGGCAAATTAAAGTATTAGCGTGTATATATATATATATATATATTATAATAGAAATTTTTGATTCTTCAAACTTTCTGTGATTAACTAGTAAATAGAATAAAATGTAATTTACCAGAAGTGGTATGCCAGACCTTAATAAAAATAAATAAAAAATATTAAAAACGCAGGGTAAAAGATTAAAACATTGCAAATGTGTAAAAAAAATATATTTTACTATTAAAATAGTTATAAATTGAACAAATTAGTTTTAACAAATGGGTTAAATTAAGGAGTCGGTAATTGACTTTGTCATTAACACTCTTTAAATAATGATCATTATTTATTTATTTTTTTTAAATGTCTTCCATATAAGATTTTTAATAAAACTTTGCAGTTTTGAACAATGACTTAATGAGTATATATTGATTTGCATGTATGCTTTCAAGTATTCTCTATGATGACAGATAGGTGAGTGCATTACATAACTTTAAATGTTTCTTTATTAAAATTTTAGTTCCATTTATTATATATCCATATATATGATTTTCATAAAGATTTGTATTTCTGAAATTGTCTCTATGCTGAAGTTAACCCAACTATTACATGCAAACACTACACTGTAAAAAAATAAATAAATAAATAAATACATAAAATAAACCGAGCACTGGTAAAATATTTGACACAACACATGCTGATTATTTTGACTCAGTTGGTTGGGTTAAATGTTTGACCCAACATGCTGAGATGTTATATTTAACTGTTATCACACAAGCAACATGCAAACTTTGCGCAAGAGTTACCGATGTCGGTATCTAAAAGAGTAAAAACTGATGTCATTTTCAGCATCTGTCACTTCGTTAACAGTGCATATTCTTTCAGAGAGCAAGACAAACCTTCTTCAGCAGATGCTGATAATGATACAGAACCATCTTAAATTATTCACTAATGTTTTTTCATGTATTGTGAAAAGCATAAGAAAAATAAATAAATAAACAGGTTGTTTTTTTTGAAAATCCATGTATGAAATCAAGCTGCTCTTAATTTGCATTATGTTAATCATTTTAATTATAGGCCTGTAATAGATCTGTTTTAAAAACATTTTTGATGAGGAGTAAGCTAATAGCCTAATCTTTTATTGCATGATGCGCTATGAATGACTGCAAGCCAAATTAAGTGTAATTTAATAATAAAAGTATCCTGTATAATAATAATAATAGACCTAATAATAAGAATAATGTGACAGGATTGCATTAATTGGAAACGCCAAATCCTCTTAATATTGCCAGTATGTGATGTTATTGAGAATATCTGGCTATACTCAGCACAGGGAGGTTATTGTGTGCCTTGCGTGTCCTCTACACCACTGCACTAACCTAACGACTGGCTAACAAATAAACCATCCAACGCTGGAAAAGAAACAAGCCAACAGTCTCAACCAGCCGGCTGGGTTAAAAAAAATAACCTGCATTTTTTACAGTGTAATGAGATCACGTTGACACTCCATATGCGCTATATATCAGTATGCATAACAAACAATAAAGGCCACAGTCTTTAATTAGCATTTTAGTCTGTTTGGACTTGCGCACTTAATTATAATACTGTAATTAACTTGGCTCGAGTTTTTCTTGCTGAAAGAAAGCTCAGGTAGGGAAGAAGATAAAAACAGAGAGATGAGATTTTCAGTCCTCCTTTCATCACATTGTTAGGCCAGCAAACAAGATCACTATATTGGCTCACTAATTCCTAACTGCCCGTTTACACAGAAACACGTCCAACCGTGGGATTTGTTCATGTATGTGCAGTTAGAAAGTGTCAATCAAATAAAATAAGCTTGTTTTATTGATTTCCTCACATTTATGGCATTGTATGCAGTCCATGTGTGAACAGCGTGGAAGAATAATGGCTGAATGCAGCTCTACCGGGAGCCATGGGGGTTGTGAACTACAGCATTCGAAGCGGCCAGATTTACTACTGTGACATTATTATGCATAAAACCACTGATTGTACTCTTTACTTGCTTTGTTTTATATAGGTTTGTTTGTTTTTTTTTTAACATCGTACCATTTAAGACACGCTATAGGAGCCTTATAGATATAATCTTTTGCTCTTCTGTGCTTCTGCTGCAAAAGCGCTTTTCATGTAGAAGAAAAACTACTTGTCGTTCTCCTTGGATACACCACTATACAGTCGTCCGCCCCCCTCCGTCTCATCCCACTGGTGGAAAATGAGTGTGTGGGCAAGCCAGGGCCTGTGGGCTTGTTCCTCTGTGTGTGTGTGTGTGTGTCTGTGATCCCTTACACCTGCCTGTACACGTCGACAGGAAGCCCACAGAGATAAGGCATGATGCTTTCCTCACACTGCCCAAGTGTAACAGTGTTCAGAACAACACCCACCATGCTTCAAAGAATGCTAAAAATGTTTGAAAGTAAAGCAACCGAGGCAACACACTTTCTAACCCTGAATCTAAATCCGACACCCTTCTCAATCTGGATCGTGCACACACACACACACACACACACACACTTGCGGTCTGCTTTTTGATGCGCACACATACACCAACACCCATAAACACCCATGAACACAACCAGCACACACACTCACACGTGGCACCAGCCCCGGGGGAAACAACAGCCGCCTGGGCGAAAATAAAACTCTTCACTCGGTTAGAATTAAATCAAAGGGATGCAAATCAAATGGCCAATTAAAGCCACAAACATGTTTCCTGGGAGATGAAATGCTGACGCCTAATTGGTTGGATAAAAGGGGCAATACATCTAAGAAGACAGACCTGAGAAGGACGTTTTGGAAATGCAGCAATGAGAAGAGATTGTGTGTGTGTGTGTGTGTGTTGGGAGATTCGCTGAACATAAGTTAGACTGTCAACTATGTGGGCCGTAAGTGCTTCGTTTTCTTTGTAAATTAGAGGAAGCACTTTGCTTAGCGAAAAGCAGAATGTGAGATGGAGAGGCTTTTTTTTTTTTGAAGTTCAACTTTCGCACAGTAGTTCTTCAGGGTTCTCACAACATAGAAGGGATTTTAAAAAACGTTTGTGCTGGGAAAGCAGCTAGGAAGAAAGCAAACGTCTGATATCTATGCACACACACAAACATGTTCAAGCTGTGGCTTGGGCTTCAGTCGCACGACACGGTCAGACAACTCCCGCTGAGATGTCACAGTTGCTGTATGTGTTTGTGCGCCTGCTGACGAGTGAAGCAGCTTATGAGGAGAGACAAATTCACAGTATTTCACAGCATGCACAGTGGAAATGCCTGATTAACTGATATGATCAAATAAGTGAACAAGAGAAAATGTCAAAGTGAATTTTCACATTTGCATTTGTTTTGGTTCTGAATTTTAACCGATGGATGTCAACTTCAAACCTTCAGTGTTTGGCTGTTTTATCTGATCATTTTAGTGAAAAAGAAGGGCGCTTAATTGTATGGAACGTGCACTTGTAGTTTACTTAATCTTTATAGTATACTTTAGAAAAAACTGTACTTGCAGAAAATACATTAAAGCCTTAACCTTTACTTTTGTGTACATAAGAGACATATGTTTAATGATTGTCTTTTAAAAGTGCTTAAATGTTTTAATCTTTTTGTGTGCTTTAAATAATTACATTTATGTGTTGATTGACTTGAACAATAGGACTTCATATTACATTTAAAGTTAATAAAATGTAAATGTTCCAAATTGCACATTCAGCATGAATACATGCAATATTTTGCTAACACTTTACAATAAGTTGTTAATGTATAATAACATGAACAAACAATACATGTATTACTGTATTTACTAGTCTTTTTTAATGTTAGTTAATAAAACTGCAATCACTGTTAGTTCATGTTAGTTCACAGTGCTTTAACTAATTAATTTGAATTTAGCATTAACTAAGTTTAATAAATGATATGTAAGTATTGCTCATTCTTAGTTTGTGTTTACTAATGTTGTTAACTTATGTGTTTAACTTATGTTAACTAATGAACCTTACTGTAAAGTGTACCAACATTTCAATTTAAGTTTAAGAACAACTTGCGAGTAAGCTAATTATTCGTTTTCATTTTGGGGTAAACTATCCCTTTAAGTGGGCTGGGGAAAAAAATCACTACATTTAATTCAATTTAATTCCAATTACCATGCAATTAAGCATCCAAAGATTTTTATTCAGCTTCTTCTAAAGTATATTATCTCTTTCTTTCTATCTCTCTCTCTATTTCTTTGTCTCTTTCACACACACACACACACACACACACACACGCACACACACGCACGCACACACACACTGTTAGTGCTGGGTTGTGGGCTGAAGTTGTTTATTGTTGCTAAATGGATTGATTTTTTTCTTCTCATATACTGTGTATTTCCAGAGGCAGGACTATAAACAGTTTTTCCCCCCATTTTACTCTGTTCTAAGCTTTTTGGCTTAGTGATACAGGCTTCAAACAGCATGGTGAGTAAATAATGACCAAACTTCAATTTTTTTTTTGGCTGAACTAACCTTTTTAGCTTTTTGTAGTATCAAATTTTTATTTCCATCAGGCCACAATTGCTGACCTAATCTCAGGTTATATCAGCATTGCTTAAAATACAGTGGTTGTGACAGTTTTAGTATTTCATAAGAAAACATGAACAACAATCTCCCTTAGGAGCCCTGTAAGCCATCAGTTATATTCGGATCTGATAAAGCGTACAGTATGATATTCCACATAACATTTGACATTTGTTTTAGCCGCAGGCTAGTGGTCAGACACATTGATCTGTGGTGAGAAATGAGGGTTCGAATCTGGGGTTGTGTCCCGATTCTGTTCCCCTCATAATTTTAGGTCATCTGTCCTCTTTCTCTCTGAGTAATATGTTGAAAAATAATAATTAATTAGGACATCTGTAAATATACAGTATGTAATGGATACATCAGACATCGTAACTGAGTTCCAAACGTATGTTCAGGAGGAGCTT
The DNA here is from genome assembly GCA_032357445.1 of Enteromius radiatus. Classification (NCBI taxonomy): domain Eukaryota; kingdom Metazoa; phylum Chordata; class Actinopteri; order Cypriniformes; family Cyprinidae; genus Enteromius; species Enteromius radiatus. The sequence continues at coordinate 7,778,643 of JAUCMS010000001.1, forward strand.
GTTCATCTAATTCTGCTAATCATGCCACGAAGGATATATACACAGCTGCTTAACTCACTCCTTTGATAGTTCTCCTGGCATCCCTCCATCACCCTGACTCCACCTTAATTTCTATAATTATATACATCCGGGAGGTGGGGGTGGGCTCAAGCCCCCTCATTGTGGACAGTAAACCAAACCAGTTTACATTCATCATACTAAAGTGTAAAATGAACAGGAACTCGTGAAATTGATGTTTACAACAACCTGGTCTTTAAAGAGCGCGGCCTAATATTGTCAGGTGTCTTTATGATGGTTTATGTTGGTCGTTATCCCACGGGATTGGTATTTATTAAAGTGCAGAGTGATTTAATGTTTGCATTTAATGGTCTGAATATTTTATGGCCTAAAACGCTAGCAGGGAAAAAAGAAAAAAAAAAGAAAGAGTTGCAGAGGGAATAGAGAGCTGGACAGTATTTCGAAATTGTCAATCAATCAATCAATCAATCACTTTTATTTATATAGCGCTTTTAACAATACAGATTGTAGCAAAGCTAACTAAGCAAGCCAGGGGCGACAGCTCCAAGGAACCATAACCCCATCTGTGAAAGAATGGAGAAAAAAAAAGCTTAGTTGGGCCCAGCACCTAATTTCCAGTTCAATATTAAACACAGGTCAGATTGTGTAAAGGACTTGTAGTGTGTGTGTGTTTGTGTGCATTTGGTTCCGGTGTGTGTTTGTGTGCATTTGGTTCCGGTGATCTGTCCGCAGGGCTCATCTAGGTGTTCTGGTCTACGATGAAGATCATCTCTTTGTGCTGATACACCATCTGATCTGGATACGGATGCCATTCTTTTTTTACGATGTAACGAGTACAGAAGAACAACTTGCAACTTAAAAAAAAACCTGAAATACTGTCATTCTGAAGCACGGATGTTAACAGATGTTCCCTACTTTTAGCAAGCTACTTGCCCGTCACTGGATCTTAATTATGCCTTTGTCACAGAAAGGGCCTATTCTCACAGTGGACGTCATGAGATGAACCTAGATGATGAAGGCTTCACAGAGATGAGCGATTGCGTCTGAGAGGAACTGAGAATGGAGGGCGGACTGAAAGAGTGTAGTGTGCTCTGCCTAATAACGCCCCTCTGTGTCACACGCATACACACACTGAGGTTATTGTCACAGCAACCGCAGCATGTCGTGAGACATTGGGTTCAAATTTATGTGTGTCATAGGGGTGTGTTCGCTGTCTTGGCCGCTGAGTGTAGGTGTGTACGAATTTATTGTTTTGCGTTCAGAGACTGTGAAAATCGCATGATTGCGTATTTTCATCTCGTCGCATGTCATCTCAGTGAAAGTTTTTGACAAGAAACAGAGCCAGGATTGCTCGTGCATATGTTTGTTGGCAAAACTGCATGTAGCATAACTGATTAAAAACGCCGTCTTGTATAGCATGAGCTCATCTGCATGTGAAAATAACTCATCCGGCACGGGACATACTTATACTGCTCATTATACACAAACTGCAAGACATCCTTACTCACTTCATAATGCATTGTTTTTATTTTTTCGTGGTGTCTGTAACAGAACTGCTTTGTTTGGTTGCTGGTCAGTATAAAATGGACAATAGGGGACGGTGTGTGTGTGTCTGTGCATGTGTGTGTGTGTGGGTGTAGCTTTTCGTCACAAGTGGGTATTCATTAAATTTCTCTGTCTCGCCATAGATATATACCCAGAAGCACACATGTTAAATTCCTATGCACGACACACACGCATATGAAGGAAAGGCTGTAGCTGAAGCATCCTGTTTACTTCGTAAAGCACAATGGAGACTTTTATGTGGAAGTCTGAGAAGATGATGAGCGAAAAGCCATAAATATCACCTCCACGCACATACAGTGCTTGCTAACATCAGGACACCATCATTAAGGGAGCATTGTTCTCAGCGAAACGAACCAGGAAGACAACAGATGACTGTCAAACATGCACCTAATCATTATCTTTCATTCAGTCAAAGCCCAATCACGTATGGATTAGTTTGCCTTCCACTCAAGAGCTTAATCTGTCCCAAACGCTGTGTGGTTGGTTAAACAGCTTTGCTTCAGACGATGCACTTTGGTTCCTCTAGGAATTAAGTGCTTACATTTGTTTGACTTTGACTCAGCTTTGGCGCTTTGACTGAAGTCAGATGTCTGGCTTCATTAAACTAATTATTATAGGGAAAATGCACTGTAAGGTCACGAAATGTGTATAAAAGCCTTAAACAAAAACTAACATTTAAATGTAAAAAAATGTATATATATATATATATATATATATACAGAATCACAATGGAACATTATTTCAACCAAATTTGGTCAATTTATTCGCCAAAAACAAATTTAAAACATTAAGAATTGACACTTTCCTTACATTTAATGGGCTTACATTTTTTAATTTCTTTTGATCCGGACATCTTAATGTTTTTAACTCTATATATTAACACACTGTATATACAAAGAGTTTATTTGCAAAAACAAATAACTTTCCTTTTTTTACAAATTAAAACAAAAAAATCATGTTTTTATTATCTTATCATGTTGTTATTGTGTTTTATTGTTTTAGATGATTTTTAAAGCTATTTTTTAAGTTTTTAATATATATATATATTTTAGATTAATTTGAATGCACAAAAGCATGATTTTTGAGAATTGTATGTGTGTGCTGTATAAACTTATATATTAAAAAATATATAATTACTATTCATTATATAAAAAAATCCCCCTGCGATGCCAAAGCTGAGTTACTCCAGTCTTTAATGTCACAGAATTTTTTAGAAATTATTCAAAATATGCTGTTGAAAAAATTTGCACAATATTTTTGTCAGAAAAAAAAGAAAATAATTTTTTTTTTTTGAGGATTCTTTGTTGAATGGAAAGTTTAAAACATCATCATTCATCTGAAAGAAATCTTTTGCATTATTATGAATGTCATCACTGTCAGTTTTGATTATATTGGTTGCATTTAAATCAATACAAACAATTGATTACTGTCAGTATAAATGCTGTCAGTGTGAGAAAGGATAGACTAATAAGAAAGTCATTATGCAAATACCATGCTGACATCATCAGATTTTGAAACTTTAATTTGACATTTCTTAAAAAGTAAAATGCTATTATTCTGATCCCAGAGTGTGCATGAACCAAGATTTGAAATTCTGCTCATGTATTTTCTCATGCAAGCTTTCAATCCCTATCCCTTTTCTGCTCCTTATCCTCTCCCCTCTAGACTATCAATAAAAATGTCAAAAACATGCTTCAAAAGTAGTATAAATCTCGTGAAATATACGACAAACCCGAGGCACAATATTATTATTAAAGAGTGTGTAGGAAAGCACTGATGTCATTCCATTCACAGAATGCTTGAGAAATTGACAGTGCTACATTTTGTCCACTAAGGGGCACTGGTGCCCGTCTTCCTCCGTGACTTTGTATTGCAGTCAGCTGATGACCCTGCTGCAACAGTTAATGTGCACTAATCCACGTTTGTATATCTGTGTGTGTTTGTGTGCGAGTGTGTGTGTATTCTAGCACAACCACTTCTTACCTCTATTTGCTCTCTGCTCTTCTCACGACACACTCTCCACCTCTGCCTCTCTCTCTCTCTCTCTCTCTCTCTCTCTGCAGTGCCTCTTTCACTGCATGGTGATTATTATTCCTCACACAGACTCAGTGCTGATACTCAGATACTGCTGAGCAGCCCTGTAAATCACCTGGAGCTGAGAGAGAGGAAGAAAGAGAAAGAGAGAGAGGATGGGAGATATACAGAGAAAGATGAGAAAATTCAAGGTGGGCTGAATGAACGATCGAGGTTGAAACAACAAGGGAATTTAGAAAAGAAAAAGGGATGAGAGTTACGGATAAAGAGGAGAAACAAGGGAAGGAGGAGAGCCTAAAGAAAGAGTGAGGGGGGTGCGTTAGTGTGAAATGCTGCAGTCAGAGCGAGCCGTGGTGCAGGATGATCATCAGGAGTATCTGTCACGCTATTGCAGAACACATACGCATTTCTGTGACCTTTATCCCACCGAAGAAAAATGCCAGTCCGGCGCACATGTTCACTTATCCTTTTCATGTCATTGAGCAGGAGACGTACAGGGAATTGTAAATGATGTGAGCGTCTGTCCGTCTATCACCATTCTACACAAACTTACGCTTGTTAGTTTGCCACCTGCTTGTATTAATAACTGTCAGTGTTTGCTGTGCTTACACACAGGCAAGTGAAATTGTTTTCCACAGGACAGGCATAAGAGTGAATACTAAACTAAAGTAAACCAGGAACAGCAAATCGTCTCTCTGTGTGAGTGCAATTTTACATCCTCCTTTAATGCCTTTAAGCCCCACATTTGTAAATACTTGTGTAGCGTATTGCTGCCTTTTGGGCAAGCGCTGCTATTCCAGAAGAAAACTTTATTGCTTCCAGGAGACACTTTCATAGCTCAGGACAAAAGGAAATTCCGTAAAAAAAATCCTTTTTTCACACTCATGTTGTTCTGAACCCCTAAGACATTCTTTCTTCCGCTGAACAGAAAAAAAAACAAAAAATTTTTACAAAGCAATTTTCTAAGAAAGATTCATTCTGATTCTTTCATTGATTTGTTTCGCTGTCCCTCCAGCGTGATGCTATTACATAGATGAATACCCCCCTGAGACCCTGCAAAATGTTTTTTTGGAAAACAGTTTTTTTGGTCCACACCCCCCGCCCCGTCATTACATTGTTCAGAGCATAAAAATTTTATTCTTAAGTTCTGCTGTATCCTTGGACGAAAAGACATGAATGAACATGCATAGGCAAAAACAATGTATTTTTTTAATCATCATTTTAATTTTTAAGATTTTTTTTTTGTATAAAGATGATTCTCACCTATGTTATAACGATTTGATGTACCATTTAGCAAAATGTGCGTAAAATGGTCATATAGAATATTTTATTATTTTATAATATACAATGCAATCTAATTTACATATTAATGTGTTTTTGGGGCAACAATAAGTTAATAAGTCTAATAATTACAGTAATAATTGACAAGATCTTCATAATAATATCTAATATTTCATAGAATATTGACATAGAATTTCTTTCCCTATTCATTTGTTGTGTCTCCCAAAATGCATGCTTTTAGTCCCGGTGTCCTCATATGAGGACATGTATGAAACCAACGTCCTGTTTCGTAACAGAAAGTCATATTTTGATTTGAAACCTTCTTCATATTTTCCTGAGATGTTGATTCATGATGAGACTTTAAATGATAATTACAAAATATTTTTTTCATAGGAGCGGTACTAAATTCAGACATTTTGAAAACCAAGAAGAGGGAGTAGTCATGGTGAAAATTTTTTTTTATTATATATCCATATATTTAGTATATCTGAAAAGCCCTGAATGTGCTCCTTACAGGACATCCAGACTTGAAACTGTGGCATGTATAGTCTCAGAGAAAGTCACTAAAATATAATGTCCTCATATACAATAGGTGCAATACATTAGCAGTAGGTGGTGACAAGTGCATGTATTTTTGTGTATTATGAGTCATTAAATCATTGAAAAGTACTTGCGCAAACAATTCAACAATATTTCCAGCTGAAATAACCACTAATGGCAGTAAAACAACAATAATAAAGACATTTTTAAGTTAAAATTAATCAGCTCCATATATATGGCTTTTCTGACATAGTTAACTTGCTTGGTAGCTCACCTGGTACAGCACTGTACTTGCTCTCGTAAGAGCCTCTGGACCTTGAGTCTTGAGAACAATTGAAGAAGCAAACACGAATGCATTTTTTAATCTCATTTTTGCTTTCGTTAATGCTATCACTTTTTAGGGTTAAGGGTTTAACGTTAGTATACAAAAGCAACATGATGTCATTTTGCATTGTGACATAATGCCCAACCAATGGTGTTCTCCTTTACAACCCACACTTGAATGTCACTTGCTTGTTCAAGAATCATTCTTTGAGGGGAGATAAAGCAGGCATGTGATTCATAAGGGAGAGTCAGTACATGAATGAGAATGATTCAACAATGAACAAAATGTCGTAGGGATGCATCACACTGTTGGTTCTCTTATGAAACATGACAGGGTTGTCATTTTAACAACTAACTCTTTTAGGTTTCTATTTTGGAAGAATTTGATGAGAAATGTTTGAGTTTATATCGAAATCTCTGAAGAGTTCATGTTAAAACTTTTTTATTTTTTTCGTCTGGGCAAATCTGAGATTTTGTTGAAAACTTTTACTCCCTAGAGAATCTTTCTACAAAATGAGAACAGAATAGACAAGAGATGAATATCAATAGAAGAGAAAAACTATAATTTGGACAATAGTGCAATGGGATAGTTTGTGCACACTAATTGTGAATAAAACAGATTTTACAGTTAATGGCAGAGGCCTGAGGGTCTCTTCTGTGCTGTTTGAATGATGTCACTAATTGAATGTACTTAGTCGGAACACACTATAGATCCATATCCAAATCAGCTCGCCTGAATTATTCATTGTATGCGGCATGCCCTTTCAATATGCAGAGTCATGGAACGCAGAGGAGAGGCTAAGCACTAATTAATCAGGCCTCGTTAATTTCCTTTGAGCCGTCAGGTAAGAGTGTTTCTCTCTAATTATGTTGATGACTGCGGAAAGCAGACACACATACACACACTCAGGCCTGAAACCCCACAAACAAGATTGTTAGATGTACATGCACACCGCTGTAGATGTGGACACACACACACACACAAAGGCAGGCAGGCGGTGATGCACACCTGGTTTAACAGACAGTCACATCAGTAAACATACACAGACACAGTTGGATCTCATGCTGGAAAGGGAAAGGAAATGGCCTGTGTCAGATTAAAGGGTTGGTTTTTAATGTTTGCCGTCAAAGTCCATTAATATTCTATCAGCTCTGTTTCTACTGCTGGTGCACTGACTGGACCTCAGCCAAGACCCATGAACACACACACACACACACACACACATCCAAAAGCCCAACCTTTGTGACTTTAGCCAGAGTCTGCTTTTCACACACATTCACACAGCCAAACCTCTGTGTCTTTAGCCAAACTCTTCTCTCAAAAACACAAACAAGCACAAAGCCAAAAGCTTAACCTCTGTGACTGACGCGCTCTCAGTTTCTGTCTCCCACGCAGACATTATGCCCCATCATATTGCGACAATATGGAAAACAGTGTGTGCTACAATCTCAAATTAGTATATTGTAAAACATCTTATTTTTCCATAGACAGCTGTGTGACTTGATACACAGGTGCAGCTTCTGAATATGCATTATAAGAGCCCAGAGCCCAATTGTTTAATGATACAGAAGAAAATAAAATCCTGTGTTCTTCTGTACATTGCTGTTCAAAGATTTAGAGTTTTTATATATAATGTATATAAAATGTCATTTAATCTTGTCATACAAAGACATTCAGGGCCGTTTTCCCGAACAGGGTTTAAGACTAGTCCTAGATTAAAATAAATGTTAAGAGCTGTCTAAACAGGAAAAGGCTTGCACTGAGAT
>JAUCMS010000001.1:7789944-7808226 GCA_032357445.1 Enteromius radiatus
GAAAAGCATAAAAATGCACCTTGAAAGTGCTTGAAAAGTGCTGGAATTTGAAGTTGGAAAAGGTGTAAGAACCCTGTTGATTACATATAGCTATTTTAAATGGCACGAGTAGAATTGTGACGTCAGAATACTCCCTAATTTAAAACCTGGTGGAAGAAAGGAATAGTATACTTGCTGTATGTTATGAAGTATACATATAAATGTCAAGAACATTTTGACTATTTCATGACCACTTTATAAAGCAAAAACAGTTTCCACATCAGGCTTTCCGTCCTGCAGAACCTCTCAAGTGTCAAAACCATGTAAGACATGGGATCACAGACAAAACAGATGATTTGTTCTATTAATGTTCATTTGTCACTTGCTACATTTGACACCTGACACCCATAAAGTCTGATTCATCACCTTCTCCCCTCTCTGTTACGATTCCACTTCCCCCAGTGAAAAATAAAACCATCAGTTAATTACTCTGTTCATTTAACGCTCTCTCACTTCACGTTCTCGCTCTGTTCACATTGTCTCGATTAAGGCAGACACCAGAGCATAAAAATGTGCTTCTTATAAGGCAGTTCTCCTAACAGCTGTCAGTCATTGCTCCAGTAGACACTGAAGGGACAATGTGGGACTCGTTTGGTTGGCTGGACTTTCTGTTCATTTCTCCTTTCGGTTTCGGGCAGCCTCAGTAGGACTTTATGATTTTGTTTGAGACTTTGAATGTGCTGATTTGCTAGTGTGAGATTAGGTTGGGGAAATGGAGTCACAGCTATAGATGAAGCCATAAAACACATGCCATAAAGTTTTCCAGGGGGTGTGATAAAAGGTGTTGTTTCTTATTAAATTTGTAGCTATATTTTTACATTTTCTGAAGAAAATGTGAGTGGTGCTTTCCAATGCAAAACTTGGTTATGGTTGCAGGGTTGTGATAAAATGAATAATATTAAAATGTTGAATTAACTGCATTAAATCTATCTATCTATTTATCTATCTGAGAGATTGTAAAATCCGATCAAACAAAGGTCACTTACTGATATTCTTCACTGATGTAATACCTACTGTCACCTATCATGTTTTAATCCCATGTCTCTCCGCAGCCCCTCAGAAGAGTGACATTTTCTGTGGTGAGTCAGGCTCCTGATCAAGGCTGCTATGATAGTGGAGTGGAGGACTCTGAGACCCCAAGCAGCAAGAGCTCATCTGGACCCAGACTGGGATCTTTACCGCTGCCTGAGGATGGATATGAAAGGACGACACCAGAAGGGAGCGTAGGCGAAGAGGAGCATGTGGAAAATGGTAAAAAGCCATCTGTGGGAAAAGTCTGAGGCGAATAGTGAAAAATGACACGCATATGTTGTTTTTTTGTTCTTCTTTCACTTTGAAGGAACAGTTCACCCAAAAATTTTAATTCAAAAGAAAATGCCATAAAATGTTGGTAGCTACCTTTGTCTGTATATACAAAACACCTAAAGACAGTTTTCAAAATAGCTCATTTTATGTTCCACGTAGCAAAGTCATAGTCTTGGAATATTATGATGGTGAGTAAAAGATAACAAAATTTGTATTTTTTTTCTGAACTATTCCTTTAATGACAGGTGCATGGATATGAAATTCTAAAAAATAAGTTGCCATTACATCTACTTTTTTACGGTATATAATAAAGGAAGTTGCAATGAAACAGTTTTTTACTGTGGCATTTTATTGTATTTTTATATTGAGGAGTGATGTATGACCATCAGTGACAATAGTTTTATTTTGATTTTTCTTCTTCTTTTTGACCATGTTCTTATTATTACGGATTAATTTTCCAGTAATTAAAACATTAACATGTAAGCCTTCTCTTGAATTTGGCTTGTTCTCGTTTTAGTTTGTCCTTCTTCTTTAAAGTATACAGCAGTACTCAAACTGACATGAACCTGGTCCCAGACCTTTGGACGCCACTGTAGACAGACAGAGTCATTTATTCTCCAGGGACATCATGAGTGTCTAAAAGTTGACAGTCTGAGTAAAAACATTTGACCTATGACCTACGCATATTTCAGTAGAGACAGTTCCCTGACAGGATATCCTAAAAAATGCCTCTTTTTCTTTTCCTCAGACCCCAGGCAGCTCCCTGATGTGGCTCTGACAGGAAAGTGCACACGGGAATGTGACGAATTTGGTCACTCTGACACCTGCTGGATGCCTGTGCAACCATCACCACGCAGACGCATGGAACCACCCCAACTCTCCACCTTCGCCTCGCCCGGCGATAACAACAACAACATGGAGGACGACAGCGACCGAGAGGAAGACGGAGACGGAGGCACGGATAAGAGCAGCGGAGGAAGCGAGGAGGTCCGGGATTCACTCGCAAACGGAGACCCTCTCGGAACGCTCAGCCGTCGGGACCGGAACAGGAACATGGGCGACCACAACCGTAATCTCCTGAACCGGAAAATGACATCAGCATCCTACGACACGTTCAGCAGTGCCGGCTTTGGCCGTCGTCCGGATGAAGAAGACTCACACCCCCCAGAGGTCATTCCGCTTACGAGGACGGGGGGCGACTATAAGACCACCTCGTGCCTCACTCTCTCTCGCAGGGAAGTGTACCTGTGAGCTGCAGGCGACCCTCGTGCCACAGGACGGCCCAGAGCAACTTCACTGCATCGAGCAGGAGGATCATAGAGACCCTAGCGCATACCTGTTTAAAACAGGCATCTTCTCCTTGCCAAAAATTCATCATCTGTTCATTTCTCTAGATGCAAAATATCAAAGTTGAGGAGAAAAAGTGAATCATCTTTTATTCTTTCATAAACTTGGATTGACTTCGTCAATGGCAAACATTTGCATGTTAGGCCTCCCACAGACAGGGGGCGATGTGGGGACTGATGGACAAAATCCAGTCACAGACTACATAAATGGATGCTCTTTTTATCCACTTGTGGCTCTTCATGAAAATAGAATCATGTAGCATCAGGAAAAAGGAACTCCTAACCAATCGTAGAGTGACAGCGGCATCTAAATGTTAAAAAAGTTTCCTGTTGCTGAGCCAATACGGTTATTTAATTACAGTCACATGGTAAACACTAGACATATGCTTTCATCACAGACTTTTAGAGAAAAAATAAGAGGAACAAAAAATGCGGTCATCCATCTTTATCATTTGTAAAGCTACTTGTTTTTCTTTCTCTTTTTTTAACAAATATGAGAAAATATACTACAGCTCTGAGTAGTGCTTTAAAACTTCCAGATTGAATTCTTCGCTATTTCATTGCTTCTGTAATGGAGCAATTATCACAACGACTGTTAAATTACCATCCCATCAGATCTCAGCCAATTAAGTCATGTGACACAGACTCTGTACACAGCACAAACATACACACAAAGACACACAATGATACATGTCTATATCCATTTAGTGCAGATGTGTGTGTAAAAGTGTATGTACTGTATAAACGGACATTTTGGCATACCTGAGGCTTTTTTGAGAACCGTTTTTTTGAAAGTAGATGTAGCATTTTTGCCTGCTTGATCTTCAACTAGTATATAAGACACTGAAGTGTATTTGAATAACTAATCATCTGTGTAAAGTGCATACACAGGGGCATTAAACAATGTTTAGATACATCTATACTATACTATAAACAACAAATATACTGTATCTCATCCCTTTTAAGTAGAACTCATATTTAAACCAAATTTCTTTAAAGGCAACACTGCATGAGGATAAGCTAATGCTTATTTTGTTAAATATGAATCAGATTTTGTTGTTTTTCCGAGGATATAACCCTCTTCAGGAGGGGAGTGTGTGAGTGAGTGAGTGAGTGAGTGTGTGAGTGCGAATGCAAAGCGAGGTCGGTGAAGAGCTAGTCTTTAATTTAGCCAGAAGTGACACGCAACGTAGTTGTCCAACTACCTGTATCACAGTTCAAACAAATCAAGACATTTTAATGAGTCTTTGTTAATCTTACGGCAGCCTAGCCGTCAAGCCTCTGGAATTTTCAAATTGAGTTTAGGAATGGCTTTTTTGTTTTTAGCTCTTGATATGCATTGTAAGTACAATCTGATTGATAAGAACAAACTGACGTGTATTTCACCAACTCTCAGGAAACTTGAGATTCAGTGTGTGTTCTCGGCCCATTATCAACGCTGAGCTTTAGTCTGCGCTCCGAATTTGTCCTCACAAGGCCAAACTGTTGGGGAGCCGGTTTTCTCGCCCTTTCCCTTTTTCAGACTCACCATACCTGCTGATGGTAACGGTGTTGAAGTGTGCGTGTTTCCTGGCTTCCCACAGTGAGAAATGCAGACTCATCCCTTTCACTTCACGGAACAGCCTTGGGTCTGGAGCGGGACTGGTGGACTCCAGTCCATCTATGCCAAAATCTGTCCAGCTATTCCTGTTTTACTGGAAACACTGGTGCACAAACTTACCTGAAAAAGACTAGCCCAGAACCTGCGGTTCAGTGCCTGGATGAGAGGAAATTGCTGAACTGGCCTATACAGGGTTTGTGAAACCGGAGGACTCGAGAAGAGGGAATCTGTGTTTCCTTTGCCAGGTTTATAGGCTAAATATGCTGTCATACAGCAGTCTGTAAGTAGTGTACAGTATGGGGTGCATAACGGACTATGTATATGAAACCGTGTGTTTTCTTTCGTTCTTTCCTTTTTTTACTGCACGTTTACCTAACAGTTCAACTCACTTACTGCAAAACGGGGAGGGATGGGGAGGGCTAAATAACATTGTGTCTGAAGCGTAACATTCACTTGAACTTTTTTATGAGATAAACACTGAACTCATCTACTCGTCCAACATCCACCATTTTACTGCTATCCTGTAGAGAAATGACCACTGAACTTTAACCTGAAAGGCATGTTGACGGTCTTTAATCTTGCACCTGTGAGGAAAATGTTTTTTATTTCTCTGTTTTTATGCTATGTGAAAGAGGAGTTTTTGAAGCTCTCTCTTGGAGTTAATGCATTCATTGCATTTGTTATGACAAATAACAAATGAAAAGGGGTTGGAATGGTTAGAAAGTTTGGTATGTGACATGTAAAAGTTTGATTTTGACATTAAAACACCTTTAAACCGTGTTCCGCTTACTTTTTCGCTCTTGAACTTACTGTTTGATTCGTTTTGCGCGTACTGACTGCATATCACTGAACAAGGATGTTTCTTTTGCACTCCTGCACCCTGCTGGTAAGATAAAAAATTACCTTCCATTATATACATATTCCACTTAAAAATGAAGGTTACCCCACGACTTCCTCACTCTCAATCCATCTTAAGAGTACATGACTTTCTTCTTTCAGACAAATACAGAGTTATATAAATTCATCAAATCAAAACAACTCTTCTAAGCTTTATAATGGTGATGAATGGGTGTTGATATGGTTCCATAGACGTTCTCCAATAAAGTGCTCCTCATGGTTCATAAAGGCCTCCTGAAGCAAATGCATTTTTGTAAGAAAAAATATCCATATTTAAAACTTTTATAAACGATAGCTTCTCCTAACTGTTGTGTACTCCTTCGATCTAGAGAATGGCACGGACATAGGTATGTAATTTTTATTTTTTAGTGAACTATCCCTTTAATTTAATTTTAGCAGCTGGAAGCTATGAACAGAGTTTTTATTAGCTGAGAAGGTGCAACATGTTTATTGTCAGCAATGACTTACATAGCCACGTGTCCTTAAAGAATAAGATGATAGGGTAAAATAAGTTAGCCATAAAAGAAGCAAGATAGCAATGAAGCTTTTCATCGATTAGGTCTGGAGAGCTTGCTTCGCTTCTGCTCAACAGGGTTTTGGCTTAAGTTAAAAAAAAAAGTGTCACTCCTGCAGCACTCTATTCAACTTAAAGGGACAGATCGCCCAAAAATGAAAATTCTGTAAACATTTACTTACCCTTACGTTGTTCCAAACCTTTGTTCTTTTTTGTTTGTTTGTTTTTCCTTGTTTACGAAGAATGTTAGTAAACAAGCAGTTTATGGTAGCCATTGACTTGGAAATGGGAAAGAATAGTAGAAGTTAATGGCTGAATGTTTGTTTACCAACACTCTTGTTCAATAGAAGAAAGCATACAGACAACATGTATTTGGAACAACATGTAAATGACAATATTTTCATTTTGGGATGAACTATCCCTTTAAGGTGTGGTCATATGGTTCGGAGAATTCTCACTCGCAAAATGCAGCCATTTCAATAGGAATCCAGCCGATCAGGCATTTTATATGAGGGCAAAACATATCACAGAAGCCGCTTGCATGGCTTAAAAGCAACTTTTTTAGTAGTGAAATTTCACTATTGTGACCACTTCTTTAAAACACTTTAACAATGTTATTTGCATATTTATTTATCTATTTATTTCAGTTTTGTTTATGATTAGATACCTGATGCCGACGACTAGTTGTTATGTCTGGACACTTTCACACTGTGTCCTTGGCATTGTATTTCAGGGCTTGCACAAAAAAAGTTTTTCTCTCAAAACTACATGCAAATTTATTTATTTTATTACTGTTAATATTCATTTTGTAGAGTCTTTATTTTCACATATCCACAGACCCCCTAGCAGCCCCCTAGAACCCCAGTTAGAAATCCCATGGTCTTTACTAGAGTTATACCAAGGTACTGGCTGATGTAATAGAATTTCTAACATTTTGAGGAACTCGCCTGAATTAAAATCGAGGAACTTGCCCCCGAAGGCAGTTTCATTGAGCAAGAGTTCTTTGAAGAACAGAGCTGCTCAGGGAGGATGGTGTTTTTCAAGGATTTCTTGGTCCCAGTGGAATATAGAAATGCTGCTCTAGTTATGGAAACAGCTCACTTACTTTTAACATTTTCAAACTTCTCCACAAATTCCAATAGCTTTAGAATGTCAGGGATGTCCAAACACTTCTCAATCCAGCATGCTAATATTTTGTTCGCTCTGCAATCTGGACGTAGAATGAATACCAAACAAATCATGCATATTTCCTAAATTCAAACAAATACATGTATTTTTTTTTTGGGTTTAAAATAATACACTTGTTTACTGCCTGCTCAAGCATTGCATATTTCCACATAGTTAAAGGAACAGTTTACACAAAAATGAAAATTCTGCCATTAATTACTCACCCTTATGCTTTTATACAGTGTTCTTAAAAACAAGGTGAATTCTCTTTTTCTGGCTGTTGACAGTATTTTCGGATTCATGGAGATGTAGTGTTTACAAAATAGTAAAAATTAAGGCTTATTTGCATATTTAAACATAACATTTCATACAACTTGCAATGTAATGCAATTAAAAAAAGTTTTTAATGCAATCAGTCAACTGAGGAAGTATGATAAATTCATCACCTTTTTTAGCTTATTCATCTCGGGTGCTTTCCAATCTCGTTGTATCAGGCCTCATGAACAAATGAAACAACTACATCAGGAAATGGGCCAATATTTTATCAGTATATCCAGCTGTATATCTTCAAAATATTATCCAGCTCTCATATGGTTGAGTCATTTAACATTAGGCAAGAATCAGTTTGCCAGAGAGTACACAGTACATTTCTGACACATCTTAATATATTGCATGTTAAACTCAAAATTTGTTAGGTGAAAGTAATATTAGTTAACTTTCTGGTATAATATCTCAATTAAGGGAACACAGCAGTAAAAAAAAGTGTTTCATTCAACTAACCCAAAAAAATTATTCACAAATTGAGCCAATGAAAAATAAAGTAACATGCCCTAAGCAATATTTTCTATGTCAATGAAATTTTCCTACTTTTTTTTTTTTTTTTGAGTTTGCACAAAGTATATTTTTCTTGTTGAATGAAATAAAAAAGTATAGATTTAATGAAATATTTTTTTTGTTTGTTTTCTCAACTTAAAAATAATTATGTGAAATCATTACCCTATTTTTTTAAATGATTTTTTTATTAGTTAAATCTATATCAGTTGGTTTAATTTTTCAATTGGTTAAGCTATTAAGAAAAAAACAAACATAAAAAAAAATAAAAGGAACATTCATGCAGTTTTCTATTTTATTTTAGCTCAATTCCAAATGTTAATTTAAAAACACAACAATACATACATTTTTTTTTATCTGAAAACATTTCCTCTTAAAACAACTCAGAATAACAACAAACAGCATCAAAAGTATATAGTTTTATTGCACTCAAAGTTCACAATATTGACATTGCTAAATTTTAGTTGCACCTCACCTTTTCCGAGGTTAAGCATTACCTTCTAAAATAAATATAAAGTGTTTTTCATACACTTAGTCCAGGTGCAGGCATAAATCAGTCTGAAAAAATGGACATAGAAGGTCTGAGATCAGTCGCTTCATCCGTTACAAAGTTTACTTCCAAGATGATTTCCACTCTAGATGGGTTTCACTGTGGACTTTCTTGATCAATGCCGAGAGGACTACTGGAGTCTGTCTTGTCTTAGCTGCATCCTAAAGAGGAAGAAACAGATCAACAAAGAGATTACCAAGTCAGTTAGAGAATGCTGTTGTCAAATACACAAGATCATATGCTGCGTTCACACCATGTTCTACTTAAAGCTGTTCATGTTCTTGGACTGGGAACTGTCCAAGATAATTAACATTAACTAAAAATGTTATACCTTAAGAACATTACTGGTGTGCATCTTAAGACAAAGACAATTACACAGACATATTTTAAGTACAAGATAAACAAAAACAAGCATAACCATCATCACTTGATGAGTTTTGCTCTTGGTTTGTTTGGCTGTTATAACTCAAGTAACAAAACAATATTTAATTCTATTAATATAAGGGTATATATAAGATATAAGGGTATATATAATATAAGAGCCCAACTAAAGTTAACACTGACCACTAAAATGGTGACAAAAAAAAAGTGATTTTCTTCTTTGTTGATTCTTCTTTTTAACATCAGTTGTCTTCAATAATGGTCAGTCATCACTCAATTAATCAGCTAATTATCTAATGAACTGCTGTGCTGCTTCCATCTTATTATTTAACACTCTGTACTATGCATACTGGGCAGTGTTCATTTCATTGTTTTATCTGGGTTGACCCATGTGGGGCCAACATGGAAACTGGGTGCAAAACTGGCTGGGTCCCAGTTAGAGAGCCCAGGGGACACCCATCTGCGCCCCACATGTCATAGACGTCCAAATGACGTCCAAAAAAAAAATAAGCCAACGAACCTCAATGAACGTGTTTGGTTGATGAGGATTCTACGAGCTGACCAATCGGCTTTTGCGTGACAAGTGAGTGGCAGTTGAAGTGAGCAATTGAATGCAAGCAAAGAAGTTTAGCTCCATAGAAACTATCATTACAACTAAATATAAAAGTTCTAACACAACCGCAGCAGCATTAGAAGATGAGAAAAAAAAAAAAAATCCCTGCACAGACGAGAACAAACAAAACAAGGCAGCAGCATGTCAATTAAATTAAAGGGGGAAGCTAAATGAACAAAACGTGCAGTGTGACGCATTTAAGAGTTTTTATTTTTTAGACCCAGTAGTTCTCAATGTTTTGACTGAAAATTACAATATTAGAAGATTCTTCAATTAAAGCAGATATTCACCTCTGGTACTTAAACTGTAATAAAAAATAAATAAGCTAAATAGATTAAATCTCAGTTCAGTGCTGTACATCTGTGTAAATAGTATTTTAATTAAAATGGTTAACATAATCTAAACAATATTAAGGGTTTTATTATTATTATTATTATTATTAATCAACCCGACTTGGGACTACAGATAAAAATTTTCAATCCTATATCTGGCTGATTTGATCTATAATTAATTTGTATTGTCCCTGATTTATTAAAAACAAACAAGCACTAAAACAGGGTGATTTGCGTAGGAATTCAGCCAGAATTGTTTTAGAATTAATAGTTGTTTGACCGTTATCCAATTGCCTGCATGCCCTCAGTGATGTCATAATGAAAGAAAAATCGTTTTAGAGTATGAGCAAGATATTAGATTTGAATTAAAGGTAAACTTTTTACTTTGGAACACATGCACTGATAAATTATTCACATAGGAATATGCATGTTTTGATAAAGTTCTTTGAAATATCATTTGCAGTAAACCTGATCAGTTTACTAAAGGGGGTATTTACTTAATTCTGTGGAACACACACACAAAAAAAAAACATTTTGAGAAATGTCCCAGATTTTGTCCACAAGAGTCACTGTTGTTTTGGAAAGGTATATGGAAATATCTTTTTTTGTGTTCTGCCAAAGGAAGAAAGGCATGCAAGTTTTTTTTTTTAAGGTGACTGTCCCTTTAAGACCACTTTATGTTAGCGTTCACCTCAGCCTATAGAATGCTCATCTCAGATGTTGATATATTTTATCTGAGACATCTCCACCAGCACGATCAATCAGACATGATTAATTATATATTCTATTTGCATTTAAAATAGCAGGATTTTCTACCATTTATACTACATATTGCAAATAGTGGTAATTATCTGCACCTCAGTACTGTAATACAATATAAAACAGTTTGAAAATAATAACGTATTGAGTGTAAATTATAATTTTAATTCAAATGATTAAATGAATGGACCTAAAGAGAAGGACACATATAAATAAAACTTTTAATTTTGTCCACTCTGAGTCTTGAATCATTGTTCTATTTTTTGTTTTCGGAATGTGCTATATTCCTAGTGTTTTAAAATTTTAAAATTGTGTATTCAAGCCTTAAAACACAGAAAGTGTTGACTGAAAGGTAATTGGCCAGAGAAGAGTTTGAAGTGGAAGATGTTATAATTGCAGAAGCTACTGAACTGGAAATTTAGCAGGATGTCTAAAATTCTCAATTAAGACCAGACAGACAAAAATATGATTTAGGAAATGGGCAATAATATTATATATATATATATATATATATACACACACACGTGTGTGTGTGTGTGTGTGTGTGAAAATTGAGCAAAATTTTCTGTTTGGCCAATTAATACTTAACTTAATAACAGCAGCAGTATTATTAGATAATATTATGTAGTTTTCGAGGCAGAACGTTAACCTGCGCGGAGGCAGAAAACAGAATGAAAAATAGTCCGCAACCTGAAATTATTATTTCATTAATTTGTTCCCCCTAAAATTACATTCTCACTTTAAAATGTGTAATATACGTCATTTCCACGTTAAAATAGTAAAATCAGTGATTAAAACACTGCAGTATCGCACTGTAACATTTGAAAGGGCGATATTTCAAGAACTACTATAGTATTCATCCGCCAATTCAACTGAAGTCAACTGTAATTGCAACTGAAACTGCACCTGTAATTTGTACGTAAACATTTATGGTTGTGCTTGCTGTATTTGCTATTCAACCAAGCATATTTTAGTTTTCAGGTGAGGAAGAAATTACTGGTTACTTCTCTAATTTGATCCATGGGACATCAGGGTCCGAAATTAACACTCGCCAAATGCAAGCAAATTCTCTGTCTGGCGAGTTCAATTTAAACATCTTCTTTTTAGGTATTAAACAAATTAATAAATAACCCACGTTTCGAAACCTAGTGAGTTATCTACCTAGACAGCGTGTGTAGGCGTCGTAGGTAACGTTACGTTTAAACCTTTAAACCTATTCATGAGCACCATTAGCGCATTCAAACATTTGTTCACAATTTCCTTTAGCATTTTTTTGGTCATCGGCGTATACGATTCCTCAGAAATGCTGCCTGCTTAGGTAGGTAGCGGTCGCTAGCTTTTAACACATCCTACGAATTCCATTCTGTACTTTGACCCTTCTCTCTTCCACTACTTGCGCTACTAGGAAGGAGGGATCTTTGTCGAAAGTATGTTGTAATGAAAAAAGGGGAAACCTGTACATTAAGAAGGGACCGAAAGGAGGAGGCAGTGAGATCTGATGTTATGGCATCAGAAAAGGAATACAGATGGACTGTTTGTGCAGTGATTGTGCTTTTGATAGCTCTGTGTACAGCTCATATGACAGATCGACCTGCCTGTGAGTGTCATTTACCGTAACACAAATGTTCTAGCTACCTGATACAAAATATAAAACACATTTTTATGCCGTGGTTCCTTTTTGTTTCGTTGTACTAACGTTAGTTGTCTCAACCTGCTAACCAGCTAGCATCACTATTAGCTGTTTTTAGCCTATGCTAACTGTTCTTTATGTTTAACATATTTTAGCACCTTCTCATTGTGATTTGCCTAATATATATATATATATATATATATATATATATATATATTTGTTTCTGAATTAACTGAATTATATCCACATTTGCTGTGTGTTAGTCTCATTCTTTATCTTAGCCTTTTGTAGCATGTCTAACTTATGTAACGTAAGTGTAATGTTCCTATGTATAGAGCCAAAGCAAACGTGTAATATTAGGGTTTCATGGATTCAAATTTCCCTCATTTGGCAGATCTGAGCAGTTTTATGATGCTTCTTGTGAGGCAGATTAGTGCAAGCATGTGACTGCAGGAGGTACAGAGTCACTATTGTAGAACTGCAGTAGTAGAGTGCACCAAAGCAGCTGACCATTTAGTTTCATTAGGAAACATACAGTTAGGTTGAATTGAATTAGAGGCAACTAAAGTCTACAGAGTGGTGAGTAGCCTATGTTTGGGAAATGTTTCTATATGTTTCTATAAAATCTCTATAGCTTGTCACAAAGCCTATGGAACCACATTTCCAGGCTGCATTTTTAAGCACCAATGTGTTTGTGATTGTTACTTCATTCTCTGATCAGAAATGTGTTTGTATATGTCTTATTGTGAAGATAAATGTATTTATATTGCAAATCTTGGTGGCTTTGGCTTTCAGCCTCTCACCCCCACCACCACCACAAAACTTTTGTGCTGAAGATGGATGAGGCGTCGCTTTCGGTTACCAATGAGATCGAGAATGACATGATGCTATATGTGGTTTCTGATCACTGTTACAAGGTATCAAATGTACATGTTCTGGGTATACATGCAATATAGATAATAACTGATATTATTTAATGTGCCTGTGTAATGCTGCTTAAAGGACAATTTCACCCAGAAATTAAAATGTGTTGAAAATGTACTCATCTTCAGGCCAAACAAAATGAGTTTTTTATCAGAACAGGTTTGGAGAAATTTAGCATTACATCACCTCTTGCAATGAATTCGTGCCATCAGAATGAGAGTTCTGCTGATAAAGAAATTACAATCCATAACCTCAATCCATCAATTAATATTCATTACTCATATTTTTGAAAGATACAAAAGTAAAAATGTCTTAAGGGTGAAATTGTTTATTACAAACACACTGGCTTTTGTTTAAATACACATGAATTAATCCACTTGATTTGTGTGGATTACTTTTGTATTATTGTGATGATTTTAGCAGTAATTTAAACTCTCATTCTGATGGTACCCATTCACTGTAGTGGATCCAGGTGATGTAGCACTAAATTTATCTAAATCTGTTCTGCTGAGGTGAAAAAAACAAAAACAAAACAATCTTATAACAGAGTTACTTTTGAACTGTTCATTTATTGCTACAATATTGCTTAAGCTGGACCTGTGTATTTCTGTGTTGTCTGTGCATGCATGTACATTAGTGTTTGCCCCAGCTTTTGGGAATAATACCTGCAAGGCCAGCTTCTGGGACCCCCACTACAGTGGGTTTTGTTGTAGGAACACAACACGCACTAACACTGCAGCTCAACAGCACCTCTACAAACGTGGAGCAATGCAAGTGAGTTAGATGCTAATACAGAAACACAGAATAATGAGAGTTTCAGATCAAAACATATTCACTGTGTTTATTTGCTTTGGTCATTATTATCATCAAGGCTTTATTATCAGACATTTTTTATTTATTTTTTTATTTTCATTCAGTGTTGACTTCCACTTTGGGGAGCAGGGGAACTATTCTCTGTGGGTGAAGAACCTGAATGAGCTGTCACGGGTCAGCTGCTCTATGATCACTGAATCTGAGCCCATTAACAGCTACCTGCGTGAGTCAACTTTAAATCTACACACTGCAATTCAGTTTTTTTTTTTTTTTTTATCCTTTTTTTGTCTTTAAATGAATTCTTGCTAGCGATCAACTGATATAAATTATTTTTAATGGCCAACATCTGACTGATTTAATGTCAATATACAATATACATAATGCAGTTTCATAATGGCAAATGGGACACATGTCTTATTTTATGCATTAACTGAAACAGAAAAATAAAAATGGTATATGATGAATATTTTGTGTGGGATCAAATAATGGTGTTTAATAATAACAACTGATACACACAAAAATGTAATTTTTTATTTTTTTTTTACAGATTACTAACAGATTTTAAAATGTACAAAAAACATTACAATACTAATTAAATATTTTATTTACTAATTAATTCAGGGCAAATTCTAAATGACCTTTTACATCCTTGAAGGGCTTTTCGAGAAGAGGGTGCTTGAAAAGGTTCTTCACAGTGATGCCATAGAAGAATCATTTTTGGTTCCACAAAGTACCATTTAGTCAAAGTTTCTGTAAAGAACCATCTCCTTCTAACCTTTTTGTAATTTGAAGAACCTTCATTTGTCACAAATAACCTTTTGTGAAACAGAAAGATTCTTAAAGGTTCTTTATAGAACCATTTAGACAAAAAGACTCTTCCAGAACACTGTTAATGAAGGGAACATGCAAGAGTCTTCCATTTCATCTTGGGTTATGAATTCTTAAGATGCACTGTAAAGCAAAGCTGGGGTTGATTTTGACTACACATACAAATGCAAATAATGTATTAAACTTAACTAAGATTAGTAAATGAGTTTTTTTTTTTTTCTTTTCCAGCTATTTTGTTTGCTTTTCTGGCATTTGCTCTTCTGGCTGCATTATCTGCTATCTGGAACACAGTTAAAAGGTACAGACATTTTCAAATATAATTCTCACAATGTACTGATGACATTTAAGCGATCCAGAACACTTTGTTTCAGCTGTTCTATTTAGAAAGCTTGCAAAATTGAGTTTTCTATTTTTAAGACTGGATGTGGTGACAAATCTACTTCTTCGCTTGGGGAGCACAGTGGAGACAGAGAGGCTGATAAACTCAGTAAGAGCACTTTAAAAAAAAAAAAATGTCTATGCATGATTTTCACATACTCAAAAAAAAACACAAAAAGCACCTAATATAACATTTCTTTCATATTTCAAACATGGCATCATGCTTGATTTAGTGTTCTTGCTGGTTCCAGCATTGGAAAAAAAATCATGATAATCCTTTCTTTTATTCTCATTAATTTACACTCTCTCGTCTGCAGGAGCTTGGCACTCCAAACAGATTGGTAGATGCCTCTATGGAATCGATAATTCCTGCCACTACAGGACGGAGGCTTCGTTCTTTGGATACTTTCCGTGGGTATGATGCACTTTCACTAATTGTTTTGGGTCCAACGCGGTTGAGATGGGAATTGAAAAACGCAGGTGAAAATGATCTTGCATATAAACTGCTGCTTTGCATACTGTGAAGCTGGTTGTCAAATGTAACCTGCATTTTATTTCTCATTATCCTGAAATAGAATGTTTTAACAAGTTCAAATTTAATCAATGTTACGATAACTTGTAACTTTACCTAAAGAATGGACCTTAATTACAGTTATTTCAATGTTTGGCGTTGTATTTCTGTCTGTCTGATTTGTAAAAATGCAGTTGGATTATAAATTGTGGTATATTAATTTCAGATGTGTGTTAAGACAAAAATTACCCTCGCTCTGTTATCTCCACAGTCTTTCCCTGGTCATTATGGTATTTGTCAACTACGGAGGTGGACGTTACTGGTTCTTTAGGCATGAAAGTTGGAACGGTAAACTGTCATTTCTGTCTGTACAATTGCCACTTGCATATTTTTAAGCATCAGAGCCCAGATAATATGTTTAGTATATGAAAACTTTTTTATGTTTATGGTAACCAAGACTGCATTTATTTGCTAAAACATACAGTAACAATACAATAACAGTAAAATTGTGATGTAGTTTTAGTAAAATTCAGTAAAAAAGTCTTCAGCGTCACATGATCCTACTGAAATTCTTCTAATAATTATGACACTTCAAATTATGAATTATTAAATCAATGATTGTTATTGTTATCAATGTTAAAAAATGTTAACATTGTTGCTGCTTATTGTTGTAAAAACAGATATGTCTTTAACTTTTTATCAATTTAATGCATCTTTTCTGAAAAACAAACAAACTTGATTCAATGTTGCTAATAAATCTTTCTCAGCACCAAATCAGCATATTAAAATTATTTCTGAAAGATCATTTTATACTGAAGACTTGAGTAATAACTGCTGAAAATTCAGCTTTGCCATCGCAGGAATAAATTACATTATAAAATATATTAAAACGGTTATTTGAAATCGTAAAAAAGTCTTGGTAAGCATAAGAGACGTCTTTTAAAAAATGTAAATTATTCCAAATTTTTGACTGACAGTGTACATATTTAGAATATGTCTGAAAAACACTTGTTAAGAATTTAATTGACCATGGTTTGACAGCAGGAAGTGATATCTGATGTGTTCTTCCCCTTGCAGGGCTCACAGTGGCTGATCTTGTGTTTCCTTGGTAAGTCGATCTGATGTCACGAATGACTGATTTCCCACACTGTATGCATATAGAGCAGTTTCCTTACACTCTGCTTGAGCTGTTTCTTTATAGGGCAGTTATGTAAAATAGCTGTATATTTCTGTGCCGTGCTTTGATTGATCTGCAAGCCACATCAGCGCTGGCATAAGCTATAGTATTTCTGAGCCAAGCATGGGCGTTTATCGCTGTGGCACAAATGAAGTGGCATATCAGAGTCAGCATAAACTGGTTTCACAGTTGAACTAAACCCGATAACCTTGTTTTCTGCTGTGCAGCTGAAGAAAGTGCCTGCAGCAGTGCTACTCAGGTTTACACCTTTGTGGGTTTTTAAGAAGCCTGTATGAAATGACCAACAATAATGTTGTTCCAGACCTTTTTTTTTTTTTTTACATTTTGGAATGTAATATATTCCTGTGATGGCAAAGTTTTCAGTTTGCATGAGAGTATTTAAATGCTTGTGAAAATGTAAAAAAGAATTACACAGTATATAAAAACAACATATAGCATGTACATTTAATACAAAGGCCTAAAATTGTTGATAAAATAAATGTTGCATTATATCATATATATATATATATATATATATATATATATATATATATTCTTATAATATTCACTGAAATTGTATTCAATAATTATATTTAAAGGGAGAAAAAAAACTTGTTAAAACTAAATGTATTTTTGTTAATAAATAAATATATATTCTTTTTTTATTATTCTTTTTTCCTCCCTTCTTGTGATATGGTATGGCCCATTATGACCTTCCATTTAGCTGCTGGGTCACTAACTTTGACCCATGGGTGCTGGTTTGTGCATCTGTGGTATATAGAAGGAAAACCAGTGGGAAATGTGATCATAACATGAGAAAGACTTCAGATAAATGTGTGCTGCACATGTAGTAGAGAAATTGGTTTTTACACCATTCTGTTTGTGGTTGATGTTTAATTTGTGTTGGAAATCATGTCAGATACTAGCACATCCTGAAATGGGTATCCATTTTTGGTTTCTCTCTCTCTCTCATTCTGTCTTTCTTTGTGTAATTTTCTTCACAGGTTTGTGTTCATCATGGGTACATCGATTGGTTTATCCTTGAGCGGTTCATTGCGCAGAGGTGTCAAACGCACTCATCTGTTGTGGAAGATTTTCTGGAGGAGCTTACAACTATTTCTTATCGGAGTCATCATCGTCAATCCTAACTACTGCCAAGGACCCTGTGAGTAGTAACGCATTTTTCTTCTGTTTCTTAAAACCTAAAAACCCATATCTAGCCCAGTGCTAGTATCATGAAACGTATCGGTATAAAATCTGAAACAAAGTAAGTTTCTCATTGATAGAGT
Source organism: Enteromius radiatus (assembly GCA_032357445.1). Taxonomy (NCBI): domain Eukaryota; kingdom Metazoa; phylum Chordata; class Actinopteri; order Cypriniformes; family Cyprinidae; genus Enteromius; species Enteromius radiatus. The sequence continues at coordinate 7,807,829 of JAUCMS010000001.1, forward strand.
ACATACATATAAGCAGTCTGTTTTGCTAGGATATAAAGTACTAAAAGCATTTGGCCATTTAAACATATCTCTTACCACAACTTCCTTTTTCAATAGGCAATACATCAACAAAGAAAATTGCACAGACATGGGATTTTTAATATTATCATATGTTCAAACATCCCCATGTTACCTTGTCAATTGTTTTTCAGTAATCTGCTTTTACTAGTGTAAAATTGAAGACTTTAAAGGCAATTTTAAAATAAATAGTGTTAAAGGTGCCCTAGAATGAAAAACTGAATGTACCTTGTCATGTTTGAATAATAAGAGTTCAGTACATGGACATAACATACTGTGAGTCTCAAACACCATCGTTTTCTACTTCTTATATAAATCAAGTATTTGCAAAAGACGACTGA
>JAUCMS010000001.1:7810916-7822650 GCA_032357445.1 Enteromius radiatus
GATATTTCAGTTTTTCTTTTTTAATAAATCTGCAAAAATGTCTACAATTCTGTGTTTTTCTGTCAATATGGGGTGCTATGTGTACATTGAGGAAAAAATATATATATTTAAATGATTTTAGCAAATGGCTGCAATATAACAAAGAGTGAAACATTTAAGGGGTCTGAATACTTTCTGTACCCGCTGTATGTAGTCACCATTTGCTAGAGCTGCAGCCAAATCCTGTCTCTCTTAATTTGGCACTCACTGATACACTTCAATGTGCCTATATCTAGGTTGTATACCAGTCTGTGATGCCCTTTGACCCTGAGGGTGTTTTGGGAAGCATCAACTCAATATTGATGGCATTTTTGGGTCTTCAGGTGAGATAGACTTCTGTTTCTTACACAGTACCTGTTTCTTGAAGCAGCATCAGTGATTCTTCTCCCCCTTCCTCTTACTGTATCAGTATCAGCAGTTCAGTCACATGCTTCATGCAAACTATTTTTGTTCTGCAGAGCTTAAAGGAATCACATCTAATAATTGTCCTGCTCTATTTAATCAGTTTTTTTGTTTATTTTGTGGGTTTCAGGCAGGGAAAATTCTGCTGCATTACAAAGAACAACACAGGCAAATAATCACACGATTTCTCATTTGGGGATTCCTACTGGTATGTTTGCTTACCATTTGATTATTGTTTGTTTTTGCTAACACTTTATAATAAGTTTCATTATAAATTATAATATACTACTGTTCAAAAGTTTGGTTGTTAAGATAAAAAAAATATATATATTCATTTTATTTTACTTCATTTTATGATAAGATATAGAATATATATAAAGATGTTTTTAAATATGTTTCTTATGTTCATTAAGGCTGCATTTATTTGATCAAAATTACATAAAAAAAAAATATATTGTGAAATATTATTGCAATGTAAAATAACTATTCTATTTTATTATACATTAAAATCTCATTTATTCCTGTGATGCAAAGCTTTCAGCATCATTACTCCTTCAGAAATTATTCTAATATGCTGATCCTAATATCCAGGTTCCTCAAGAATATTACGCAGCACAACTGTTCAATGCTGATAATAATACAGAATGTTTCTTTGGCAGCAAATCAGCATAGAAGGATTTTTGTAGGATCACGTGACACTGAAGACTGACGGAGTGACTGCTGCAAATTCAGTTTTGTCATAAGAATAAATTAGATTTTAAAATATATTAGAACACAAAATAAAGTGTTTCAAATTGTTATAATATTCAACAGTATTGTTGTTATTTTGGCTATAATTAAAATATATGACTAAAGCGAAATAATGAATAGTAAATATTGCTTGGCATTAGTACAACCGAGAACACAACAGGGTGATATCAGAACTCCAAAGAGAAGAGGTATATTTTGTGATAATGAATTCATTATGCCACCTTTTACACAGCTACTCACCAAATACATTAATAAATCAACATGAAATACTAATTTGAGTAGAAATGACTTTTGCAATTGGCACAGTGGTCAATTATGCACTTTAGTAGTCAAAATACACACACACAAAGTTTCACCACAGAGTGCCGTGATTGACCAGACACAATCAAGTCATTCAGAGTGATGTAATAGTGTTGGTTAAAGTTATTAGGGATGCATTTGACAGTTTATTTTCTCTTAAAAAAAAGATTCAAATAGTTTTAAATTCACACAGTGAATCAATATTTAAATAAAGGTTTAAAATTGTAGAAATGTCATGTTGTCTATCTTTGCATTAAGGGAATCATCTCAGCTGTATTGACCAAGTGCTCCAGAAATGACGGCTTTATCCCTGTCAACAAAAACTTGTGGTAAACTCTCAAAAAACATTTTATGACTATCTTTATACATGGTAACGTGCACAGCAGTTCTAGAAGCAGGAAGTATAATACCTGATTTGCTTGCTGATTAGAAGAGGTGGAATGTATTGTATGATGTATGATTCATGGCATCTGTCTTGTGACTTTCAGGTCTTTGTCCTACGTTACGACTCTCAGCTGTTTAGCTTTTGTGGCGCTGGTGGTTTTTTACTATTTGGTGGATGTAAAGAAGTGGTGGTCTGGAGCTCCCTTCTTCTACCCTGGTAAGCTCAGCCAGAATAATTGTATGTATGACTGCACCCAAAATGTATTTATTTGGCTCTTGCATTTAAAAGTTGACTCTTATAAGTTAGTAGCTATTATGGTGACCTTACCTTAAATGCCTGTGCTGTTATTCAGGTAGCTAGCTATAATCATGTTGACAGTTTAACTAAATGTAAAAAAAAAGAAGATGCTGTTAACGCTGTGGTTGCACAGTAAATTGCGTTTTAATTTAAAACATAATCGTCCACAATCCTCGCTCTCGACAATCTCACAATCTCCTCCCCGATCCCTTCCAGAAATCACCATATATTCAGTACTTATTTCCATTAATGAGAGTGGAACATTTATTGTAAATGCATTTTGAAATTAAAATACAGTTTTAAATCATTTATTGGATTACGTGTCACTCCAAGAGTTTTTAATAAATCCAGATATGTGTGTGGAAAATTGCTTACCCATATTAGACTTGTGTTTGTTTTATGAATTGCTTTCAATATTACCTTTTATTTGGCAGGTATGAATTCCATTTTGGTGTATGTGGGTCATGAAGTGTTTGAGGAATACTTCCCTTTTCGTTGGAAAATGGCCAATAGCCAGTCACACGCAGAGCACCTGGCACAGAACCTCGTGGCCACCTCCATATGGGTGATCATAGCCTATCTGCTCTACAGAAAGAAGATCTTCTGGAAGATCTGAAAGTGTATGTCCTGCAGATTTTAGGAGCTGCTCTTCATTGTGAAAGAGATTATTTGGATATTTTTAGTTGTAGAAAATCAGCAGATTTCGGAACATCTGTCTAAGACTCACACGTAATCCAGGAATAGAACTTGGCTATTATTTGAGAAGAGAAGAAAGAAGAAGAGCATGTCACTGTGCCAAGATACCTCTGTGGACCCTCAGAATGAATGCCAAAATGGAGAGGCCAGATTCTGCTAAAATCAAATTCCGTCAACTCGTTTGAGTTAATGAATGTAATTTTGAAGCTGAGTGATAGATTATTGATTATGAAATTTCCTAAATGATGATATGAAATAACTTTGACAATTTTGATTTAATTAAGGTATTGATGTATGCAGTTATAAAAAATACTAGCAAATGAGAAGGGGAAGAGAACCCCAAAAGTACTAAAAATAAGGTCTTCCATTAAGGTCTACAAAACATGGTGAAACATCTAGTCTTATCCAGGCAAAATTATATTACACAATTTTATGTTTAAGTTTTAATGTAATGAATGCTAGGATTGGGTTGTTTTACTTTTACTTTTTTTTTTTTTTCCTTCTTCAGCAGACTTTCTGTCTTTGATACTGTTGTTTTATTCTGTATATCTTAAGATGAAAGTATGGTTAAAATATGTTAGTGAGAGAAAAAGAGTGTATGTTGTACCTTCTCAAAAACTCAGGAGCTTTGCACCACGTGGAGTGCCAAATGTTGTGTACTTTATGGTTTTTCTGATTAAACAGTGCCCTTGTTTATTACAGTTTACCAGTGACTTGTTACCTATGCCATATAAATCAAATCATGTATTAAAGATAATAATAAAAAAAAACACTAATCAATGACATTTCCCCAAATACATTGCTGCTTCAAAAAAAAAAGTTGAAATAGAAGGGAAAATATTGATCTATCATATCAGCTTGCAAAATCAGTTCCATCTTTGTAACTGATAATGGATGTTTTATACATGTATGAACTGTTCTCATGTATATCATTATTTTATACATCAACATGGAATGTGGTAAAAATAAATTATTATTTTTTTTTACCATTAAATCTCTCTCACTCTCTATTTCTTTTCTTTTTTTTTAACATTGATAAGGTGATCTTGGGACCTGGTTTTCATAAAACAGCTTTACTAAACAAGTCAGGTTAATTTAATTAGATGTGTTTGACTTGCTACATCAAAGTACTGCAACTAATTTGGTCTGATTTATTATCACCTGATTTGGTTCCAAATAAGCAAGACTAACTGAAATAAGCCTGGTTTATTTAGTAAAGTTGTTTTATAAAACAGACCACAGGAGTGCATTTTTGGTGTCATTAGTAGATAGTAACATAGGAAATTAAAAGCATCTGTGGCAGGGAGAGGAACGAGTTGCTAAATAAGTACTTAATTTATACTGGGAACTTAGAATGAACTGACAATGGAAAATTGTAAGTCTACTGGGAACCCTATATATATATATTTTTTTTTTTTTTTTTCTAGGGAAAATGGTAGAGAGCAAATAAGGACAGAATCTTTAGAATGTGTGTGTTGCTATCCCTTTATCTTTGAAAAGGGGGCTGGGCATATTTGTGACTCATTTTAGAAAACGATAAACCTACAACAAAAATGTTTTTCACCTTTCACAAACACCGTTCTTTGCTAAGAAGAATTTTGCGTCACTGCGCCTTTAAGAAACCTGTTCGACGACGGTGAGATTTAGCAGTGCGCATGCTTGAGAATAGAGGAAGTCGGTAATGGTGACGGATGATGTGGACGTGAAACAGTTGAGAGCATCAGCGCGTCTTCAAGAAAGAAAACAAAAGCCTCTTAAAGACGGACTAGCGAATATGAAGCGCTTTTTTTGAGAGGTGTCTGAGTTTCTCTGGACAGGGACAGAATACACCCACAGTCCGCGATGATGGCAGAATGCGATCCCACCGACGGCGAGCCGGAGAAAGGCGGGGGAGATTTAACGTTAACGCCGGATACGAACTTTCTCGCGTCGGAGGTGCCCGCTGTGTTATTTGAAAAGACCCGGCCGTCACCGTCGCTTGGACTCTCGCTGAACCCCGGGGCAGCGGTCCGGATCTCGAACTCCACGGAAAGCGTGCTGACGGAGCTAGAAGCGGACGGGTCCGGGGAAGAGGCTCTACTGTTACCGGGACCTGCCGGAAATCTCTCACCTCGGGCTGGTAGAGAGAAAAGGACGCGGAGGAACAGACACAGCTCATCGTCTGATAATCTGGCATCTCCAGGTGAGAGACACATGAGCTGGATATAATCTGATCAACATGTATTCAGATTGAACTGGCTCAAAGTGAAGGCGTCACACTTCAACACTTTTTGTTTTGATTCCCTAACAATACGTATTTGTTGCATTCTTATATTCCAGGTTGGCAAATAACGTTGTTTTTATGAATACTTTTTAACACCATGCAACATAATTCGCATAGTTATTAAACAAACATAATTAAACCGGCCGACCACGCCTTTATTTAGATATAGCCACTCCCCTTTTCAGCGACAGCAATTTTTCGTCATTTTGTTGTATAATGTGAATTCAACCTGGCAAATAACGCACTAGGGACCCGTCTGCATTAGTTTCCATAGCAACCGCGCGTGTTCTGTTTCTGTTGCGCGCAGTGTTCCAAAAAACAGCTAATATGCCTTAGGGAACTTTGAAGGGAATTAAAAACATTTTTCAGAGAAAGGAGAGTTTTTGCCTCCCGTCTTACACGTGTAGAACAAGTTTTCAAGCGCAATATTATGATATACTCTATATAATCTATAAATATAATCTACATCTTGCTCTCTGTGCTGTTACTCCATCTGCTTTATCTGAGAACATGGTCTGTTATGCAACCATTTGCACAGTTCAGCTTACATGCTCTTTGAACCCAGGGCACACGTGTACAGGTGACACCACAGCAGCTGCTGGGATATCTTCTCAACTCTTGATATTCATGCTCGGCTGTTTCTGTGTGTTGCATGTGGTTTAGTTTTTCCAGGTGCATCTCTACTAACAAGATTATGCGTGTCGCTGTGGGCTGTATTGATGCAATAAAGTTTTCTTGCATATTAATAACAGGTTTGAATGCAGATGAGCCAGAGAGCAGAAAGACACTGGCTTCTGTTTTATCACTAACATCCACATCTAAGCCTTCAGTGAAGTAAAATAAAACGCTCTCACTGGAGTTGCATTGCCTAGTTAAAATTAAGATATTATTAGAATAGCTTCACAGTGATGTGATGTGCTATGTTTGCTTTTTGTTTTTGCCATAATTATCTCCAGGAACATGCAAATAGTACATTTAATCATTACATATAAATTCAGCCTCCTTGAAATCCAAAGGTCACATTACACTCAAAAATGCCCTGAAATTGAGATGAGATGGTCTTGTGATCTTTTATCTCCTAATTATGGTGTACAGTGGGGAAGAGTGTAGAGTGGGGAATTGGTTTTTGTATTGGTTGAGTGGATTTTGATATGTGGGCTTTTTTACAAATGTAACCAAATGAACACATGCTTGCAGGAGCAATGTTTAAACTGACTAAATGATTGGAGAAGTCATGCATATACATCAGCAGAGAGATTCATTTTCAGAACACAGAGAGGTATTTTCACTTGAAGGACCAGTTATGACATTTAGCTCAAAAGGTCAGCTAAAAGACAATAATTGCCCAGTTTCATAGACTGCTTTAGCCTAAGCCAGGATTAGGCCATAGTTCAGCTAGGACATTTAAGTAATTTTATGAACATGCCTTAGAAAAAGGCATTAATGGTGTGCATCTTAAGATCAAACAAATGCATTGACATGTGTCAAGATCAGTCATTGCAACTTTCTTTTTCAACTTGGTCTCATAAAAATATGTACCTCTGTGCACTTTTTGTGCAGCACCATTTTTACGTACCTTACTGCACCTTTCGCTGCAGTTTCAAAGAGAAATGAGTAGCACTGAAACACTTCCGTGAACCCTAGCATGTTTCTATTACGTTGATTATAGGTATGTATTGTTGCAGTTCAAAATAGAGCCCGACCGATATTATCAGCCAATATTAGGCATTTAGGGCCCATTAGGGCACTCTATACCGTCCCTGTTGGCAACACTCATGTATAACGCGCCACACATCCTGCATCCTGCAACATCCTGATCCAGCCAGAGTCGGGCAGAGAGAACCTGTTATCCGCGAGTGGTGATCATTGGTGAAGTGGTGAAATAAGCATGACAAAATTTGTGACTATCATGTCCAGTTTTGCTGCTGTTAAATAAGCCGAGAGTGAATCGGAATTAGCTAGTAATTCAAACTAATGTTAGGGAAATCTGTTAATGTTTTGTTGTGTGTTTCTGAAAAAATAAAATGTATGTATGTGTGTGTATATATATATATATATATATATATATATATATCAGCCAATATCGGATTTTAAAACCAACAAATATTTGTATCCGTATCGGCCTTCAAAATCCTTTATTGGTCGGGCTCTAGTTCAGAATTAAAATACCCATAGACTGTTGCTGATATGCCTACACCAAATCCTACCCTAAACTTACGCTATAGTGTTACAAATGCAAAACTGATATAAAAACATGTTTGTTGATGCAGCCATACCTTTTTATGCAGATTTAAACTGTTTTGTTGAACCGTAGTTACACGGGATTCGAACTGGAGCTCCTCACCTCTCAAGTTCATCTCTGTATTTCATGAGCTACCGAACAAACCTACCGTCTACGAAAGCCTATAGATGTAATGCTAATGTTCAAAAACCATAAGTTTTCAAATATCCCAGGATGTTAATATTGTTTTGAAGTCGTAACATTATATTCTTCAAGTAATTGTGCAAAAATTGTGCTGTGAAATTGTATAAGAAGGAATGAAAGGGGTCAGAGTTTTACTGACTCTAGTGTTATTTTGGAAATTGAAGTGATATCTATTATTGGTGTTGGTACATATCATCTCTTGCTAAAAAGTGCACCAAGGTACAGTTATGTCATGAGACCAGGATTTATGTATACATTTAGCCTTTTAGTGTTGTCAAACAATTACAGTGGGTACAGAAAGTATTCAGACCCCCTTAAATGTTTCACTCTTTGTTATATTGCAGCCATTTGCTAAAATCATTTAAGTTCTTTTTTTCCCTCAATGAATGGACACAGCACACCATATTGACAGAAAAACATAGAATTGCAGACATTTTTGCAGAAAAGAAAGACTGAAATATCACATGATCTTAAGTATTCAGTATGTATACTTCTGTGATACTCATATATTTAACTCAGGTGCTGTCCATTTCTTCTGATCATCCTTGAGATGGTTCTACACTTTCATTTGACTCCAGCTGTGTTTGATTATACTGATTGGACTTGATTAGGAAAGCCACACACCGGTCTATATAAGACCTTACAGCTCACAATGCATGTCAGAGCAAATGAGAATCATGAGGTCAAAGAAACTGCCTGAAGAACTCAAAGACGGAATAGTGGCAAAGCACAGATCTGGCCAAGATTGCAAAAAATGTCTGCTGCACTTAAGGTTCCTAAGAGCACAGTGGCCTCCACAATCCTGAAATGGAAGATGTTTGGGATGACCAGAACCCTTCCTAGAGCTATCAGGGGAGAAGAGCCATGGCGAGAGAGGTAAAGAAGAACCCAAAGATCACTGAGCTCCAGAGATGCAGTCGAGAGATGGGAGAAAGTTGTAGAAAGTATGTAGTTGTAGAATGGATCTGCAAGGAGGAATGCCAGAGGATCCCCAAATCCAGGTGTGGAAAACTTGTTTTTTTTTCAAACTCTCATGGCTGTATTCGATCAAAAAGGTGCTTCTACTAAATACTGAACAAAGGGTCTGAATACTTAGGACCATGTGATATTTCAGTTTTTTCTTTTTTAATAAATCTGCAAAAATGTGAACAATTCTGTGTTTTTCTGTCAATATGGGGTGCTGTGTACATTGAGGAAAAATCTTTTTTTTTTTTCATTATTTTAGGAAATGGCTGCAATATAACACAGAGTGAAAAATTTAAGGGGGTCTGAATACTTTCTATATCCGCTGTAATTGCATGTAATTGCAAGTTTTTGTTTAGCCTACATATCTATATATATGTGTGTGTGTGTGTGTGTGTGTGTGTGTATATACAGACACATGCATTTTTCTAAAATGTCATGTTTACAAATAAAATTTTTCTATTTATTTATAGTGTAGAATATGAATGTACATGCATGTAAATATTCTTTTAAATGTATGATGTGTGTGTATTTATATATACATAATGATTATACACTGTGCACACATTTATATTATGTAAACAAAAACTTAAAGCTTTTTATTTTGCACAAATTGCTGTAATATAGCGGTGGATTGGGTGTGGAAGTATAAATACAGCTACTTTAAAAATGATAGAAATGGTATTTTCAATTGGCAAACGTCTTCAGTGAGCCTAAAATATCCAGAAATATCTCTGAAAGAAAGTTGTTAGGGAAATTTTTTTTCAAACTCGTGCAATTTTGGTGGCATGACATCTGCGTCTGCAGTTATTTTTAATTTCAATGGAATGAATTTTCTTCTGTATGAGATCAGTGTCTCATGGTGTCATTCCAAAAGCAGTTTGGTCAACACGCAACATTGAATGAATTGGGAGTAGAATGTGTATGTGTTTGTCATAATTACATGTTGTAGCAAATATAGTCTTTAAAAATCCTTTATGATTATTGATATTTATGATGCATTGCAGTTGTGTTTGTATGGGTGTGTCTGTGTGTACGAGAGAGGGAAAGTGTTATTGCCATCTTCTAAATGTTTAATGGCCATCAGAGAGGTTCTGTCTATCTGTATCTAATGGACTCTCTCGTTCACCCAGGGAAAGCTCAGAGACCATCAGGTGAGTGTGTTTGTGTGTTTTACCTCTTAGAGCACATATATACCACTTTTAGTTAGTTCCACTGCAGTGTGTGCATTAAGTGTAGAGGATTCAGAATTAAAGAATTTTTTTTTTTTTTAAGTGAAATTAATAAATCCCTCCCTGGGTACGGGTATCATGTGACATGATGCGTGTTAGGCTTTGTTCACACTGGATTTCAAACTTGACCTTTAGGTATTTACTGTCATTTTGCAAGTAATTTAATCTGATAATCTGTGTTGCTGCATTGGTTGCTATAGTAATAATAATGTACACGTCTGCAAGATGCCGCAAGGCTTTCTTTCTACAGCGTCAAACCACTTTTGGATGTGGTTTCAGTCAGGTTTGCAAATATTGTGGTTTGTTAGAATACAAAAACGAAAATCCATTTGAATCTCATATGCAGTTTTTTTTCTCTTTAAACACAGCCTCATTGAGCAAGTTGTGTATTTATTCGTTTTTAATGTTAATAAGAGACACACAGTCCCTCTACTTCATTTTAGAATGGGTGGTGACTGAATCATCTGATCCGATCATCAGCTACGTCTACGCAGATCACATGAGTGTGTCTGTCACTTGGAAAAAAAACTGATCGAAGTGTACGCATTAGAAATCATACAGTATGGTAGACTGTTATAAATGCGACATAATGTTTAGCTATATTTAACTATTACATGACTTTACATGACATCTGCCATTTTATTTTTATTTTTTTTGGATGCTAAAAATGATGAGCCGAAAGCTTCTGCTACTTATTGTGATAGAAACAGGAGTTAGATTTCATGGTTATTATGTGAATAGAGGAAGGAGAGATGACTAACAAGATGATGGCTGAGGATTTGGTGTCAAAGAGAAAAGCAAAAGCACCTATCTGACACTGTTTAATGTTTGCTAATTGTTGTTTTTCATTAAAAATTATAATGAGTGCACAAAAGTTTTTTGTAAAGTAAGAAGTCCATTTAAAGTTCTTTATATGATATTTTGGCACAAAATAAGAATGAATTCATTTATATTTAATTGCGGTCATGAATTAAGAATGACTTGTTTTGTTAAATTGTGCTGTTGTTGTGATTTTGATTAAATCAAAACAAGGGAGTGAATTTGTTCAACATGACCATGATTTAATAAAAAGAAAGGGGACAAATGAAGTTATAGGAACACATTCCTAATTTGAGGCCACAATATATATTTATCCATATCGTGTTGTGCTCTGTATATCTTCCATCTTATTTTGGTTAATAAAAGATCTGGATTTGGTTTAACATAAGTGAGTTTGTCATTGTACTATTGTTATTACTTGGTTGGAAAATTACCTCACCACGGCATCTCTGTCAGTAAGCATAAAATCATGACAATTTGAATCTCATTTTGAGATGACCACAAAAATAAAATTATATGAAGAATAATTAGTTTATTGTGTTTTTTTTTTTTTTTTTTTTTTTTTTAACCCCTGTAGAGGTATGCATTTTTATTTATAACATCTCATTTCTAGCATGAATTAGAAAATACTTTTTCAGGCGTTCTGCTTCATAATGTCCCATTTAACTGCCTGTTACTTGCTGTTTCTTTGTAATTTTTTGCAAAAAGTAAAATATTAAAAGAGGTACAAATGGGTCACTACTGCATTTTCCTTAGTTTTCACCTAAAGTACATGACACATGATGCCTTAAGCAGTTATGTAGCATGGATGCAGCAACAGTTTTTCTGTATTGTGACATCCAAAAAAAAAAAAAAAAATATGTGTGAGATGGTTTTATCAGTTTTTGAGTTGATAGTAAGGAAGGCATGGGTTTTAAGCATACACAATATTTAGAGATGTTCAGTCTATGTTAGAAAGAAGTCAGTCTTTTTCCAAGAAGGTTGAACTGAGATCTAAGAATTATGAGGTGTAATTAATAAATTTCATGGGTTAATTGTTCAGAATAAGAGAATTGCGTATATTAGGGGTAAAAATTAATCAAATTAGCTTTATGGGCCAGTTTCCCGTACAGGGATTAAGACTAGTCCTAGATTAAAATAAATGTTAAGAGCTGTATAAACTG
>JAUCMS010000001.1:7838777-7876524 GCA_032357445.1 Enteromius radiatus
AACGCATATATTATGTAAAGAAAAACTTTTATTTTGGATGCGATTAATCGCGATTAATCATTGCCCAGCACTAGTTATTTTATATGCATTATATATATATTTTGATTTATTTATTTTTTTTTAACGTTTAAATAATAACGTTTTTTTTTTTTTATAATCTAAGAATGTAATATTAAAATACAACCAGTACACCCACAACACTATTCCTTTTCATTATGTCATTCATAGAAGGAAGGAAGGGAGTTAGTCCAGATCAGGGAGGGGTGTTTAAACTTCAGCAATCAACAATATGAACCAAATGGGGCGACAGAAGAATTTTTATTTTCAGCATATCTGCAATGTGTTGTAATATGCCACTGAAGAAGAGCAGCTTTTGAACCACGAAGGATGGATAAATCTGAACTAAAATGTCATGTATGGAATTGTGTGTGTGTGTGTTAATCAGATGATTTCTGTTATTTTCGCCCCTTGGGAATGAAAGACCCTGTGTGAGCACAAAACAGGCACACATAAAGCCTTGCTTTTCTGTGTGGGATGCCGAGACCTCCCTTGTGGTTGAGGTCAGCTATAGTCTTTGAGAGAACATTTGTGCTGGTTGTTTTCTCCATAATTTTGGTTGTGGTAACAGACCACTTTAATCAAACTATTTTCCTGAAAGACTGGAGTTATTGTGGAGTTAATGTGATGTAGAAGACATCTTGTCTCTAAAATATCTATTCTGGTCTGTTCAAGCAAGGACATTGTACCATACAATTACAGTATCAATATAATACAATGTTTTGTTCAGTACAAATGGAGGATTTTTTGTAATTTTCAACACATGGCCGACAGAGCTCTTAAATCTATACAATATATTACTTTATTTCTTTCACATTTATTTAAAACATTGCATGACTAAACTGAAATAAATGAAGCTTCAACCCAAATAAAATTGTATAAGCATGCATTGGCAACTTCTACACGCTAATTTATGAAAGGTTTACCAAAATTACGTACGTGTTTGGAGTTGTTCAAGATTCTGATGTTTGAGGTGAACAAACACACATATTAGAGAGTGTGTGTGTGCTGTGAAATAGCTGTGGCAAGTACACACTAGGCCACTTGTGACTGGCACTGGCACTGATTCACATTCTGATTTATAGCTGCTAAAACATCATTTGACAGCTATTTCCTGAACTTGTTTAGATTTCTCTACCCTTTTGGAATGATTCACCTATCCAAGAACAAGCATCTACAGTATAGTACAGTCTTTGTGTAGTTGTGAGCTGCCCTCTGGATATGAAATGCCTTTCTCGTTTAATTTGTGTGTGTGTGTTCTTGTTTCAAAAGCTGAGATATCATTGTTTGTGAGTACATTTTGTACAGCAGTATGTCAGTGCAAGTGTGTGGTCTTCTACAAAACACCTAAAAGGTCAATTCTATGCATGTTCTTACATTGATATATCTGCAGAAAGGTATCAGAAAGTTTGCTGGTAAGCAGAGGCTCTGGAAGGTCTCGGAAATACTGCTTTAGCATGTCGGCCACGTCATAAGCTGATTGGCCCTCGTAGTTGACTCCGCCCCCACCAGCTCCACATGACTCGTTCATTTGGCGAAGGGCTTGGATACGTGACTTCACCCCTGATTTCCTAAATAGCCCAACCTGTAGAAAAAGATGGTTAGACATTAAGTATTAAATATTAATATTAAAAACACTTATCATGCCTTAATATGTTTTAAAGTTGCTGCTCAGTTGCAAAATGTCTTTAATTACAGACTTTAAAAAATTATTATGTATTTGCATTCTCGTTTTTTCTTTCCCAAGCTGACAGCTAAATGGATGGATTACTGGTATGACTACGAGTTTTCCGAACACAGGTAGGACATCTTTAGGAAAACTCCCTACCGCTTCTTACATAACCCAGTTACGAAGACTGGAAGAGTCTAAAAGTGTAACTATTATGTAAATTGCCAAGTAGTTTTTTTTGTTTTTTTTTCATCTGACACCAGGGAGGGAGAGAGAGAGATCTGTCTATAGTCCATAGATCACTTGCTTTCTCTTAAACACCCATGGAATGGAATGTCAACCATGTGGCTAACTTTGGTAATATGTAACTAGTAGATATATGGAACCAGAACATTCAGGCCTTTATTGTTATTGTGCTACGTGCAAACTTAGACTGAGTGTTGAACACAAGTATGTGGTAATAAAACAACAGATGTCTTGTGCTTAAATATGGCGCTGTTGCATGTAGCAACACAACAGGGACCATGCAATTAAGCAGCTGTTCAAATAGGGATAATTTAACTAGGTTATGTCCTTGACCAGACATTTTTATTTCTCAAAAAAAAAAAAATATTTTCTTTGACTAAAAAAATCTGAATTTAGTTTTTCTATAGGAGATTGATTATACCACTGAACAAACCAAAGCTAGTTGTGCTATTACTTGTTTGTGCAGTTTTCTTTAAGCTTTGAAGTACACGTTGGGACGTGCATATTCACATATGTGCACATTTTTCATCTCTCACCTGGTCGAGGCATTGGCTCCGTAGGTAACGCATGGCTTGCTGAATACTCTGAGGCAGGGGTTGTCCGCTCCTTTGAACTATCACCTGCAGTGGAACGCCAAATACATTCCTGTCCTTATGGTCTCGAACCTTGATTCGCTTCATAAACTTAGGAACAGCCCTGAAAAGCAGACAAAACGAATCAATAAATACAAAGTGACATTACAAACAGCAAAGTGTTAAAAAAAGATACTATTGCTACTTTAATGTGCGATATTGCATATTGCTAATTTAATATCAAGTTATACAGAGCAAATACTTAACATATGACATACATACATAACTAGCAAAAACAGTTCTGGATTTATTTGCAAAACTTCTAAGTGTTGCATATGAGCAACATGTGTCAACAGGATGCCAGTTTGTAAGTGTGTAGATAATTGTGTATGTAAATGGGAAAACCACTAAAAGCTGTTTCCACCTTTACAGGCAAAAGGATAAACATTGAGACAACAGACAATGGCTTTGAGCAGGAAGAATAAAGGGGAACGAACACATGTGTGGACAACTGTGTGGTAGGTTGTTTGTCTTTCCGACCAATGTTGTGTGTGTGTGTCTATGCATATGTGAATTTCTCTGAGGTGCCAGATGTCAGTCTTGTTATATAGATATATATATATATATATATATATATATATATATATATATATATGCTGACTTGCAGTTTTGTGTGTGTGAATAAACACTTATAACAGGACCATGAAATTTATTGGGCTGAAAAGGTCTGTTATGAGGGGCTTTGACATAACCAACTCCCAGTGGTGAAGTAGGAAGATGGGAAAAGGGGAAAGCAGTAAAGAAAGAATGTAAACTTAATTTTGTATGTTTTCATTATGGTTTGAGTCCTCACCAGCTGAAGCCATGCTTGTTGGTGGGTGTGTATCTCTCCAGTAGAGCGGTAAGTTTGAGCAGGCTGTATTTCTGAAGGAGGTTCATCTGCAAAACTGACTGACATCCAACTTGTAGTACTGTTGATGACAGACTTGGCCTGTGGGAGCTCTGGAAACTTGGCCAGCGCAGTTTCTGAGGTCTGAAACATAAATGTTCATGTAAATGTTACACCTAACCTAGCTCAAACAATCACAAAATGTTCAAAACATAGACATTACAGACTAATATAAATTAGTGTTTATAAACTACAAGACATGAACCACACAGAATTCATAATGGTAATGGTAACACCACACACACACACACACACACACCCATAAGTACGCAGTCAAAACTTGAAAGAATAAGTGCGCACATATTGTGTACCCACATAAACACAAGCTAAGGATCAGCTGCAGATAACAGGGATTAATCAAGGCCTCTATCACCAGGTGGGGGCTGTTAGAATTCCTGTGGTACATTCCACTGGGATTCCGTATCCTTCAAGTATCCCTTGTTATGTAAGGTGAGCTGTTCTGACATGCTCTCTCACTCCTTCTCAACCTCCCAGTCTCATAATTCAGTGTGCTTTTTTGGTATGATAGTTTTCCATTAAGTTTTGCCAAAGCTCTAAATTACTACAGGAATGGTTGTACTAAGTCGCTACTTATGTCACTACTTACACTTACTAGTGTGTGTGTGTGTGTGTGTTTGAGTTTCACCTGTTGGCTCGTGTAAGTGATGCTCCCACACCAGAGTCGCATCTTTCACGTGAGCTGAGTGTCTCATCCCTTTCTGCTAATGGGTTTCCAGTGCTGTCCTGGTCACTGCCATTCTCTGTCTCTTCTAAGCGGTTCTGCAGTGGGGATGATGGACAAGGAGATGCAGAATCAAGGGCTGAATCTGAATCCCCTTCCTCTTCCTCTTCCTCCTCTTCTTCTTCCCCAGTTCCTGTTTCTGGCCAGGCATTGACCAGTCGCTGCAGGCCACTGACTCGCTCCAAAACATCCTCAAGTTTGGACTCCTCTTCTCCTTCTGCTTCATCCTCATCATCTCCTACTTCTGAGAAAGGAACGTTATCATAGACACTCATTCGACTGTCTAGTGAAGCAGCAGAGCCCCTCCGGGGTGGGCGCCGACTTAAGTTGTCCCCACCACGAAAAGATCCCCCGTCCGCAAGTGCTTTAGGAAAAGTGCCAGGCTTGTGGCCTTCAGGCAAATAGAAGAAGATCACACCTCCTTCCTCTTCTCGACTCTTTTCTTCCTCCATACGTCTGTTATCTGAACTCTGACGGTTGCGTCGATTGTTCTCTGCAGTTGAGCTTGGCTCCATCCTCTTAGTTAGGGTCTGGTGATTCTGCTTCCCCTCTTGGTCTTCCGAAGGTTGCAGCACAACAAAATTAAATGGGTCAAAGCCTTCCAGGTACATCCCGCCTCTCTTGGTGGACCCCGCTGCTGTACTGTGACTACGAGCTCTTGAAACCGGACTGGGTGTACTTACAGCACTCCCACTGCTGGCCTCTGATTGGCTACTCCCTGCACTCCCACTGCTTGTCTGCGTTGAATAGGTGACACTTCGGTTTCGGTTTGCATTCTGATCCAGAGTTGCAATGTCCACACAGTTGAGGCGTCGCAGTTTGTCTTCATCAAGACCCTCTTTTAGCACAGGCCCACTGATCTCCAGTCTTCCTTGTCCAGCTACAACCTTCTTTTTACGCTTGGAGGCTGCATTGCTACTGGTGCGTAACCGCAAGCTTTCCATGCGCTTCAAGAAACTCTTTGCTCTAGAACGTGTACTTTTTTCAGCACCGCTGCTTATGAAGCTTGGTTTCACATCGAATGCAAAGGTGCTGCGTTCCAGAGGTGATGGAAGTCCATCAGACAGGGAGTCTTCATTGGCACCTGATGTTCCAGAGGAGCAAACACTAGCAACTGAGCTCGCCCTGGTCGTGGTGGCTGTGTTAGCATTGGAGACGGTTGTAGCAGGGCTGGATGGCGCAGTGGTACTCAGGGATCCTCCTCGACCACCACTACCAGCACTGTGCAGAGAGCCTACTTCTGGCTGCTCACTAAGATCTGTTAAGACGCTCTCTGCACTAGCATTAACTCCTTCCTTTAGAAGGGTTCCTCTGTTAAAACGATCATCTGGGGATAGGAAGGGAGTGAAGGAACCAGTGTCTCCAGCTGGAGGAGAGAATACGTCCAGGTCCAGCTGGTCCAGGCGAGACCAGCGCTTGCTGTCCCGCTGGAAAGTCCAACGGCCACTTATAGCACATGGCTCATCCTCATCAGAGTCTTCACTCTGAAATAACATGGAAGAGAGTTATAGCAATAGTTTTAATATATAGAACCACAGCAGCCATGTACACTAGTCAAGTCTTGTTGTCACTTTTGAAAAAGTAAGGACAAACCTAGATCTGAAACAAACATGTTTTTGTGTAAAACTGATCTGATTCATTCCCTCATTTCTAGCATTGCTTATTCTTACAAGCCTTCTGGGCTTCATAGAGTGTCTTATGCATAAAAACAGGGACCACTAAAAGAAAAAAGCTTTTCATTGTGGTTGGCTTAGCCATGTCACAGCACAGTCACATGTTCACCATTCCCCCTCTCTGCTTTACTCGGGTTAATCTATCTCCTCCCTGAGGGTGGTGGGGATGGAAGGAAGGGGGTGGTGGACACAAAATTCCAAGCCAGCTCTCAGGGTTTACACCCCAGCCTGAGAGGGCAGGTCTGGTCCCATCCCCCATCAATGCAGTCACCTTAAGCTGGCCTGGAGAACCATGTCTCCTGTGATGGGACTTTTGGACAAAGTGTTTGGACGTGAGGTGAAAATATATGAGAGATACTTGTTTGTGTTATAATGGCAGATTTCTATCACTTATTATAGCTGTAGATTTCACAGCCTGTTAAAACAGTTTTAAATAATTATGTAATTTCCTAAAGAGATTGGGAGGTAATTAAGTAATTCTAGAACATGGAACTGGTTATAATTTTACACTACTAGCTGAGTTAGTTGATTTCAGTTTAGCTGTAGAATGGACTTACGGTCCCGGGTCCCTGACGAATCAGTAAAAGCAAAACTATTTGACTGGTTAACAGGGGGTCGCGGGATCCAGAGGTGTCTCCTTCACGGTTCATAATAACGGAGGCGACGAAAGACCGTAAAACGTGGGTTGTTATTTTATAGCCCCTGAGGGTAAGCCTTTGATCAGAAAGAACGAAGACCTGGTGTGCAATGTTTCTTCACCACTCACCAGAAAATCCGCTATTAATTCAAAAAGACTGTTTTCACTTTAAAATAAGCCTTATGGACGGAAGACAAGGAACAGAGAAAGACCCTACAGAGGCCACCTGAACAGATCAATGCATTCCAGGAATGGTTTATGCTTGTATGTTTGAAAAGGGCAGATCACTTCCTCAAGTCATCTCCTGACCTCTACCTTTGACTCCATCAACACAAGATGACACTAAAGGGTCATCAGCTTTCTTACCAGGACACACACTTGACAAGGCCGCCATTGTTCAGACTTATACGTTTTAAAAGCAGAAAAGAAGCTGCAGTCAGACATGACGGTTATCTTCCTAAGCCCCCTGTTGTGATTACATAGTTGGATTGTTTGTTGTTGCATTCTCAACCTGCATGTAGTTTGAGTCATTGCTCTGGGGCAGTCTTAGACTATACACACTCATTCTGAAACCACGCTGACAGAGTGACCAACAACAGACCAGCAGAGTGTGCATTCTCTTCCTTTTATGGTATGGAGGGGGGTTTTAGGATGTGTATGGTGAGGAAAAACACGACAAACAGGAGTTAAGAAAATCAGAAGGATGGGAGCTAACGAAGTCCTTTATTTGGACATAAAAGCCATTCTGCACTGCCCCAGGGCCTTGAAAATGATAAGAGAACAAGACCTTGCTTCTAATTAACTGGCACAGAAAGTAAACACGAGTTACACACATTTAAGATCTTTGACAAGAACGCAAGAGAATAGCACGTGAAATGATTTAG
This sequence comes from Enteromius radiatus, assembly GCA_032357445.1. NCBI lineage: Eukaryota > Metazoa > Chordata > Actinopteri > Cypriniformes > Cyprinidae > Enteromius > Enteromius radiatus. Next base: position 7,846,207 of record JAUCMS010000001.1, read on the forward strand.
CAAAATACAGAGAAAGGGACAAGACACTTACTCTTTTTCTTTGAGGGGTGATCTCTAATCTCATAAGAGCACACTTGTTTAGGGTGTTTAGTCTCCTGCAATAAACAAACATACAGATAAATTAGTGAAACAGTGGCAATCGTTTTTCAAGCAGATACTTTGAAAAGAACCATGGGGTCGCAAACAAAGGCTAAATCCAGTCATTAGCCTACAAACAGACTTTGCCAGAGTCAAAACCTTGGACAGAGACAGATAGAGAGGAGGGGGCGGAGAGGGGATAAGCAAGAGATACAGACTGAGATAGATGGAGACAGAAAGAGATGAGAAGAGGATGAGAGAGGTGGGAGCCAAGCCCAATAATGAGCTGCTGAGGGATAAACTTCAGATTAAGGAGGAAGACAGACGGACAGGGAATAAAAAAGGAAGAAAAGAAAAAAGGAGGTAGAAATCTGGAGTGGCGACAACAATACAACAAAAGAGTCGGAAAGCTTATCCCAGAAGCCACCTGGTTGGTGTCATGTGACCCTGAGTTAGGGGGAATGTGTGTTTGTCTGCATCAGGGGGGCTGGCACCAGAAAATGGCCTCCAGATGTCTGTGAGCTCCAGCTGGTCTCTGATGGACTTTTCTCTGAGTGAAGACACTAAGTGCTTCACTTTCTCTTTTTTTTTTTTTTTTTTCTCTGAGAAAATTAGTTTATTTATAGAACTGAACTCTGATTATGATTCAAATCAGCTAATTATAAAAGCATGACAATGCCAAAATAAAAAATAAAAAAATAAATAATTAAAAAATTAATAAATATAATAATAAAAATTTTCTTTGGTCTTGGCATCAAACCATACAATGATATATACATAATGGTAATATTACACATAATTGTTTTAGCGGTTTTGCAGCTATACTTTGAGGATAAAATATATAACTGCACTTGTAAATTAGCTACATTTGACATATTTTTTTATCCAAAATCATATTTTAGTAAATGTTAATGTCTCACCTGCACAAGGCTTCTATAGCATCTTGATCCAAGAAGTCATGATCACGGGTAACTGAGGAAATCTCAATCGGGAACTGACCGTCTGAGAAAACAGAGGTCAAGACTGAATTGAAAAGAAATGTAATACAAAAGCGAAGACCCAATAAACATGTTGAAGTGTATTTATGTGTGGAAGGGGGGCTGTTGGCAGCAAGTGGAATGTGTGCCTGCCCTCTATCATGCATACACACTCACACACACACACACAAACCTCTCCTCCTCCGGTGTTGAAAAGGTAGAGGAAGTACGTCTTAGCCAGTCAAACAAACACAGCTGCAATACTGCAGCGCTCAACAGTGGGAGGTGTGTGCATAAGGGGGTGTTGAAGTCACAATAGGCAGTCAGCAACCCGTAGAGAACCCAGACTGTCTTTATTAAGTGAGTCTTTAATAACTCAAACGCTCGTTATTTATTTATTTATATTCTCAACTCTATAACATTTTCAAGGCTAAACAGCTTCACAGATTGTGTCTATGTGAGCTTTTAACAGTGAGCAAAGAATAACATGATTATTTTATTGTCTCCCTGAAGACCTTTACCTTACTGTACCGGCTCTCTCTTATCTATAGTGGGGCAATTATGACAGGCTGGTCACACAGATCAGATTTCTGAAACTGATAACACACCCCTTTCACATGGCACACCGGCAGAAGTCAGTAGGTCAAAAGTGTGTAATGTTTGACACCTGAGGTGTGGTGTTATCTCATATATGATTCTGTGCGAGTTGTTTATAACGGTTATTTTTTTGTACATAAAAAGATAATGCCACCTCTGCCTGATCAAAACCACACATTAGGTGTTGCCTAATTCTTGGACTGAAGGTGAGGAGATTGAGAGATAATAAAAGTGAGATAATTTGGTAAGGCATAATGGCCACTGAAACTCATTGTGCTTGGGTCATGAACTGGTGATGTTGGGATGACAAGTGTCCTACCTTCATAAAGCTGAGCATACTGTGGAAAACCTGCAGCCCTCAGCCATGTGCACGCCTCCTTCGCCTCAATTTCTGTAAGAAATTATAAAAATGATTATGAAATTTATTATCTCAACATTAAACAGAAACCCTTATGTAAAGCATTCATAACCAAATCTTTGAGTGGATACACTCAGCCTTCTTATGTAGTTCTTTTCTGAGTGCTGGTTATCTTGACTTTTCAACATGGCGCTATAGTGTAATGTTTGAGACAGCAGTGCTAAGTGGTCATCCAACGCAGTCAGAATTGTTGTTGTTGCCACATCCCTGTCCATTATCTTTAAATGGCCCTTTAGACGCCACATGCCAAATGGCAAACACCATTGAAGGCATCTTGACTCCTTCTAGAGGTCCATGTGTTGTTTCACACAGAACACGGTGTCAGAATTAGTAGTTTAACCGCGATCATGTCACTTAAGATGATGAACACTTGCTCTGTGTAAACACGCTCTGTGTAAACACTTGTTTAAAAATATGAAATCAAGGTGAGGTATAAAAGTACAAAACCAGAGTATTTTAAAAGCTCTTCAACAGTCCCAGAAAGTTAATATGCCAAGTGTTTTGTTTATTGGACTACGTGATGGTGAATGGGTAGATAAGGATCTCAAAGATTGCTGAACTGAACTCAAGCAGGCATGACGCAGGAACTGGCGAGTTACTGAGATCGCAATCATTCCTGATATCCATTGTGCCCTTAAGCGAGGCACTCAACCTCAGGTTGCTCCAGAGGGACTATCCCGTTGTTTGTTTAAGGCACTTTTAATAAAAAGCATCTAAAGTCTTTTAGATTTGTGGTCAATTGCTACAGAGACCCTATTAGCGCCCTCTAAAGGTGTAACACAGCTGATGCGGCTCCCCACTGGCACTATTATAAACTATCACAAGCAGAATCTACACAATTATAGCTCACAATAGGTTGCAATCAGCAGAGAGGGACCTCTCACTTTTCTGAACGGCTAATTGTGCACATTCCCAACTCCTAAAATTCCAATTATTCTAATTGCAATGATTGCGATGATGCCTTGCACAACTGAAAGACCACCTGTGATAGGTTCCCCATGACTTAAACAGAAACAAAAGGAGGCCGGGGATTAGGAGGCGCCAATTGAAAGAGACGTGAGAGAAAGACATGCGTAAAAAGACCTTGCCCAGAGGAAAGGACGCGGAATCTGTCTCTACTAGCAGAGATACGTGACTCCCCACTCGAACAAGCGTGAAAGTGACGGCACACATGACAACAACAAAGGCACGCGATAAGGGAGGTCCTCTCCCGGTGGAAAGAGAAGAAGAAAGCTGGAGAGGAACAAGCTTTGACAACAAAAACAGCAATGCAAAAATAACAGAAGCAATCTAGACTGCACACATGCAACGCGTCTCTCACGTCTATCTCAAGAATCCACATGCACATGTGGGGATTCCTTTCAAGTAAATGACAGAATTTTTGCCCGAGTGAATGAATGTTTCTTGGAGTTCGTGAACTTTGAGGAATGTCCTACACTTAAAATAATGACACACTTTTCTGGAATGGTCTGTAATGAGCACTGTGGCTTCCTGTGTGAGTGTGCATGAATAGATTGTATGTGTGTGTTTGTAGTGGCTAGGCACCACTGAAGACCATCAAGCTGAAAGAATGTATGCATTTAAATGTAAATGATGGAGAGACACACAAACTCAACCAGGCTCCACGGCAGTGTCTCACCGGCTGGCTTTTCCTTTCATTGGCACCTGATTACAATGGGCTGCTATCACACAGGTGCCTGTCTGACACCAATTGTAAGGCTTTTTAGCCAGAGACAGCATCTCAAAAATCACGCAGAGACGTCTGAGATTACTAGGGTCTTTTCTCAGGAGAAGTGTCTGAGACAAGAGTATCCCAACCCTTTTCTGGAAGGCACCTCCAGTACTACACATTTCCAAACTCTTCCTAATCAAACACACTTGAATCACCTCATTAATAGAGATCCAAGGGATGGGTGAGAAAAGGTAAACATCCAAGATGGTGTTTTTTCAAGAACGGCTGGTATTTTAAAAACATGGCAATTATTAAAGCTGTACACTCAGAGAAGCTGTCTTTATGAAGATAGATAAGTATAAACACACTTGAGCTGTTGTTTCACTCTCTTTAACACTGCTGGATGTCACGCAGATGAGCTCAGGCTGTTGACAGGCTGTTTTTCGTCATCTCAGCATACGCAGCAATACACACATCCGCGCTTAAGGTCCGAATATGGGTGGCAAGCATAGAGTTCGTGTTTGTGTGCGCACGTCGCATCCTGTGTTCTCCCCGCAAGTCTGTGCGGATCCCCACGCCAGGCGGCGACCGCACTTCCCTTGCCTTTCCGAAGGCCGACGGAAAGCCAATAAGAGCGGCTCATTCCACGGTTGCCATGGACACTTTGGAGGACACACCTCCTTTTGTTCAAGGCCAGATAATGGAGGCCTTCAGCGCCAACACAAACACAGAGAACGCCTTACATCCTGTAACACACACACAGAATGTCCAACAACCGACCTCAGAGAGAATGTGAAATAGGTTGAACCTCCCAAGTAAAGTAAACAACCTTTGATTCTTTTCTTGATTGTACGGTACATGCATTTATATAGAAAGGAAACTATAAATTTTAGTTACAAACATGTCAGATTGGGTAACTTAACTAACATTGTGTTGAAAGCCAGACTGACGTCAGTATTACTTCACAGAGTTGGACGTTCTTAGCACTTTTTCCTCTTAATGACACATAGTATTTTTCCAAGCCAAAGACATATCCCAGAAGGCCTACGCATGTAATTATTTCATAAATGTGAATTATTACGCAAGTTATGGGTCACCTAAATGAATTTAGCAACAGTTACTAACTAATATAAATAGTCGTTATGGAAAAAGGTGACGTCATTAAGAATTTATCCTTAGAAAATAGCCTAGCGGTTTACTGATATAGGTATCTATCTATCCATCTCTAAGCTTTTACTAAATTTGGGCTGTCCCCTCTTTTCTAAAACCCACTTTCTGTCATCATATAGTTTTGATTTAGTGTTTTTAAAACCAACAGGGAACCAACAGTCATCACCGCCTCCTCCCATCTCTCTTCCTCTTTCTATCAGCCTTAATCTACAATCCATCTGCTTCATATCTTGGTGCCAGCTTTCTAGTGGATGCATGACCTGTGACCTCTGCAATGGTGACCTGAGTCGAGCACACAGGATGTCTGGGCAGCATCCGTCACAGAAACATGCGCCTTTGTATGTTTTCTCCTTTTATCAAAGTGTACAGTATGCACTCCACCTAATGCTTCCGTTTTTATCAAGTGAATGAAATTCTGATTAATGTTGATGAGAGAGGTTGGGAATAAAAAGACAGACAAGACAAAGAGGCAGACTACAACCTCCTGACCCAGAGACAGACGGACAGACGCAATCTCTTGGGAAAACGTCCCATTAACCTGGCCAAAGCTGAATTCCTGCTAGCTGAACTTTTTTTTGCCTCTTCTAAAATTACCCTTCCTCCTCCCTCTCTTCTTCCTCCTCTCTTCTCTCTCCTCCTCTTCCCCTTTTTCCTGTCACAGGAAGTTCTCACAATCGCTGGCCGATGGTTCCTCAGCATGGGAGGGAAGAGATGGAACCGCTGTATATAAATGCATGTGTGTGCGCAAGAGAGTTTATGTAGACTGTTCTCTCTGCTATGGAAGCAAATCCAACACTCTGAAAAATAGGGCTTCCAAAAGGCTGTTTTCTCAACAATGTCATAGAAGAACCATCTTAACCTTTCAAATATGATAAATTCTCAATATACCATTTTTTCAGCTAGAAAACCTTTAACACTCTCAATAACTCTCCCCACTATAAAGAACCTATTGTGCAATTGAAAGATTCCATGGAACCATCAATTTTGATAAAGAACATTTTTATATAGATGTGAACCCAGATTCATTGTATAGCCTGGTTTCAAATGTATTTGGGTTAATTGAAGGCCTTTGAAGCTGTAAATAGTGCTGTTCTAATTAAAGACAAACAAACATCAATACCATGTCTTTGAGAGAAACTAGGATAAATTTGATCAGCGATTAATGTGACCTGATGTCCCATTTGTCCTAGACACAGAGCTCTTTATCTTCCATCTTTTCCACACATACACTTTAAATCTGCAGATCAAGAGCAGTCATACATCATTTGTTGAGGATCATGCATATCGTATTTTGGCATAGCCTTCTAGAGACATATGGGGTAGAGAGGGAGAGTCAGGTATCTCTGAAAATGAGAAGATCCCCTCCATCTGGTCACAAACACGGGATCATAGGGTTACCCCATCACCACAGTCACTCAACATCACTATCCCAGCCACCTACACACACTTTGGCCAGATGGGTCCATTTATGTCTGTCTCAGACTTTCTGACAGATTTAAACATTAGCTATCACTGACCTGGAGCCAACTTGGCCAGGTCCGGTGACTGGCCACTTTGTGTAATGCAAGGCTGATCTCAGGTCAGATGATTAGATACGCTCAATGATATGCCACCCTATCCATTCCATCTATGATCAAAAGATTACTTAAAGAGGTGAAGAAAGAGAGACTCTCTTCTAATATGATAGAGGGCTTCTTATGCGCCAACAGATCTTAAAGCAACAGCAACTAGTTAAAAGAGTTAAGCCTTACATTCACTAAAACCTAGCGATCATAATGTTTCCTGAAGCCAAGAAAGGAGATTTGTGTCCCTAAAGAACAGCAGAAGTTTTTATATGAAGGTGTCTGTGGATTTTGAGCCAATATATAGTGTTTAAGAAAATGTGTCTTAAAGCTCCATACTTGTATATGCTCATCAAAAACATGACTGTAGATTATCAGGGGGTGCGTGTATGTCAATTTCAAAGATACAAATTTTAAGCATGACGTTCCTTTTTATGACTCCTAAATGACCTGCTTTACTGCCTTATCACCTGGAGTTAACAAGTTTATCAACCTCTGCATGGATAGAAAAAGACACCAAACCTCCAACAAATACTGCATTTAAAATACTGCATTCTTTTTGGAATTTAAAAAGGAGGTTGAAATTCTGAGCTTGGCAAACAGTCTGGCATTAAATCAGCAACTGAACAAAATTATCTTATAGTTATGGGTTATTTTACATAGCTCAGACTTTTTGTGTGTATTTTTACTATTTAAATAAAACAGTTTTTATTGGTTTTAAGTAGGCCCTATATTTAATCTAGTGAGATAAAGTGAGATAAGACTTGTGATGTTTAAATCTATAAATAAAGAGATAATATTAAGTGTTTGCTTAAAAGAAAAGCGAACTGTTCCAATGGTGACATCAGCAGGCAATTTAATTTGCATTTAGGCTAACTTAACTCTGGCAAACTTTGGCTGTGGAATTTATAATCTATATTTGGTTACTGTTTGAAAACACTGCATACTGTCAAAATCCCCACTCTTCAACGCGAGAAACGACTCACAAATGCGCCTTGAGAGGAGAACAAGCAAGCTCTCCACGCGCTTTTTGGCAATGCCGGATTATAGCAAAACTTCCCTCAACTCTCTGCACGTAGAATGAATGAAAAATCTGAGATCTTATCTCAGAACTATGTGAAATCGACGTAAAACCAATGGAGACGAGACACGACGAGATTCGGGGAGCGCGAGGGGAGATTACTTATCGTACAGCCTGGAGCGCCGGTGTTACGCGTGAAGTATCTCACGCACCACCCAAATAATTGCACTCTTAAACTCTAAGCTTTAGGAAGAGCTGAAAATCTAAAGTGAAATAACTAAGACAGAAGAGATTTATAGAGCATATTTAACATAACACCCGCTTCCAGCCTGCATCTTAACCTGTTAAAAGTTATGTTCCACTATTCGCACTGTAGCCTATGTGCACTCTAAATTCACCCTCAAATCCCAGTCAATAATAGTTACTCTGACAAGTTTCATTCATTGTTGGAACGTGATGCTATTATAAATGTCCCTATAATGGTTGAGCTTCAATCTGCAGGCGATCAGATTAGTTTGTTTCTTACAAAAGCTGCAACCAAAAACAGACATGGCTACAAGTTAAAAAGTCACGAGCAATATAATGCAATAGCTGTTACAGATAAACACAAATTATTACTATCACCAATTATTACTGACACCGTATTGCATTAGTATACAACTTCCATTACCGTTGTCTATCATAAACAACTGTAATTTAGCTATTTAATATGATATTATATAGATATAAGATTCACCTCAAGTCAAGTAATTCAATCAAACTATTGCGTTTAGGATGCAGTATCATTTATGCATTGAATTAGCAGCATTTATTCTAATAATCTTTTAAAGGGCTAATAAGAAACTTATTAGCCCTTTATCAAAAAATGAATTGTTAAACATAGGCTACTTACGGGTAAGGATCATGTTTTCTGTTAATCGCTATAAGTCCCGCTGCGATATGCTTCACGAGTCCTCTTCGTTTTATTCCAACATCACATCGAAGCTCAGCATGGTATTCCAATAAGAGGCAATTCGCAAAAACAAAATAATAAAAAATAATAATAGCGATAAAAAAGAACTAAATAACCTTTATAGAAGGTCCGAAGACCAAATAGAAAAAAATTAATCCATGACTGACTTCCTTTCCTGTCTGCTCAAGGGGGGGACAATCCTCACTCCACCACAGAGAGCTGTGTTTGAAACTGCTGAGGAACTGACTGGCCCGCGTGTGAATGTGAATGAACAGACTGATTCACTGTTTAGGAATGGGAGGCTGAGAGAAAGCTCCACCTCCCCGCCCAGGACAGCCTCAGGTGGGCTTTCGCTGCTTTAGACAGAGGTGGAGCTACTATTCAATTCCCAAAGCCTATTTTACTGACTGTTTATATCCGACACTTTTGCCACAGAGAATTGCGCGCACAATAAAAACCAGTGACAGAAAGTGGAATATGTTAATTCAACCAATGTATTAAATAAGATGGCAATAACATAACGTTTTAAAAGAACCGGCTAAAAAGAGTAGAAAGTGATTTTGTCTTAAATTACTGAAACAAATCAGCAACACGATGTCATGTAATAATTGTAGTGAAGTATTTGCAAGGTTTTAATGATATCAGCTTATTAACGAATACCACATAAATTAAAAATATCTCTGTACTGCGTGCGTAACGCATTACCGATTAAATTAGTAGGCCGTTCATTTTAAAGCTTGCTAAAATAGCCTATTTAGCCTATCAGTTGAAACAGTCCATTTCTTTTCTTTTTTGGGGTTGAATAAAAATCAACCGAAAGTGAGAGAGAGAGTTCGAATACTGCTCATTTGGCTGTAAGACATTGTTTGGTACTTAACTACTTTAAACTGTAATTAAAACGGCGCGCCGTTAGCATACCATTAGAGGTCTTCATTAAGTAGTGGGGCCGTTTGAAAGCAGCTATTGTGGGACATGATGTTGTGAAAGGGGAAGACAATGAGTCCGTTCTGCTATGGTAATTCCAACAAGCCCCATCAACAGGCGTCCCTGATCCTCGTCTCTTTCCTCACACACACACGCACGCACGCTCAAAGGCGCAACGGTGCAACAGTAGCTTTTAAACAGAGCAAGACCTTCTATTGTGTGAGGAGCTCTTATTGAGATCAAACAAGAGTATGGTCCTCTCTGAAGCTTCCTGCTTTAGAAGTCAAAAGAAAGTCACGTTCACTTCCTTTTGTCGGTTCTTTTAAAATTATGACAAAGCCTCAATGGAGATCACTATATTCAATGCAAGCCAAAAGTCAGTATATGTTTTATGATTATAATTAAGCTGTTTACAATCGAATAGACTAGTTTAGTGGTTACAGATCACTATTCTGACTGTAATTACTCAAAAAAAAGGTATTTAAAAAATGAGAAATACTTTGGTACATCACGTTGCTTATGTGATTTAGTATATGTGTTTTTTGTGTGTAAATACATACTTTTGAGAATGTAACATAATAGTTGGAAAATTGTGGCATATGCTTGTCATAATTGCATTCACTCTTGCTTAGTTGTGTGCATTTGTCATTGTATAAACTGGTCTGTCAATCATCTTGTGTCAGTAAAAAAAAAAAAAAATTGTGAATTGTGTCTAACAGAACAAATTAGTGGGTTCATTCCCACAATTAAATGAGTTTGTCACTTCTGAAACTTTGAAACTCTGAAACATGACACCTTTTCCTTAAATTATGACTAGATGATGGAAAACAAGCAAAGAGCGCTCCCTTTATTACATGGCTGACTGAGCTCACTTGCATGATAACTCGTCTACTGCACAATCAATATCATATATCATATTGTGTTTTGTGGATACTGAGTGGATTCTGACTAATCTACAGTAGGCATCCGATTGGCCATGTATGCCTAGGATTGACTGCAATACTCATTGCTGCAAAATTGAAACATACACAATATTTACATGCAAATTATGCATGCTACATATTGATAAAAAAAAAAAAAGTATGGAATATGCTGACCATAGTCTCCACAGATTTTCTTGTCTGGATCTGTAAAACAGTTTGGCGTGTGTCTGACTCACAAGGAAAATCTTATGCAGTATTACCAGGGAAACTGCCTTTACTTGTGGAATCTCTATCTAGCCTTCATTTCTCACTCTCCAGAAATGTAGTGACTGCATTCAGACATGCCAGAGAGAATGAGTGTGAGAGATATGTGTGGTTTCAAACTGACTCATCAGATTCATCACTCTTTTCAAATCTCAGTCTCTCATCTTTATGCCTGTCCCTCTTTTTTTTTCCAGTCTGGTTCTTTTTTGCAAAATACAACAGTTGCATTTGCAACTGAATGTAAAAAAAATAATAATAATAAATAATAAAAAAATACATTGACAGTAATTTAATTTGTATTATCAATAATTCTGTTTACTGAATATGAAAAATTTTTGTCCAAAACATTAGGATGAGTAAATCATATATGTATGTAAAAAAAAAAAAAAAAAAAAAAAAATATAAATATATATATATAGATATATTAGCATATTATATATATATATAATTTTTTTTTAATTTTATAATTTTTTTTTTTTATTTTGGGGTGAACTCTTCTCCATTCTGTGTGGCAACAACCAAGACAATGTCTAACTACACTTAAAATTTCACCCATGGTTTCAGAAAAATTCCAACTGCTAAAAATGTGGTGCAGAGAAAAGGACAGTGGAAATGGCCCGAACTGAAATTATATTTTGTGGACATTATATTTAGCAGGGTGCCATTGCAAATTAAAGGAGCATATAAGAGACGCCACCCTAGCACTGTCTGAAGTTCATCGGATCCTTCTACTCCCACAATGCTTTGCCTTTCACAGAAACAGAAAATATGATCACCAACTGAGAATTTGGAATTTTCTATTTTTGTGTAAGTGAGTGTGACACCTACATTGCTATTTTAGTTCATCCATGCTCTCTATTTTGCGTTAATTTATATTCTTAACGGCTGTAGGATAGATGAACAGAATGCTTGAATACTGGAATATGTTTGGGTGCATATTTCACAACAGGCCAATACAGTAAATCCTAAAGTAAGACAAAGGGAGAGCTACAGAAGAATAGAACTGTTATTATCAGCTATTTATAAACCAGCACAAGCCCAAAACAATCAGAAATAGAACTAAGCAGGTGTGAGTGTGTGCATTTCTGCACACTGCATATTTAAGCTGTGGAGAAAGCCAATTTATTTTTGTTTGCATTTGTAACCCTGGACAACAAAACCAGTGATAAGTTGGGTATATTTGTAGCAATAGCCAATATATAACACACACACACACACACATATATATAGCTTTCAGAGGATGATCTGTATAAATTTCAATACAATAATTGACCCTTATGACTAGTTTTGTGGTTCCGGATCACATTTGTGCATGCTAAAACAAATGAGGACCTTGTGTATTAGTACATACTGTATTTCATCACACCACATAAGCTGGATATGAATGTACAGAATGTGCCTGCTTTAATGTCCAGAGGATAAAAACAGGAAAAAGCCACAAACACTCACTGTTACCTCTTGCCCTTTCTTACACAAGGGCATTACAGATGCTTCAACTTTGATATAAACACATATGCAATGCCAATAATAAAGACACACATACACACACTTCCTAGTTCTAAAATAAGAGGCTTTAAAAACAGATACATTGTCAAAATCACCTCAGAATAGTTATTTTGTATTCATTAATATTAATTAAATTACATTGACACATTAACCCTAAAATGATAAAGTGTTGAAATAATGATTATAAGGGTTGAGTGTTGAAAGACTTCAAATATACTTTGCATTTTTTTAGGATTATTCAGTAACACTTTACAATAACATTGTTAGCATTAGCTATTGTGTTAACTAGTATGAATTAGCAATGCACAATATATTTTGAAAACATTTATCAATCGTTGTTAATGTTAGTTAGATACAATAGTTTTTTTTTATTCTAACAAATACTTGCTCTTTAAAATCAACTAAGTTCATGTTTACACATTTTCAACTAAAACTAAGAGGTTTTTGGCTGACAAGAACATGTTATAAAACACTGTTGATGTTAACAAATTAGTTTTTACTGTAAAGTATTCATGTCATTATCCAGTTTTATTTTACAATAAATAGCCATGATATACAGAATACATTACATTAATAAACATTACAGAATATTACATTACAATCAGGGCTTAAAAATGAAAATAATCCTTTTGTTTCAATCCGAGCAGAATTGATATTTTAACATTTCTGTTCTTTCATTCCGCATTAAACAATGCGTTCCGAAAAACGTTTCTAGAAAAAAATACAGGTTAATAACGTTTTCTTTTTTGCTACATTTTATATATCTGTGTTTGTTATTTGCATGTTCATGTTATTTGTAGCCTACATCATGTCTTAAAAATGAAAGTAAACCAGTTTGAGTAAAATTTGTTAAAAATGCACTAATAAAATATTTTTTTGTTTAATGAGGTTGTCATGAGTGCCCTCCAGTGCCACTAGAGAGTACTCGCTTCACTTCACCTTCCCTGGGACTCATTCCATCATGGACTTCATTTCCCATCATGTACTGCACACCCACACCTGTTCTCATTTAGCAATCATCACCGTCAGCTGTTGTCCGTCACCACACCCTCTCTCACTCATTATTTAACTGGTTCATTTTCATCTGTTCAATGCGAAGTATTGACCTGCTTAGGCATTCCAAGCGTTCTTTCTAGTGTTTGTTTTGACCACATTCTGTTTTCTGACTCTGTGATTGTTTGCCGCTTACCTCGACACTTTGCTTTGTATTTTTGACCACAATTCTGCCTTGCCTCTGTTGTACATGTCTGCCTGTGATTTTTGACCCTGCCTGTTGACCATTGAATAAAAGCTCTTGCACATGGATCCGAACGCTCATGCCACAGTCATTAGGGAATACTTCGCCACCCAGTATCCAGCAGAGCTCTTCGATTCACCGCGGTGAGGGAGAAAACAGGATCCATTGTCTCTACTCTGCAATATTTTTCAGGATGGTAGAGACATTGAAGACTATGTGGAGGAGTTTTTGGGCTACAGCCATCTGGTTCCAGGGGATGACAATCTGTTAAAGGACGATCTGTTTTTTAAGTGGACTAGATCCCGAGATAAGTCTCTATCTACCATGGGACAATCCAGAATGGTCTCTGGCTGAATGAATTTACTTTGTTCTCTTTCACTGTGGTTCCACATTCACTGTAGGAGAGGTGAAGGAGGAGATCTCCTATGGGAACAATGGCCAGAGAGACCACCACCCAACGATCGTCACCCCAGAACCTCAGCCCGAGTCAGCTCACAAGATGGTCGCCATCCCTCAGCCCGTGTCAGCTCACAAGATGGCCGCCATACCCCAGTCTAAATCAGCTCACAAGATGGCTGCCATCCCTCAGCCCGCGTCAGCTCACAAGATGGCTGCCATACCTCAGCCTGAGTCAGCGCTCAAGATGGCCACCATACCTCAGCCTGAGTCAACTCACAAGATGGCCGCCATACCTCAGTCCGAGTCAGCTCACAAGATGGCTGCCATACCTCAGTCTAAGTCAGCTCACAAGATGGCCACCATACCTCAGCCTGAGTCAGTGCTCAAGATGGCCACCGTATCAGCCCGAGACAGCACTCGAGATGGCCTCGATGTCTCTGTCAAAATCAGCGCTCAAGATGTCTGTCGTCCTTGAACCATTGCACCAGAAGACCATAGAACCTCAGGAAGTGCCACTGGTGGTTATCCAACCACCAGGAGTAACGTCTAAACTAAAGTCTCTCTGTTGGTTCCTCCAGTGGCTGCACTCAACCCCAAAGTGTTGGCTGATGCTGTAGCGTCCCCAGAGGTTCTGCCAGTGGCTGCACAACCTCCAGAGATGTCGGTTGATGCCGTAGATTCTCCAGAGGTAACGCTGGTGGTTGCACAACCTACAAATTCCTAATCCCTCAGTGCTGAATGCCGAATGCCCCTGCTTTGCCTAGTTCCTACCAATGTCGGTTAACCTCTCGATCAGGCACGAATACCCTCTGTCCGTTTAACCCCGACCATGGAGATTCTGCCAGTGGTTGAAGTGACTTGTGGCCAGGTATGGTGACCCATACTTGGAATTTGTGCTCTGCATTTAACCCATCCAAGTGCACACACACAGCAGTGAGAAGTGAACAACCACACACACCGTGAACACACACCCGGAGCAGTGGGCAGCCATTGCTGCGGCATCCGGGGAGCAGTTGGGGGAATGGTGCCTTGCTCAACGGTCTCACCTCCGTTGAAGGTGGAGAGAGTGCTACCCTCAGAGATGTCGACTTGGGTCGTAGGCTCTCCGGAGGTTCCACTGGTGGCTGCACAATCTCTAGGTCTGTTAGTTCAAGTCATTGAACCTTTACCTTGCATGGTCCCAGACACAAGGGTTATCGAGTACTCATTCCAGTTGTCAGGTCCAAACTGCGAATCTCGGCCAGGAGAGCTGTTTTTCAAGTCACGATCAGGAGAGCCGTTTTCGGGTCCAAGCCCTGAGTCACAGCCAGGAGAGCCGTTGTCGGGTCCAAGCCCCAAATCACGGGCAGGAGAGCCTCTCTCTGGTCCAGTTTTCGAGTCACGGCCAGGAGAGCCGTTATCCGGTCCAGTTCCCAACTTACAGCCAGGAGAGCCGTGGTCGGGTCCAGTTTCAAGGACATGGTCAGGAGAACCGTGGTCCAGTCCCGATCCCAAGTTACGGCCAGGAGTGCTGTGGTCCAGTCCAGTTCCCGTCACAGCCAGGAGAGCCGCCCCAGAATTATGTGTCGAAGCCACGACCAGAGCACGCGCTACAAGAGCGGCCTACCTCACCTGAACCATCTCAGAGGTGGCCGCTGCCACCTGCTCCGCCCTGGAGAGTGTCTCCAGTCCCACCCTAGAGGGAGTCCCTATTGACCGACCCACCACCGGCTTCTCCCTGGAGAGTTCCTAACCCGCCTGATCCACCCTGTTCCATCAAGGAACCCAGGAGCAGGTACTGTCTGGGCCATAGAGGCCAAAACTAACCTCTCTAAGCTAAAATAACGTTATTAACTGGATAATTGCAAATTCAAATAAATGTTTCTGTTCAGAATGATAAAAATTTATGTAGTTTTCATTTTTGTTCCAGTTAAATGTCATTTGTTTCCGATTTTCGTTCCTTGAACTGGTTCAGAGCCCTGATTACAATACACTAATATAACTTGTTGGAAGAAATTCAATAAGAAAACTTTTTTTATGCTCTGGAAAGAAGGCTGCATTACAGTAATATTGTGAATTGTTATTATAATTTAAAATACATTTATTAGTGATGAGTTAAAACTGAATCTTCAGCAGCCATTTCTTCAGTTTTCAGTTTCACATGATCCTCCAGAAATCAAATCATTCTAATATGCTGATTTAGTGATTAAGTAACATTCTATTATTATTATTATTATTATTATTCACCATTTATTTGAAATGGAAATCTTTTCTAACTTGAAAACATTGTTGACAAACAGATTTGGATATGTACTAGCATCAACAAGGTTCTTCAATGAAATTAGCAGTAAACTTTCAGTTTTCCCTATAATTTTGAACAGTCGCTCGATATTAGATTTGCTGACTTGCAAAATCTCCCTACATTCTCAGAAGGTAGTATAATTTATAACTGGCTGCTTTGGCAGACCCCCAAACCATTCCTGATTTTTCCATGAGCTAAGTGGTCTTACGTGTATCAGAGGCATTAGTGTACACAGCTGTTATGGAGATATATACAGAGAGCAGGGATGGAGGACTTCTGGCTCTCCTCAGAAACGGTCTGGAATCCAAGAGGCCCTGAGGGAGATGGTTGAGATAGACTCACATCAACATGGACTGAATAGATTTTGACAAGTCTGAGATTCAGAATATTTGCCCATAATGGGGGTTAAAAGGTGAATGCTAGTGAGCATGTGTAAGGTGATTTATGTGTATGCATATGTTGCAGTGCCACATGCGTGTCCAGAAAATGGCCAACAAATGTTTAACGCTAACAGCAACGGTATTCACAAGCCATCAGCCAGCAAAAGATGAGCCAGATATGGTGTTCACTGAAAAAAAAAATAAAAATACACGCTGTCTTGTATGTGTGTGAGAAAGTCACATAAGGTTACATGATACTTAGTATGTTAGCAACTATGGGAGGGTAAATTATAATGTTTATGCATTATTATAGATCTGACAAACATGATTAAGGGTTAACAATATAATTATATCGCTGAATCCAATTGTCTTAGGAAAACTACTTACATTCTATGGCATTCAGGTGTGAATCACATTAAGCATTGTCCTCCACAGGTCTCCCATCCAAATGCATTTGCATTGCTTTTAAGCATTCCCAAAGTAAGCCATTAGCTGAGTTTAGATGATCTGATTTACAGTTTTGTGGGCACATGACAGAGTGGAAAGGAGAGGAGACAATGATGCATTCACGTTTCTTATCCAATAACAAGCTGATGTGCAACAAGAGTACCACTATTTGCAGCATGCCTCAAAAATACATGTCAAAACAGTCTGAAAGGAATAGTTCATGCAAAAATGTAAAATTGCTGAAAATGATCTCATCCTCTTCCCGTCTAAAATATAGTAGATGAGTTTGTTTTGTCATCAGGAAAGCTCATCACAGTAATCTACAAATATTTGGCAATACTCTGGTCTATCACTTATCATCTTCTGAACCAAAAACTGTTGGTTTAAGGCTAAAATGCTAGTCTCTATCCATAGTTTGCTTGATAAACACATTTGAAGCAGTGAAGAAACATGCATAGTTTACAGACAAAAGAGTTCTACGATAATGTGTTAAGAGGACAGCTGGGGTGGACTTTATGGGTAGAAATGACATGCAGTTTAAAGTTAAAATGCTTTATTTATGGTTACGCAAATACGCAGCTTTTCACTTTTCCAAGATGTTTTATAGATTACTTGTGGATTATTGTGATGTTTTTAATCAACTTTTCTGATGGCACCCATACACATGAAAGGATCTATTGGTGAGCAAGTGACTTAATGCTAAATAAAGAAACAAACTCATCTACATCTTGGATGGCTTTGAAGGCGAATAAACCTCCATTACCCTATTGTCATAATGAAGCATAGCTCACAAAAATACCCTTTTAAACTAAGCTTCTTTCTGCAACAAAGCTTTTTCACATGAACAACCTGAACCTGTTGTGAAATCTGCACAGGGAAATCTTTCATCCTGATGGAAAGTCACAGATCATGAGGCATTGCTATTGAAATAACTGCATTTGCCACGTAAATGTGGCTGCACTTTAAGACAATGTATGTCTTGGTCATGAAAGAACTTTTCTGATTTCATTATGCGTTAATTTAATTATAATAATTTTGTGTTTCGAATGCTGGTCTCCTGCATGAACTACCTAAGCTACATCTACGACCAATTTGCTAGGAAAGAAAATCAAATGGTTTTGGAACAAAACTATTCCTTTAAAAGGGTTCACCCAGAAATGAAAAAAAGTTCTGTCATTAAATGCTCATTCCAAACACGTAAGGTATTTTTTCATCTTCAGAACACAAATTAAGATATTTTTGGTGAAATCCGAGAGCTATCTGAGTCTCAACAATGCAAGTACCACGTTTAAGGCCCAGAAAGGTAGTAAGAACATTAAAAAAGCCTTCATTTTATGAAGCAATGAGAATACTTTTTGTGCGCAAAATAATGACTTTATTCAACAATTTCTATTCTTCCATGTGTGGCACAGTCAAAAGAAGTTCCAACATGAAAATGTACGCTCTATCCCTACAGTACCACACTTTTTTTCATCTCTTTTTCATTTCTTCTTCTCGCATTCCTGGCTATATGAGGCTATATTAGAAGACGGCTATGATTTGAGTGTTCTCAGCTGGCTGGACGGCAAGGTTTTCCCACAGTGAAAGTGACAGGACTCTTTGAAGCTATAATAACTATTTTACTTTATGGATACTGAAATTCACAAATGTCCCATATAATCCACTGAAGACCAAGCCAAATGAACTCTAGGTAAAGGAAACAAGTGCATTTTGTTGCTCAAACAAGTCTATCCACTAGAGGATTGAAAAGCTATGCTGTAGAAGTTAGTGAATATAAATAGTATAATATGGGTATTATGACTGCAGCAAAATTTTAGCACTCACCAATGCATAAATATTTTCAAGCAAAGTGTTATTCTAATATATAAACATATTTCTGAAAGCTTAGGCTCATGTGGAACATTATGCAACAGTTTCTATTCTGTAATCCAGTTGGCTAATGGTGTTCTGTCTGTATTCAGGACATTTCTAGACCAAAGTCTGTACAGTGACATTGTATTTTATTTAAACTTCTTGTATTTTAAACAAAAAGGTTGAACATTAGTTAATGCATTAGATATTGAATTAGCAATAATTTATGGTCACCTTTGAAATATAATGCATTGAATAGTTGTATAAAAGCATTATCTCATTCACAATTCTGTTGTTGGTCTGAATAATAACAGCCATGTTGATATGCTGTTCACTCTGTTGTGATATTGAGACATATATGTAGGGAAAACAAAACAACACACGCACACACTTGCATTACCCCTCACTAAGAAATATGTGTGCATTTTGGGCAATGAACCCACAGCCTCCAAATAATGGCTCATATTTTTTTAATTAGTCATGCATGAAGAGAAGAGATTACAGATGGTTTGCTTTAGTTGACAGACATGCAGAGACAAATGTGTATGTGTGTGTGTGTGTGTGTGAATGTGAACGCGTGGAAGCCGGTAAGAAGAGAAAGAGATCAAGAGTTCAACATAAGAGCAAACAATAAAGTAGCCACAGTAATGTTTACTTTACTTCAGCTCAATTGACTAAGTCTCCTTTTATGTAACTCACATTACCATGAGTCGTTTTTGGATCTGGTCTCCATTTTTTCTTATACTGGACCCTCTGGTAATAATTTAAACAGTTCATCAATCTCCCTCACTGGAAATGTGTGATTCTGCCCTCATATAGATTCTCATCAACACTTTTCAGCTGCTTCAGTTGCCTTCGAGTCTTTAGCAGGCATGGTTCATTTCAGATAATTGATGTTTAATGAAGAGATTTGGTGATGGAAGAGTCAAAACTAGACAGCCTGGTAAATCTTTCCAGCCTTTATTTATCTCCCCGAGCCAAATCATGATAAATATGATTTTGCATTTCTTAATGACTCTGAACAGATCCTCTAACCCGTAGATCGTAATATACGGTCAATTTAAAGTCAGTGCTGAATAAATAAACTCTGAAATGGGTTTTAAAAGAGGATTCCTTTAGAGTGCAGAGAACTGCACTGTTTTGTGAAATGTTCGAAAATACTACATTAAAGTCTAGTCAGGAAACCACTGGCATACTTCTGCATGACTAATAAAAAAACAAACAAATGACTGCAGAGTTAACTAAAGGGAATATTTTGGGCTCTAGTGTAATCCTTGGAAAATTTCGAAGACACATGCTTGTTTTATATAAGGAGTTAAATTCAACCAGAACAGTCCAGAAAAATATAACTCTTTGGTTTAAATACTTGTTTAATTAATTCTCTCTCTCTCTCTCTCTCTCTCTCTCTCTCTCTCTCTATATATATAGAGAGAGATTTTTTAGATATATTAGATTTTATTACTTTTTATCTGTACCACAGCAATTAGGGGTTCATGAGTGGACATCTCATCTATCTCATCTCATAGCAAGCCAAGATCAGGACATCCTGTTTTCTTGTAGAATCACTTACTCATGACTGCAGCGATCTACCAGATAATACTCTACAGTAGACTAAATTTGCTTAATGTCAGTAACTCAGCAGAATGTAGATTTACAATCACCACATGAGCGGCAGCTTGTTTTTCTGATGTACGTGGCAATAATAAGATAACAAGTAAACCAAAATTCAGTCATTTGTGAGATTTTAAGGGAACATATCATCTGGTTTATCTTTGTCTTGTGTGACTAATGTGCTTTCATGAGCCTGCGTTTCAAAGCAGATGTCATGCTTCAGAAGTGCTATACGGCAGACTAACACTCAGACAGATGGGCTAAAATATTATTTGGCTGTGATTTCATGGATTGTGATTCATGTGGATTCCTATCGCTGGCACAGTAATGTACAGCTTTAGTTATGTGAAAACTTGGCCAAGGTATGACGAAGTGTGTTGGCCGCCAAGCATAGCCGACAAACTACGATTGTCATGGCCTTGGGCAAAGTAATCTTACAGTACTTCTTAAATAAACATTAACAACGTAGCGTTCACAGACAGGTTAAAATGCGCAACGCTGGATTAAAAACGTATGTATGGTGTAAAAGTAGGTAAATGCCAAGTGTTATGAATATACCCTTCACACAAAGCTTTTAACTGGGTGTTTACTTTTTCATTCACACTATGCTTTTTAACATTTGGAAAGATCATGCTAGCAAGCCAGTTTGTTTGCAGGTGAAAAGCATGTTTCTTTTTTACAACCCAAACCAGTGACATGCCAGCTCTAACCTGCAAACCAGTCTTAACCAGCATGGAAACGAAGAAGAAAAAATGGAAGAATCCATATACATGTCAGAAGCCAGAGAACTGAAATACAAGCTGAGGTCCATTCACTGGGCATTTTGGGAACTTTTGGTGCAGCAGATGGGTACAGGACTTATGTTCGAGGCAGCATATGTTCCGAGCTGCTGCACTGACAGTCAATGGATTACACAGCCTATGCAACTAACCTTACCTTCCATGACCTTCGACCCCCACACTGAACTCCTCAGATAAAGCATAATGAACCACCAGCAGCCACGTCCAAACCAAACCAGGTGGACATAAGGAAAAAATGTGGCTTAAAAAAGAGAGCATTGTAGCAGAAGTGTCAAGCCCATATAGACTGAAGAAATGGACCAAGCAGTTACTTTACATTGTTGAAAAAAAAGTTGCATGTAATCGAAATTACATATGCATTACATTACATTGGACAGTCAATCAAGTCACACTTTTAACAGAATATTTGAATTACAATCTTAGGACAAATTACAAAATTAGTATTCATTATCAAACTATTCTTCAAAGCTTACTTGGCCATACTTTGATATTTACTTAAAGGAGTCATTGGATGCTAAATGCACTTTTACAAGATGTTTGAACTTTAATGTGTGTTGGCAGTGTGTGTATTTTTTTATTTAATTTTTTTTTACTCTATTGTAATCTTTACCCCTCTCAAATCAAGCCAATCTCAGATACCTGCTTTGTGATACAGACAGGCCCCTCCCACGATCGTTTGATTGACAGCACAGACTGGACTGGTGTCTTACTCTAGACTCGCCCTGAGTGAGCTGTCATCAGTTCGTCATTGTTTCTACACCAGAGCAGATGTAGACAAGAATGATTCCTAAGCGACTGAGGTGCTTTAATAAACATCTGAGCTGCTATGAAAAGTGCTGTTTAGACAGAATAAAAAAGTTTTTTACACTACCATTGCAAATTTTTAACTGTTACAGACTTTTCATTAAGACCCCAAAGAATCATATCAACTTGTGGAAAATGGGCATCCAATGATGCCTTAAATGTAGACTAATTGAAAAAAAGCTTTTAAAGTAAATAATACAATAGATATCATGTATATAGATTATTATCTAGTAAAACAAAATTCGTAATAATTTTGGGAGTAACTAAACATATATAAAACTGTGTAAATACAGCTGGAAAATGGGGGGAGGGGGTGGGGGTGCATGATGGGAACACCAGTATCAGAAAACTTGAGTAGGTTTTACTTCATTTTACAACGTTTTAACTTCAAGCTTAAATTGAGTATCAGTATAGATTTTAATTTTTGGCTGTACAAACTTTTTCATATAGAAATAAAATTTGTCTTTCTGCATTATTTACTTATTTTGCAAATAATACAGACATTGCATTGCATCCCTGGTTTATTATTTAAAGAATGGACTACATTACTAATTATTAATAAATAATAGTCAATCACTAACAAAAATAAATAAAATAAATAGACAGGCAGACACAGTAATAATTAACTATTGGTTTTGTAATACACAAACAGCATAACGTAATGTCTTGGATGTTAATCTGGTTTGTCAGACAACACTAGTTTCCTGTCTCTTTTTTTGTGGTGGTTAATAGACCCCGCTTCAGGCAGGAGTTGACAAATAGTTCTGGTAATAAAACTTGCGTTGCACTGCCAGCAGAATTAGCTAATTTATTTCACAACACCCTTGACCTAATTCACTCTAAAGTGCTGCGGAAAAGAGAGAGTGAGGGTGAAGGATGTACAGGAGCTCCTGTAGGTTCATCAACAGGACAGAGACAAAGCGAGTGATTGACCTCAAGACTGTGTGTGTGTGTGCGCATGTGTGTGGTGGGGGATTTGGTCCCCCTTAAGGGCATGAGTATGAATGCTCCTCTTTTACTATAAGTCAGAGTTGGGTGGGACCCCAAAGTTTGGGTATTTCTTGGATTTTTTTAAGAGGTGGGGTCTGTCAATGGGCACAAAGAGGACTATTAAAGAGAGAATTTTAGTCAAATTTTCAACATATCTTCTTTTTAAAACCTAACAAGTATCCATTGGTAAATTTTAATGACTAGTGTCGCTACCGCTCTGTGGGAGATGTGTGTGGATCTTAATCTTGCAGCCCATGCAAAGCTAAGGACTTTTAAGAGGGAATCTATGGAATCCTATTGACTAAGATGAATAAACAAACACACTATGTGCAAAAGGATTTGATTAAAGAAGAATGACGCAAGTCGGCCCACTCTTTGCATTCCCTAAAACCTTTACTTAAAACCACTCATTTTGAAATAGTTTCTTACTTTGTTTATCACTTTGCAGGTCAGAGAGTTTCTATGTATGCCTGAAATGGCACTCAGCTTGTAATTAGTTTAAGCCGGACATATTCACGTCTAATATGCATGACCACAATCTTGAACTGTTTATAAATAAAATTTAACACATAGCTGAATGACTAAATATAGCTAAAATGTTTGAAAACCGCTGTTTGAAATAACTGCTGGTTTTCAAACTTTTTAATGCTAAGAAACCTCAAATATGATGATGCCCTTGAAAGAGAGCTTCTTCTGAAAATATAAAGAAAACTACATTTATGCTGTGGGGATAATTATAAGGATAGCAAGTTGCTTCTTATAGAAGCTTTTAATAGTAGCTATCATTTTTATAATTTTTTATAATTCTCATTTTTATTGTTATTGTATTAAAACCAGGCTGAGACATGTCATAGCATTTGAATATTATAGATCTTTTGTTGGTTTTAAATGATTCTGTTGTCAGTCGCTTTTTACAATCATCTGCTAAATGTATATGAAATTAATTAAAATTAATTAATTATAAAATATTTATAGGTAAAAGTTAACAGCCTGCCTGGATTTTTTTTAACCCAGTGTTAATGTTTGATATATATATATATATATATATATATATATATATTTAAATAAATTCAGATTAATCCTCACTTTAAAACTAATGCAAGTGACACAAAAGGTAATATAACTTTATTAGTAATATATAACAACATTACCACATTTTGAATGATTTATTTTTATATTTGTATTATAATTTTTAATGTAATGTTCTTTCTAATAATGGTTTACATTTTAGTAATATCGTCATGTACTTTTGGCATTATCCTCAAATGATGGACTTTCTCTACCCTGCTAGCCTACATAAACAGAACAGAACTATCCCTGGTTAAAAGAGAGCCAAGCCGATAATCCCAAACCCACAGAAGGCATTCTGTTGCTACAAAACATCCAAACTTGCTGGCAAAATGCCAAAGGTGACTTAAAGTGAAAATATTAGCCCAATTCCCATGAGATAAACTGCTATCAGCATCCCCTGCCCAGATCCCAGAATGAATGGTATCTTCTCACTGCAGTCAAAACAATGCTGAGATTCTTCAAATGGTTGGATTACGAGTAATATTATTAATTCTTACACTAACACACCAGCTTCTCACAGTGTTTACCAGCTTCACCAATCTAGTTTAAAAATAGATCTCAAGAAGAACCATTGACACTCATTACATCATGGACTGAGAGAGGTCAAGATTGTTTAAAACAGATAAGCATCTTGAACAGAAGTGACTTTCTGCAATATTCATCTCTGACTGAGAGGAGAGGAAAGACCATTCCAAAAAGAGTCACCATTTTAGAACCCAAATCTCGAGAGCAAAACAACTCCACTTCAGTCAGACAAATGTCCTTTATACGTACACCATTCCAAACTTCACAGCAGATAACCTTTCTAAACATCCGCGAAGCAGCCAAATCAATATCACCCCCATGGGCCATCCCAAAGACAAGGTCTGGATAAACATTCGAGGGTCCTGGCCCTTATGACCTCCTGCAGGAGTTGGTGACCAGTGGTTGCTGTGATGTGAACCAGGAAGTGAGAAAACTAGTCAAGCATTGTGGGCTTAAACTCTAGTCTTAAACAACCCTAGTTTCATTAGGTCATACAATCCTAAATAAACAAATAGAGATACGAAGTTCTAGAAGTTTCTCAATTTAGTTAGTTAGAATTCAAGATCCCTGAGTTCTGGCTTAGTGCTAATACCATCCAGCTGCAGTCTTGAAGCTATGACAACAGTTTCTACAGATACACTCCCACTTAACTTCCCAGCCCCCATCAGATTGAATTCCAGAAACATCTGGAGTGACTGACCCCAAGCTAAAACATTATAGCTGTGCAGTAGGCACCACAAAACATGACTAGTTGCTCCCATTGAGAAATATGAAAAGAAAAAAAAAGTAAAAAAGTTTCTTGGGTAAAAACGCTTTTTAAAAGGTCTTTATCTATCCCTAAAGAGGGCATATTAGTATCTTAACAACAGAACAACAGGTACTAACATAGTGTCTGACAGTATACCAGTCTCCACGGGACATTCTAGAATGCTTTTTGAAAACAACGAGCCCATATTCGACAGATAAATTGAATAAGCTGTTTCCTTATAATGGACTTCTATGGGGGAGAAAACGCTTAACGTGATATTATTCACTTCATCTGTCGAATGTGGGCTTGTTCTTTTGACAGTAGTTAGTGATTATTACAAGGAAGGTTCGACAGAAATGTGGGCTTCCCTTATTAGTTTTTAGGTGTGTAAATCACGTTCGTCTCATTCGTATCACTTTTCCTATACACAAACCAGTTCTACACCACAGACGATGCACTTTTTTTATTTACAATCTCCTTGATGTTGGTTTCGTCACATGTAAGCGAACTCAACGCTGCTGCCCCGAGGTGTGCGCGCTAGGAAAACAAGAGCTTGTGCGCGGCACTACCAGAGACTCGCAGAGGTTTGTCCAAGAAGTCGCTAGATTTGTCGCTAGTCGCTTTTTTGGAAAAATGTCACAAAGGGGGTCTAAAAAGTCGCTAAATCTAGCGACAAAGTCGATAAGTTGGCAACACTGCTTCTTCTATTGTCAAAGTTAATGTGTATTGCGTGGTTACGTAACGTCTCAACGCTTCGTTTAAGACGATAGATCAAAATCTCTATCGGCTGACAAATTTCTACCGGTTAATCGTGTCTACCGGTATATCGTCCACCCCTAGGTTACTCCATCCCAAAATGATTTTTTTTTTCATTAATCACCCCCATTTTGATCCATACCCATAAAAGCTTTATTTGTCTTTTGAACGCAATTTAAAATATTTTGGATGAAAACCAGGAGGCTTGTGACTTTACCATTGACTAGAGTGAACACTGTCAAGGTCCAGAAAAGTATGAAAGACATAGTCAGAATACTCCTATTTGCTATCACTGGCACTGTAACATCATCATAGCACCATTTTAAAGAGTATCGCTGTATGCAAATAGAGTACGCTCCTTTGTTTCAGCTGCAACAAAAGGACATGTCTTCTACATGTATTTATGCTTTGATTTGAACAAAAACAGTGCATCGATTTGTCTTGGTTAACACAGAACAGTGTATTTTTTTGTTTTCTTTTGTTTTCTTTTCATACAAAAAGTATTCACGTCACTTCATAACATTATGATTGAACCACTGATGGCAGATGGAGTATTCTGACAATCTGTTTCATACTTTTGTAGACCTTGACAGTGGTATTTACTTGGCAGTCAGTGGGACAGTCACAAGCCTCATGGATTTCATCCAAAATATCTTAAATTGTTCTCTTTTTTTTAGCCATTTTGCTTATTTTTTTTGTTAATTAGTCAAATAGTACAATAAGATATCTTTTTTTTTTTTTATTTTTTTTTATCATGTGAGCGTATATATAGTTTTTATAGCCTAAAACTACAATTTGTCTCACTGAAATGAGACATCATATGATTTTATGCAGTCACAATGCGGGGAATTGCGTTTATGTGGTATATGATACAACAGTGGCCTTATTGAAGGCCTGGCTGGAACAAACATGATGCTGGAGGAATCATCTTCAAAGCATCTTCAAGCATCATAAAACAAGCATTGTATGAGGAGTCAGAACAGACCGAGAAAAACAGCTGTGCAACATTCATGCCTTTGTACATTAACTTCAAGATTAATGTGCTGATCATTATAACATAGGAATGCAGGTAACCATGGTCACCATAAACAAACAAATAAGAACATACGGAAATATTATTAATGCCCGTTCACATTCACGCCACAGGCATTTGAACTGTATCTGGTGGCTGTCACTTGCTCTCACGCTAGATCCTTAAGACTTAAACAAAATCACAATGTTTATAGAAAAATACACAAAGAGATTGTTTATCAGATTGCTTATTTTCATAAAATGTATGTTTTTTATTATTGTTTTGTTTAAACTTAGTGGTATAGCTTTACTAAAGGAAAATGCTGAAAAAGGTGCTTAGGTCATCTGAAATGGCTCCTCAAATAAGACATAAAAAGAGCTCTGTGTGTTAATAAAGACATAGTGTTCAGTTTATGATCCAGACGCACTCCAGCAAGGACCGAGATAAGACTCCACCTCATTGGCTGTGCATGTTCTTCAGTAATGGTGCAGAAACCCTTCTTTTCCCCCTCGACACATGGCCAATGGTTGACAACATTTTCAGACACATACCCACACACACACACACACACGTGTTAAATAGTGTCAGCACTACATTCAGGCGCTCCATCGCCCCTATTATTACCCCTTCATTACAGCTCCGTTGAGGTCATGTGTCAAAGTTCACCTGACAGGGTTCACGTCTCGGGGGTGACACTGCACTGCATGGCCCTCTGAGCCGCTTGTCAGGACGACACTTAGTCTGTGACCTCAAGGTCAGAGGTTAAAGGTGACTGTGACACCGCCCTTATCAGAAAGCTTCAGATGCTGAGAGTCTGCCCTGAGGAGGAGAAGAACGGGCTTGAACAGTAAGTGTGTGTGTTTAGACAGTGAAAGAGAGAGAGAGAGAGAGAGAGTTAGCTGAGTGAGAGATATCAGGAAAATGAAGGCCCTGGGCTATCATGCAGCCTTTTTTAGCCACCCCAATCTCAATTCATTTGATCTCTTCTTTTCTTCCATCCTCTCTTCCTTTTCCCTCCTTTTTATTTGGAAATAACAACACTAGTGTGTCCCTTTTTTATATTTCATTTTTGCTCCCAACCCCGACTTCCTGGTTTGGTATATACACGCAAGGAAACTATTACTGTAGCAATGTATTGTCAGTCACTTTGAAGAGTGTTCCTCAGCAGTTTTTGGATACTATCAAAATTTGAACAATGCAAAGCAAAGAATTTATTTATATTATACGGCAGTTATAGTTGCGGCCCTCAAAATCTTCATCAGCCATTACTCCAGTCTTCAAAAGTCATGATCCTCAAAATCTTTATAATATGCTGATTTTGTGCTTAGGACTCTTACTGTGTTGCAGTGTTGCAAAACAAAGAAATGGGTTTAAATTTAGTTACATAAATTTATTAATGAATTTACATTATACAACTCTTAGTTGCAGACCTAAAATATATTCCTAATACTCAGAGTATTAAAATATTAAATATAAAACATAAAATATTATTCTAATATAAAACGCACACACACACACATATATACATTTATAATTCTTTGCTACATTGGGAGCTGCTGATTAGACACTAAACCCTTAAAACTCAGTTTGTGTTCAGGGGAAAACAAAAATATACATTTTCAAAAGTGCTAGTGCATGATTTGACACCAAATGTTCTTTCTAGAGTCTCTCTCGCTTTCTCTCTCTCTCAAAAAAAAACAAAAACAAAAAAAAAACTAAGCAGATCACCCTTTGTCAGTTTCCTAGACATCTGTGTTTTCTCTCAGTCTCTGTGTGAGAACAGTTGGTCTGTGACTGTATCTATTGCCTTAGTTTCACTTATGATGGAGTAAGTTAGATTCAAAGTCAATTCATATTATTTAGGTGAAAGGCCTATACCATATAGGGACCATATAACAAAGCAATTTTCGTTACTGTAATTCAAGGATATTTCATTTGCCTTTACACTGACATACGCATATTAACATACTCAAACTAGAGCTCTCTTAAAATAGCAGTTACAAATTGGATGTCAGCTTACCAAACAAATCTTTCATTAAACGTAAAAAGTTTTAAATACGACGGAAGAAACTTCTGACCCAGAAAGCATTCCTGTGGCATACCAAATTGCAAGATAATCTCATCACTTTTTAACTTCCTTTCTTTTTGGCACATATTTACATATTTGGATGAAGTTAATGGTGGGGGATTAAAAAGTTTGGGATGGGTGTGGTATTAAAGTTTGAGTAACACTTCTTCCCATGACATAAAATAATGATTTATATTTAGAAACTGTGGTATATTGGACAGAGAAGCTTTTGGCAAAACTAATCTAGGGTGGATGGGTGTTCATTTAGCCTGAGCAGAGAATATATCATTATCTACTTTAGCTTTTTTTGGCTAGATGTCAAAAATACAGGTTATCCATGTGACGCTATTGGCACTGGTGTAATTTTGACAGGTGTCACTGATAACATCTCTAACCTGTGACAGCCGTAACATTAGACATTGATGCTAATAGCCTGGTGTCTGGCACATAGACCAGTGAAGAATGTAGGCTAAAGTATTTTAACAAATCACTCTTTCCTAGAAGCATGCTGGGAATTACCTTCCACTTAAAAAAACAGAAACCCTTAATCTAATGAAGAAGTAGGCCGGGTCATCATAAATGTAATTGCATATATAGGGTTCATGACCCACAGGCATACAGGATGAGACACGCCGACAGATAAGCATACACTCAAATCCGTAAATGTTTAAAAATACATATATCTTGTACAAAACTCTTCCTCTATTAATATATCTGAAGAAAATATAATAGTAGCACCGAATGTTGCCACAAACATGCACATACAAAAAGTATTGGCAAACTACCCTGCCCCCCACCTATTGGGTATCTTATGTACCATGGTACATGAAGCAAAGCATCCCAATAACATAATATTAACTTATGATACCACTCCATTGTGAAATTTGTCATGTGGGTTAAAGACGAAAAAGGGTTTAAGCATAAAAACAATAAATTGTTGTTCTTTCCCAAAAAATTAAAACAGTTTATATATCTTAATATGGACAAGTCAAAATAAGCATGTAGTTTGAATCTCGTGTCACACTGAATGCAACATTTTTTCAACTAGATTTTATCATTTTATTTTCCAAAAACGTACCTGATACCTTCAAAGTAGACACCTTACTTACATTTAATGTGCTTTATGGACATAAAATCACTTTTGAAGTGGACATCTTGATGCTATCTATTGTCTTTTGTCAATAGTGTAGCTGTCACGGTTCCGTGTTGGAGAAGGCAAACGACGACAAGGCAGATAATACTCTTTAGAGTTTTTAATCAGGATCACAGGAATA
>JAUCMS010000001.1:7886377-7903120 GCA_032357445.1 Enteromius radiatus
AAGGCAAAAACAGACTGTTTCATTCTAGGGTCAAATTCTAGGGTTGTAAATGGACCTGTAAAACCGTTTCTGGGTATCTAAGCTACATACCTTCTATGTACATATCAGACAACAATTTAAAATATTCTCTCAATGCATTCTATGGCACCTGAAACATGAAAAGGTATAAATACATTAAATTCAGATCAAATAACTACAGAATTTTATTCTTACTGATGTTTATAAACGTTATGCAGTTTCTCAATGTAATTTTGTCGAATCAAATCTGGAAATAAGTTCCAAATTTATGAATAAAGAGTCTCTTTCAGAATAAGTTTTGCTTTTATTTATCTGTCCCCATGACTTTGTTCAGTCTTGTAATGGAAGGCATGTGCCCTGACTCTCATTCATAAGATTTCTTTAACGATTAATGTCTGACAAAGCCGTTTATAGGTTATGTAATTCCATTAGCGTGTAAGTGCTAAACCCTCAACTACACAGTTTGTCCTCTGGTTGCCTGGAAGGCAGACATAATGTAAACTGAACTCTCCAGCTGTGCAGGTGACCTCTGACCTGAAGGCAATCTGAACTTTCATCAAGCGTTAGCCTGCTGGGTTTTGTCGCTAAATGCTTTAGCTAATCCAGTTAAAATCTTTCAATGGAGAAAGTAATTTGAGAAAATCATACTAATGCCACAAAAAAGTGTTCTAATAGTTTTAGTTGATGTTTTCAATGTAAATGACCAATGTAAATCTCCTCAGATTTTATGAGTACACACGTTGCTTGTTTATGTACACATAAATATGCACATACACAGGTCATTTACCAGATCTCCACCCACACGCTGTTGTACACTCATTTCCGATACATTTTTATTTAATTACAAACATCCTGCTTACTGAAGCCACAACATTCTTGAAGTTGCTTAGAAAGAGGGAAGATAGAGTTGATATGAAGAGGAAGAAAAGAGGGACGATGGAAGAAAAGAACGCCTTAGAAACTTTTTATGGGCTGCTGTGACCCACCTCTGCACCTCTCTTTCATCTACAGGTGCTGAGGCCAGGGAAGATACCTTCACACTCTGTGGAAAAAGGGCATGAGAAGGCTAACATCCATCACCCCAGACCTGTCCACTGCTCCTGGCAAAAGAGAGGAGAAGGTAGGCCTCTGACCTGGAATCCACACTCTCAGGTCCTCTAAGCTGGAGAAAAAGGACTTCAATAGAGGCTATAGCTGGTTTATGGCTTTTGTGGGGATATTAGTTGAGAGAGGAAGCTCAGTGAGGGTTATTTATGAGAAGATTTGTGATTTGTGAGGTAATGGGAAAGAAAGCACTTAGAAGTAGGCAAGTAAGAACAGTCACACACACGCACACGCACATCTGTTTCTGTGAATGTTGGGGACCCACCAAATGATAATTTCATCCCCTAAACCTACCCCTTACAGAAAACCTATTTGCATTATTACACTTTCAGAAAAAACATTGTATCAATGACGTATTACAGTTTTTCTCAGTCGCTTTGGTGCATTTCACACAACGCTATTTACATTTGCACAACAGTTAATGCATTTCTCAAAACAGTTAGTACAAACTGCAAAACCTAGTTGATAACCTGATATCTATCATGACTATCATGAAAACATGACAAAGCCATTTGACTATCTTGTTCATAAACAATGGTGTCAGGACTTTTCATCTTGATGAAACTGACACTTTCATTGACATTAATACCTGCTTTTGAGCAGTAAACTATCCATTTTGAGCAAGTATCGTGCTTTTGCAGGGTATCAACTAGTTTTTGCAGTTTGCACTAATAGTTTTAAGAAATGCATTAACTGTTGCGCAAACTTAAATACTGTTGTGAGAAATGCACCAAAGCGACTGAGAAAAACTGTAATTGAATTTACAGTGGTTCGCCCAACATTTGGCTGCACCCTTCGACCAGCCTCAGCCATTGTGAGGCCGTGATTGACAACATGATCCACAATTGTAGCCCTGATTTCATTGTACTTGGCCTCTTCTTCCTCTTCCCCTGATTTGTCCCCTTCCCTTTCCTCCCCACACCCTCACCCCTCTTCCATGAGGCTGACCTTCCATTTCTGTGTCACAGTATTGTAGAAATGGTACACACTATGTGAACACTATGAACCTGCTTGGTTCATAAATGCTTGTGAAGTGGGGGTTTATGGGACTCAGTTCTGAGTGATTGTAGAGAAGTTGGCTTATCGTTGGTTACAACTAATGCTTCACACACCCCTTCTCATCAGTGAAAGATGAGCTTCATCTGAGATAAATTGTTCAATTTAGAAGACATTTTCAGGAAAAAAAAAGATTTATAAAATTTGCTTGACAGATTTTGACAACTAGTTTGACAAATGCAATGAGGACTATTAGTTTTATATGGAATGACTATTCAGCTTTCACAAGTTTAGTTAATTTTGACTGATGACATAAGTAAATGATAATGTTATAAAACAGCAGAGTTGTTTTTATGATAGTTCTTATGTTTTTTAAGTTTTAGTCCACCCCCCCCCCCCACACACACATTTGTCACAACATGACACAGTACATTTTTATTTTTCAGCTACCCAAATATCTATCTATTTTTTTCAAACAATACAGAAAGAATTTTAATATGATCTATTTGCTGTTTTTTTTTTCCTTAAAAAACAAAACAAAACAAAAAAAACAGAAAATAATATATAATATAACAGTCTGCTTCTATCATCAGTTTATTGGCATTAGCCAGAATTACAATATTATTGCATCCCTACACACTTACTGCTTGTCGGTCAGATTGCTGCCAAAACTAGTGGTTGGCAAGTATGGTAAAAATAGTAATGATAGTTATGCTTTTGTTCATAGATAGAGAGTGCGAGTGGAAACGAGAGAAGGATATGTCACTGATAGACCATTCAAACGTAGATGATTGTGTTTGAAAGTATTTACAAAATGACCACTTACTCACTGATAATTCTAGGCCTCCAGTTAGGAACTTACCAACAAAATATTGCCAACCTAAAAAGCTATTAACCATACCTCAGCTATAAAGTTACTTATCACCAACACAGCTTATTAAGGCAAACATATTTTTCTTGGATGCCGGTTAGCTTGTTTGAGTGTGTTTATGTTTGCTCAGCACTATGAGATGGTCTGTATCTCAGCTGGGTCACTCTGAATGTTCTGTACACACACACTCCAGAACGTGAACATGAACACTCCTTCAGGTCTTATCACTCTCCAATCAGCCAGAAAACAGCAGAGCCAGTAATGCAGATCATTGTCAGAAAGTACAGGGAAGCACAGATCAGTGGCAAAATGCTTTTAAATGGGAACGAATGGGATGAAACAAAGGGAATTGTGCTTTGTCATTTGTGGTTTAGCATTTCCAAAACTGTCAACGGTTGTTTTTTGAAAGATGAAAAATTAGAGTAGTGTACCACACTGACATTAAAGCTTCAGCATATTATTAGAAACAGAGATATTTTTTGACAAATTGGGTGGTAATTTTTAGAGAATGATGAAAAAAAATAAAAAATCTAAATAAATAAATAATGGATTAATTGCATCCAAAGGAAATTGTGTTTACATAAAATATGCTTGTGTACTGTGTACATTTATTATGTATATAACATAGTATATGTTTAGAAAACATTTACATCTATTGTCATGTATATATTTATATTCATATTTAAATATTTAAATATCATATTTACACTTATATTAGATATATATATTCGACATATATAGATGGATGGATAGATAGATAGATAGATAGATAGATAGATAGATAGATAGATAGATAGATAGATAGATAGATAGATAGATAGAGAGATAGACATAGACAGATAGACAGACAGATAGATAGATAGTGTTGAGATGATCAGTTGCTCAGACCCTTCCATGCACAAATAAACCCATATCCATGGATAGGTTGTAAGCTCACACTATTGAATAAACCATTAGACCACACTGCTACTGGTCATGAAAATTTTAGAGTTTGCTGCATCCACGGTGGGTTTCAAGATCATCTTGGAGTTTCTTTTCTGTTGACATAGCCATGGAACTGTTATATAAAAACCTGCTGATAGTTCACTGACATATTTATTTCATGAGAAAGTAAAGTGAATGCACACCGAGTGTTGGGGTAGCACTTTAAACCAGACCTTAGATGCACACAAATAAAACCACAGAAAGTGAATCCATCTTTCACACAATAAATCACTTATGATTATGAATGATTTCCCGGCACTAACATTCAGACTGCAACACTGCAATTATGACACAGCATTTCCTAGATTCTCTGGAGTTTATAATTAAGTATCAGGTGTCACATCCATAATGCATTCCGAGCAACTTTCTAAATTCACTAGAGACAACATAACCTAACTCAAAAGTGCACTGCACTCAAAAAGGCATCCGGAAAACTCCATTAAAGTCTCAAAGTCTCATTTACTTCTGCTGCTATAATGGAAAATTAAAACACAAAATGCACGAGGCTAGTATATGCAATGATATACAAAATGTACCATAACAAAACTGATTTTGCACATAGCATCATAGCAAAATATATATTTTTTTGTTTTTGTTGTAAATGTGCAATAGTAATACCATAGCATTCTCTGAAGTACCTTGTTTTCCATGTAAAATATCTAAACATTGATTCATTGAGATGCAAAAGTACATAATATATAAAAAAGCCTTGTTTTCTGAAAAAATATCAAAATCAAGTGACTTTATGGTTTAAACAAATACATACCAATGGGGTCAGAATATTAATCATCTTTACTTTGATTTTACTTTGATGTTTATTATTTTAACCTCATTGGCAGATTTAATTTTTCTTTTCTTACTTTTAAGTACATACAACACAATACTTTGAAACATATTTAGCAGATAGCATATATTTTTTAACCATTAACCATCTATATATATATATATATATATATATATATTCTCACAATGATTTTGTACGTGTTACAATGATTTGGTTGCACAAACCTATATATATATATATAAAATTGATTTGTTTTTGTGTTCTTCAGAAAACAAGTTTTAATATTCACTTTACATATCAAGCAATTGCATCTTGAAAAACAGCACAAAAATGCAGAATTACACCACATCTAGCACCAATATGACATAAAGAGACCCTTTTTTTCACATTCGCACATCCACACCCACTTCCACATCCAGTCACACACTCACCTGTCAGCCTCTGGTCTCGTGTGTTTCTGTTAAACAGATCCAGAGCCCTGCAGGTGGAATATCTGATGTGTTCACTCAAAGATCTCCTCTGGAGGAGCAGCAGACGCATGGACCTCGACATCTTGTCCTGTTCTCGCTCAGTTCTAGACTCTCGTCCTCCTTCACTCCTCTCCCGGGTCTGTCCATTCTCCATGTCCAGTTCTGCGTGCAGCGCTGCAGTGTGCATTAGGGAGTTCCCACTGCAATGCTCTCACATTCAGTCCTGCGCTACTGTGTGTGTGTATGTGTGTGTGTGTGTGGGACAGAGTGCTTACTGACTCAGGCCTCAGTGCCTCCACAGTGTGAATATTTCAAAATGCCACATTTGTGTAATTTAAGTGCACTCGCTCACTCTCTTTGTGTGTCCTTCAAGCTGCTACTTGTCTTCGTGTTGTCAGTTTGCATTGGGAACATCTAAGTGACTCAACCGATGGAGGCAAAACGTACATCATCTTAGCGCATTCATTCATTCTGCTTGAGCGAGCATGTGCTTTTACATGAGAGGAAGTCACAAACAATCGTCCTACGCTAAGATTACACTCACAACTGAAAGAAGAAGGTGTAACACAACAACAAGAACCAACCCATGCTTATATGCATTTCCTAGCTTTGAAGTATTAGCTTTGAAAATCGGCTAATGGTTTCCTGCTTTAAAGCACAATACATTCATAAATTATATTCATTGCATCACATTTTCCAAAAAATCAGTTCATAGACGATACACTCACAGATGTTTTTCTCGGCATCTAAACTGGGACACATCAAAGACAATTTTGTATATTGTAATTACAAAATAATTGCAGAAAAATTTTATACATAGAATAATAATTGCATGTTAAGGATATTTCAGTATTTATTTTGTTACGTACGGGTATTTGCTAATTTTAGCAAACCTAAGCTTCTAAGCTTGAGTTCACTACCAGTCTCCAAACTGAAGATCTTAGTCATGTAACAAATAATACGTGAATGAACTGGATTAGGCTTGTAAAACAATAGCTGAACTGTTACACACATCACCTTTGGATGATATAACTTATGCTGTTGTAACTGTAAACACAATACAAATAGTATATATATATTGTTACTCATATCATATGTTATCATTATCATATGCTGAACACAAAAGATCATTTGAATAACTTTGAAGAACCAAACAGTTATACTAATGGGGACCATCAAGTAAAATAAAATAAAATAAAATAAAAGTTTCCCCATTAAACAATAAAAAATAGAAAAAATAACAATAAAATAAAATTAGTAAAAAATAATGATAAAAATAAATGTTAATTTACAAAAACAGTGTCTTGAATGTGTCCCAATTATTACCAGCATTCTACAAAAGATCTTCCTTTAAGTTGAACATAAAAAAGAAACTCCTACACTTTTGTAACTACATGAAGATGAAAATGTGTTCTGTCAGAGTGTGTGTGTTGGGGTGTGAAATGACTGGGTTTATGAACATTCAAAGAGAGTAGATAATAGTAGCAACTGTGTGAATACTTTGCCAAGAGGATGTAAATTTGGGATTAGTGCTTTTGCATTCCCAGTGATGCACCACTGAAGCGAGCAATGAGGGCTAATTGGCCAGCTAAGAGATACACTACAATGGAAGCTTTAAGAATAGCACAGAAAACACACACGCGCGCACACACAAACACAGCTGCTAATTTACTTTATGACCTCCGAGGTAAATCTAGAGGAGATAAGCTTCATTTCTTCCTCTCTTTTCCGCTTCAAGATCCCAGACCAAGATTTAATCACTAAAGTCTATACATACATATATCACCATAGTGTAAAATAAATAAAAGCAGTTCTAAAAGTAGTTTAAGTGCTGAAATGAAGTAAAACAAAAATTGGTTTTAGATGAAATGGCTTTTTCACTGAAGAAAGAAATATTATGCATAGAGGACTTATTTACTTATTTTATATACTTTCTTTCTGACGGCACCCATTCACTGCAGGTGATCAACTGATGTAATGCTACATTTCTCCAAATCTGTACTATGAAACAAACTCAGTATTTCCAGCAAATCTTCTTTTTTTGTGTGTGTGTGCTCAATTTAATTAATATTTTAATTCACCTGCCATTAAGGTTCTATTTAGAACCCAAATGTGAGATGTAACAGTATAACATTTTTTATATAATGTGTATATCTGGTTTGTTAATCAACATAAGGGAATGATCTGATTTTCTTCAATTTTTGAAACATGCACAAACCTCACCCTGACCATATAATTTACAATATAAGAACACAATCTTCTTTGAAATACCAAGATGTCTCCCCATGTGTAATATTAGAAGTCTGGAAACACTTCGCCCTACTTCGAGTTTTGTACTCAATCACTTACATAAATAAGCACACACACACACACACGCACGTTTTTGGAATGCATTCAAACTCTTTCATTCATCTCTCCTGAACATTCCATTCCTGGAGTGATTGTATCAATAACATGAAAAGTTCATCACGTTGTTAGTGAATGAGGAGCCTTTGTTGTCGTCTGAGAAGAACAAATGTCTTGCTCTGGCTAGGATAATCAATGTGTCTCTCTTTCTTTTGCTCTCTGTCTAACCTAAGAGTCTGTTACAAAAAAAGATATTAGGGTGTTGCTATAAAGATAGTAAGAGACAGATACATAATAAGCGAAAGAAAGCTGGTTGGTCATCATGATATTATGTATTGTGTACTGATACTCTACAGAGGGATTACCTGAGTTCACACAGTGACCTACAAACACCACACAATGGGAAATGAGTTCAAAAGGTAACATCTACAGGATCAACAGAATATTAATATCCCCATCCATACACACAGACTGCAGTCAAACATGTCGATGCTACTGTGACAAATTGCAACTCTAGATGGTGCAGGCTGAGACAGTTTTAAAGCAAACTGATGATATTTTTTGCATTTAACTAGCAGAAGATGATTAGTTCATGGTGCATATGCAGCCAGTTACCTTTTCTGCTTCACATTTAAATGGCTGGTTAGCATTCACTAGAGAATTTCATATCCATTACCATGCTAAAATCTACTAAAAGGTGTCATGATAGAACTGTGGCCACATCATAAGACCCTTCTTGGGTCTTGTGCTGTTGAATCATTTTACAGATTGCTCAAGGGCCCACATATGGGTCTAAAAATGCTCTTTACAGACATCTGAAAAGATGATTTCCTATTCAATTTAGCAACTCACATTGCACAACAGTTTCCTGTCCAGCAGGCCTGTATCTTACCACAGTCTGGGAACAACCCTGGACATCTGCAACGGACATGGGAATTACTAGTGACGTCAGCCAAAAAAACCAAAGGCATCAGATCATACTCAGTTAGTCAATGCTAAAAAAAAGAATAAACATAGGAAATAGAAATACTTATTCTGTATTTGTTTGTTTCCTTAAACGTTAGGCAACAAATTATTCAAAAAATGATTAAATATTATGAAACTATTTAAGTATTTTTTGATTGTTTGTATTTAGGATGTATACAATATAAGCTATGAAACTGGCCTTAGCGAGAAAAAAAGGTCAAACATTTTATTTGATGAGACATTTATTAACAGAATTGTCATTTTTCACCATTGACTGTTGGACATATGGAGTACAGAAATAAATAAACTACTGTGAGTGGGAAAAAATGTGTGTTCCTATTCTAAAAGGCCCAGAAGACCAACCTGCCTATAGTTGAAGAAACACTTCTGACAAAACGACAGATTTCAAACAGATGCCTTCCAAATAGAAAACAGCCAAAGAATTGTAAGTACCTCATTCTACAAATTTGAACAGCTCAGTCTGCTGGTTCTCCAAGAACAAAACAAAGTGGTAAAATAGAGAGGTCTTGGAGGCATATACACAGGAAGTGAAGTAGAATAAAAGCAGGTGATGTTAGCAGACTTAAATTTGGGACAGACTTAAAGTGATGAAGTGGCCAAGAATGTACCCTTGTTCAAACCCTAAGTCTCCTTACCAATAAGTCAAAGCCAATA
This sequence comes from Enteromius radiatus, assembly GCA_032357445.1. Classification (NCBI taxonomy): domain Eukaryota; kingdom Metazoa; phylum Chordata; class Actinopteri; order Cypriniformes; family Cyprinidae; genus Enteromius; species Enteromius radiatus. The sequence continues at coordinate 7,895,592 of JAUCMS010000001.1, forward strand.
AAACTGTGTGGGAAATAAAAGGCTAGGATTGAGGAGAGCATTAAGTTTTTAAAATCAAATAAGCATGACAGACAGGCCTAAGAGCACATTAGCTCTGAAATACAGACTCGCATTAACGGTATGCTACTATTGCCTCTGGACTTGGAGGAGACAAAGATGGGATCAGGACAGGATATCTGCAAAGAAAAGGGTTGATTTGTTTCAGCTGGGTCATTTCGTGTGAAACCTAACCTATCTGGGCATAACCGTCTCAGAAAATTGGCATGGAAATGTAATCTGTGTGGACCGCTGGCTAGATAAGGACACAGCATAGGGTTTCTTGAGGTGATTCAATGATAGAGGTTAGACAATGAAAATATCATCTTTACATGTACTGCCAGCATCAGACAACAATATGCAAATAAGTGTTATTTTAGGACTATTTATTTATAGTTTTGATTTTCATTTTAGTTTAGGTTTTGATCATTTTGTTATGTGCTTTTTTAATGTTATTATTTTTTTAATATATTTAGCATTAATGTATTTAGTCACTTTTAATTTTTGTTAGTGCTGTCACGATTAATCACATCCAAAAAAAAGTGTTTACATAATGTATATTTATATATATATAATTTATAAATACTGTATATTTGAATATATACATGCGTATGTGTGTGTGTGTGTTTATGTAATAAATATACACGTTACACACATATATACTATATAAAAACAAACTTTTATTTTGGAATAAGAATTTTTATAATTATTAAAAATAAATAAATACATAAATAAATGTCATTATTTACATATTTTCATTTTAATGGAAAACTACAACTAGCACAGTCTTCATAGTTTTTAATTTTGTTTCCACAGAAATTATTCTTTACCTTATATTAAAAATGACTTTTATCAGAAGTGACAACTTCCTCTTTCCAAGTATATCATAGCCACAATAACAATATATCTTAACCACCCTGACTGAAGAACACAGATATTGAATCTATGATGAGCACTTGATGACTAAAGTGGAATTTCCCAGGATCCCATCAAGCAGTCAAAAAGTCCCAAGATCATAGGTCCAGTAAGTGAGCTATTGATTAAACATGATTGCTTACTGAACATGACGTTAACTGAAAATCGGAAGAAAGCATTGCCATGAAAGTTTATTCATGAACACTTGTGCTGTATTCTACATCCTCCCTACAACAGAGCAGTTCAAATAAAAGGTCAGGCGGTACTATTCCAACTGGATGAATGCCGGGAATTGAGTGCTGTTGATGTTTTCCCCTTTCAATATTAATAGACAAAGCGGAAATTTGCTCTGATGACTCACCACTCATAAAAGCAAAATTCCTTTTTCCCGAACGCCTAGACATTAAATTAAAGGTTGTTAAGGTTACAAATGATCCACCAAAATTATGTAAGCAGCCATTGCTTGAATATAGTTCATAAACATGTGAAGGAATTCAAACACACAAATAATTCTACTATGCTGATTAATCTTTACTGTCATTTTTATACATTTCGTCAGTGTTCAATCTCAGCATTGACAGTTCCTCAAGCAAACACTCCATTAAAACTTCACCCCTTTCCTCCCCTCTCTTCCCACTCTGTACCTCAACTGACCTGGCTCTACCCAGCTGGGGCTCAACCCCAGATGCAGGTGAGGGAGAGAGATCAGAAGTGAGCAATGGACCCATTGTTCTGCACACAGAGCCTGAGCCGTGACAGGGGGAATGGGTACGATAGGGGCAGGAATGCTCTAGGATGAACGCACATCAAAGCACTACAGGCATAAGACTGAGAGGGAGGCGTTCTGCAGACATGATTATAGGTACCGCACTCACTGGAGATAAGCAAGAATGAGAGGTTATTGTGACGCTTGATATACACAGACCTGAGATCAGTTTTGAAGTTTCACTTAATAATGGCAGATGTCAGTGAGAATTCGAAGGCCTGGTCGCAGACCAGCATTTAAGGAGATTTCAATCAAGATAATGTGAGGGAGCAAAGGCTTTGAAAACTGCCTACTGTGTCTTTCATTTCCTTCACTGCCATTCTATGAGAAACTGTAAGGTTCTGCATTTTCCTCACAGACTACTGTGATCGCCTCCCGTCTCTTGGTATGTTGTGGTACTAATAAGACATATTTTTGCTCATTTGCTTCAATATCATGTTTGACTACTTTAAATTTTAATTAAATTGCAAATAAAAGTTCACATTGAATTCCAATATGCAAGCATCATTACAGCAAAATGAAGTTTTTGTACCAGTCTATGACATTTCTAAGCATTTTTATATATACTGTACACATATATGGGGTTTATAAATATATTCACAGGTGGTTTTTCTTCATTGGTACATCTTCGTGTGAACCAACGTGAGGGGCCTAAATAGTCTTCTAAAGATACATTGCCTTTACAAGGTTAAAAAGCTAAATCTTCCCGCGACATCCATTTGTCTACTCTAAAACAAGGAAAAGTGAAGACTCCAGGAAGAAACTTGAGCACTTAATGCAACCAAATGCTCCATTCTGTTTTCCCGTACCCCTTAAAATGACCCTAAATGCAAACTAACAATGTCAGGCTTTCATGGCCACGGAGCTCATGTTAGATAATAGAAACTCTCTCACTCATACACACAGAAACATATGCAAACACATTCAAAATCACGGCTGCTGGTGTGCCGGTCCTCGTCGCTCCTGCCAAAACCCTGCTGTGTTTTAGCCCAGTCTGGAAAGGGATAGTACAGTAAGGAATGATGCCCAGATGGGCATCACTTTCCTTGCATAACATGAATACTGTTTGCTCTCTGGTGTTGTGACCCAAAAGTCCATTGCCATAACAACCCGGAAATTAACCATGAATGCTCTCCATCTTGGGGCAAGATTTGCGTGATGTAACCAGGCTCTGAACCCCACATTCCTGGCCTGATACAGAGAGGCTTTGATGTGCTTTGAAACAGGGGACCATTGTGCTGAAATCAGGCCTGCGTTTTATCATCCATCACACACCAGAATACCAAGTCGCAGAGCCACGGGGGGTCATTACATAACGCAGTAGCCTCCATACAAATCCAGAACATCTCCAAATCCTAAGCATGCAACTGATGTGAAGATAAGCATGATTGGAATCTGACCCACAAAGAAAATGTTGGAAAAAGCGTAATGCAACGTCTTCTCTTTATCTCCATTGCATACACACCTTTGCTAAGACTTGGAAAATGCCAACATAGGCTCGTTGGAAATACATGATTTTGGAGGCAGACGCACATGCTGAGTCTAGCTCCTGTTGCTTTCTGATGTTGATTTCAGGGAGACACTGAGGTCAAATCGTAATGATGTCCTATGGTTCGCCAACCTGGTGTCTTCTCGACTTGAATGCAAAACGGATGTGACCAAAACACTTTATCTGATGACATTTAATAATTTGGTGGCCAAAATGTAATATAATACTCCGTTTTCACACTCCTACAATCCAAAAATGCTTTTTAATCATAGTGCCACACTGCAAAAAAAAAAAAGACTTATAAACCATGTCAAAATATCTACAAATTCTTAAATTAAGATGCATTTATTAGATAAGCAAAATTATATAAGATATTTCATCTTGATTCCAGAAAAAAATTATTAAAATAAAATTATATATATATATATAGCCTATATATATTAATAAAACACTGGCAGATAATTTGACTACTTATTTTAAGTAAAATGCACTTAGTTAAACATTAATTAAAAATCACATTTACTTGTAGTGTCTATTATAAATGCACAACATTTAGTAACATTTTCATACTTTTTGCAAAATAGTTTTATTGGCAGTGTTAAATAAAAATAATATTCTGTTCACAAGTGATTCACCTTGATTATTTGTTTTTTTTTCACACATTGCATGTTTCATCCATACCATACACTGACTCTACTATCTTGGTTCTTGGTACAATAATTAAACAACAGAAATAGCACCTAAGCCATGGTAAAGCTTAAGTTTCATTTAATTTCTCCAGCTTTCAGTGTCACACAATTCTTCAGAAAGCATTCTAATATTCTGATTTGCTGCTCAAAAACATTGATTATCATTATCAATGTTGCAGTTGAGATGACTACATTTTACATGCCAGAAGATTTACATTACACTATGGGTGAAGAGCGTAGCATTGATGTAACTGAGAAACAACTTTTAGTTAACAAAATGACAAAAAGGTCAAGGGTACAAAACAATTGACATCCTATAGAAGTCAGTATACATCAAAAGACCACATGAGTAGCAGCGAATAGCCAATAGCAAGCATGCAACATTTGTCTTTAGCCTAAGGGTGAGACCGACATCAGGGTAAATGCTTTGCTGTGCCCCAACAAAGCATCTCTTTCAGCCAGCAAATGGTCATGTATCCATGAGGGAATGAAGGAGTTTGTTCTAGATATATATCACTATAGTAATAATCTTCAATTTCCAGCCATATCTATAGATCTCTGTTCTGATGTCAGGCATCTAAATGAGTAACATATGCTAGTTTTTAAGACAGATCCAGTGCCACCAGCTGACATACGTATGCGGGAAAGTAAGGTTATTTGCACAATTTTACTAGGATTTACAAAAGTTATTCACTGGTTATATGATTTTTAACTCTGATAACTAAAACATAAGTAAAACTAAGTATGCTATGTATAAATAGCCATATATGATTTTATCACATTAATTTTTTTCCCCATGCTGTATCACTACCATTGTTTCTACTGCAAATGTAGGTTATGATATAATAATAATAATAAATAGATCATGTGAACGTACCTGCTCTGTCTTTCTCAGAAAGTACAGCAGAGGTCTGAAAGAAAGAAAGAAAGAAAGAAAGAAAGAAAGAAAGAAAGAAAGAAAGATTAATATCTTAATGATAAAGAAATTACCAGAATTTAAAATGTATTTGACAGAAAATACAGCACGATTTCTAAAAAATAAATATGTAAAAATCCCTAAAATACATTGTATCACTTCTGAAGGGCATCTTATATTTGAAATTCCTGAAATGGAATTTTGATAACACATTATGAGTTCATATTTCACTTTCAGGATCCAGAGAGAAGCCAATAAAACAGTTTCACAATGTAACTTTATAAACATAGTTTACATTTCAAACCAACCCAGTAAAACTAGCCTACCACCTGTCCCTCTGTGTGTGTGTGTGTGTGTTTATGTATGTGTGCTCATGCCCACCAAGTGCAGCTGGCCAAGAAATAAGGCCATTTGTGTAGCCTCTGCAACCTTGAAAACACCCTCCTCCTATTGAATAAGATACCCCACCACACACACTTGCACTTACATACCCTCCAAAATGGCTGATAGTCTATTCTATCGTTATCTGAATTAATGTGATTGTCCGTAATTTGTTAGATCATGTGTTTATTTATTGATACTGATACTTTTTCAACAAGAAGAAGGGGAGTATGAGACCAAAAGAACCCTGCTGCATATTTTTACCATGTCGGCACGTCTCAGTGGAAAACACACAAAAGGGAAAAATACCCCCAAACACACACACACGCACACACGTGATTATTTTAGCCACAGAATTGTGCCTGCAAAAATGATTAATGCCTTTGATTGGCAAAGGTATTTTTATGGTTTCCAAATTTAGCACTGGGATTTGGTTAAAGACCTTTATACCACAGTTATTCCACAGCAATGAAGCATGATTTGCTACTATCGGTTGTAGGCAGCATTATGGGACATATTCATTGGTGCGAGCATTTGATTGGACATAAATCTGCATATTGCAAGATGAGTCATCAACAACTTAAAAAAAAAAAAATAAAATAAAAAGTAAATAAATGTCAACATGTAGCACCGTTGTGCTTTGGGACAAAAAATAAATAAATAAATAAATCTACAGCAAAAAATATATGTGTATATATATATATATATATATATATATATATATACAAAAGCCACAAAATTCTAAATGTAATTTACCAGGGCCTCTAAATGACTCTTTCCTGAAACAGAGCAATGGCTATTAATATCTGTTCCTTTGTTAGTTGTTCATTATTGTTCATTATTCTCATGTGTTGACTTTTTTTAGTCAGGCCGAACAGGAATTTCTGTGGATCCAAAGGAATGCCGGGGTCTCTGTGTCTGGGTGACCTTCATCCACAGAACTCCTGCTCTGTCCGCTGATCTTTGACCTTGCGTAATCCCAAAATCCCTGGAACAGATCATACTGACAGAAACACCTCCATCATCTGCCTCGAAAGAGTGATGCATCCTGTTAGATGAAGAATGTGGCTTTCTCTTCAAAACATCAGAGCATATTCTTCTTCTTTATCTATCTTTATCTTCAATGTTTTTTTCATGTTCTGTCTCTCTCCCCAAATCCTTTATTGCCCTCTGTTATCACATTCTCTCATTTTATCTACCCCGTTCTTTGTTTCCACATTCCTCCGCTTTTGTTAACGTACCCTCATCCCTGCATCCACCCATCTTCATCACATGAAGCCAGATGCATGCTGGGAATTATCTTCATGCATGTTAGGGGTACGAGCGGCTTATCTAAGGAGTGTGCATGTGTGTTTAGCAAGATAACTGCATGATTGTGATCCTAATGGACACAGTGTACCTCAGACATTTTAAAAACACTTTGTTTTTGTGTTAGTATCGGAAATGTCCAGATTTTTCTCAGATCATAGCGTTTGCTTCAATTTACAGGAATATGGAAACATTCTAAAAGGATTCCTGACCTGAATGACCAGAAAATATTCAAAGGTGAAGTGTGTGATTTATGTGCCTCCAGAGGCATCAAATGGAATTGCAAAAAAATGTATAAAGCATGTGAAAAAATTTGAGGTGAGTAGTATGTCAGAATTTATAAACAATATTTGAAAACTATTTTAAAAGAATGCATCAGTTAGACACTTTACTATCCCATGATGCCACAGTAGAGATTTTTTTAAACGCATTGACACTTTCATGCTATATAGAATGTCCCTTTAAACGGTTGTGAAGCATATTTTCACCTTTAATACTGCTAATTTCTGAAATGCTATGTTTAGACTGAAGACAGCGGAAAGGTATGAATGAATGAATTAATAAAATGCATTTGTCCACATTTCACTCCAATTCGAACCACGCTTGTGGAAAGCTCTTGAGAAACGGTGTCTCTTCCATGGCTCAGCACGCTTTCATCAGTTTTTTAGTCTTGAACACGACAATTATGTTAAATGATTTTGACTGATTTTTATGTAGAAAGGAGGCCAGCACATCACATTAAAATAAATTATCATTCGTGTTTTCATAACCGCTGGCAAAATTCAAAAATGAAAGGAAAAATGAAATTCTTCATCTGAGAGCAGAGGGCCCCCCTGGTGTTTTGGAGGCCCTACGCAGCTTGCATACTTTGCATATAGGGAGGATCGGCTCTGATTGAAGACTTTTCCTCTTCTAACCAAGTCACCTTTATTTATATAGCACTTTTAACAATACATATTGGGCCGGTTTCCCGAACAGGGTTTAAGACTAGTCCTAGATTAAAATAAATGTTAAGAGCTGTCTAAACTG
>JAUCMS010000001.1:7908071-7931259 GCA_032357445.1 Enteromius radiatus
CTTTACTCACGTTTTAAAAAACACTGCTATTATTTTGAACATAACTGTATATATATATATATATATATATATATATAGGCATCCATACAAGAATACATTAAAGCACACCATTATGTGATATGTATGTTCATATTTTCTTGAAATTACATTAAATATATTTAATACATAAACATGTGTGCTGTACATAACACCTGTTTCCAGCTCTCCTCTGTCTGTGCGTGTTTGCATATTTACATCATGATTTATGGTTATCGATGCTTTCACATGGGAAACCTGTCACACACATCTTTCCATCTCCTGCCATTCTGCACCTTTAAATTTATAGACAACAAATGACTGTACTTCACTTTGGCTGCCATCCTCTGTTTAATATACAAATATGACGCCAGTTCTGACAGATGAAAACCCCTTAAGACAGACAGACTTGAGACCTCAGGGGCCTCAGACAAATATATTGAGTTCTGTCCATGCCGGGCCAATGAACTGTCAACATCACAGTGCTAGCCAAAAACACGAAACATCTTATGCTCCTGACAAGCTTGAGTTATGAGATGAAAGTCGGCTGAAACATCATGGATCATGTGAGGAGAGAAACAAAGACTAATATATTCAACACAACCAAACGTCTAAGATGAACTAAATGCTTTCCTTTATATTCAGACTGCTGAATTAAAATGAATGAATTAACCAATGACTGCTGCTGTAAGTACAGTACTCATTGTAGATACCATTGAAATATATCTGAAAGGTGGGAAAGCATGTTCATAATGCGGCTTAGATGTTCTCCATGGCTGCCAGTGTACTCTAAACACAGCTATCTCTTTCTTTTCAATCTTCTTACATACCCAGAACCTCAGAGTTGGTCATTGTGATATGTAAAATCAATGATATCATACCATTCTTGTGTCACGTCTTATTTTTTTCCTTCTATGTTTTCTGACACACAGAGTAAGATAAAGCCCTTGTTTTGAGCTGTAAGAATGCGTGATACAGCACACCTGACCTTGAACACTTCGGAAAACAGCGATTTCCTGCTTAAGGTCAAAAAGAGGTTACATTTTCCACATCCTTCTCTAAAAAACAATCTTTTTTTGACACCCATTCTCTCACTCAATCTCAGCAAACACACTTTTAAGGACAAATTAGCCTACTCCACAGTTTTGCTGTTTTTCAGTATTTAACTGAGAGAGAGAGAGAGAGAGAGAGAGAGAGAGAGAGAGAGAAATAACCTTTATTTCAGCTCCATTAAGAGGAAAGGAGGTAAATTATTCATAAAACACTTTGGGAAGGTGGTAACATAAGAGTTTTGAATTATTTAATGTGGGCGAATATTAAATTTAGTGGTACAAATGAATGCTGTTTGCTGTGAAAATCTCACAAATCCTGGTATATTCAACATAGTCTCATGACCAATTTGTATGTATTGGTGGCTAAATCATGCTTTACTAGTACGATTTTGTATGATTTGTGTAAAACCCCAGTGATGGGTATAGGGGCGGAGTTAGTAGGTCAATCGTACAAATTCATGCAAATGTAAATAAAATAAATAAAATACGTACAATTTAGCAAAAAATTATTTTGCATGAATTAGCCACTTTGTAAAATATGTACAAATTGCTGTGAGACTGGGCTGGTATATTTTATTTCAATTTATGTTTTAATTCGGGTTGATTTGCTGGAATGTGTATAAATTCTTTTTGTCATACTTTTTGCTGTTGTTGTAATATATATATATATATATATATATATATATAGTTGTTTCATAAATGTATTCACTGTCACTACTACTGTGGCTCTAAATGACAAACATTAGCAATGATGGGCAGCCATGGCCTTGTAGCGCTCCATTAGTGTTTAACATACCTTAGCAAGAGAACAAAGGCTTGCGTGCAAATGCTGCGTTGTGCTAGTTAGCTTGTGTGTGTATCAAAAGGCCTAATCTTTCATGTGTTTACCAGGTACACTTATGTAATCCAGTGAGGAATGGCAGGAACGAACAAACAGAAAGGTGTACGTTGAAGCTTACAAATGTGCACACACACACTTCATGGTTGCAGACATTAAATAAGTGTCAGAGTAAACGGTAGTTTTGTAAACAGGAATGGCTTTATGCATACTTTGTGACACGTGTTCCATAATGTCTGTGGGTACTTGCTCAAACGTGTAAGCTTGCATTCCCTGTGCCTTTTATTATAGTGTTTAATGATCTTCTTTCTGGCTCTATTTCTCATCTCCTTGACCTCTCTGCTATGTTGACCCATTAATCAAGATTAAATGGATACAGCCATTCAACATCCAAGCAACCTTTTTTCATTTTAAAATTACCTCAGTCAAAATGACTAAAGACTGAAAGATGATATCATATCAAGGCAATGCAAAAATCCAGATTAGATTCACAAACAATAATATATTGTTGTATATTAGATTGTATATTACAACACAATATATTACTAGAAAACAGTTGGCTTTTTATTTTATACATTTATTTTTGTGGAAACCATTATGTATGTTGTATATACAGTATATAAATATATATTTACTTATTTATATATATATATATATATATATATTACAAATTACAATTAAAGATAAGCATCATCAGACACATGAATTAAACTGCATTCTAAATAAGGTATAAGATTAATGTCTTTAGGCACATTTTAATTTATATCTCTAATATAATTTTTGTTCAAAGGTGCAACTCAAAGGTTGATGTCATTCACTTACCTCTGGAAGAAAATTTATTTTGACATTGATTTGAACAACACAATTATTGTTTATATCCTTCCACCCATTACTTAGTTCCGCCTTTACCCGTTTGCTTCTGCTCCCAAACAGACATTTTAAACGTTTATTCACATATACAGAAATGTTCACATTCTCTCCATCTATTCCTGTCTCTCACTGACACTTTAAGTGTTGTTTGCCATGTAAGAACAATAAACATGTAATGGCTAATAAAACTGAAGATTTCACTCGCATCCACAGACATCCAGACATGTGCATGAGGAGAACATTGTAAGGAATGTGTCTCAGTGTGTTTTAGCTGGTGGAAGTAAAAGACAGTAAAAGCTGTTATTATCGTGTTCCAGCAGCTTTAGCCCCTCAGAGAGAAAGAAAATGAGAGACAAGATGAGAGAGAGCATCTTTCCTCAGTACACTTTCAAGTGGCTGCTGGAGCCACAGCACACTCTAATTTACTGTTCACTGTCATTCAGCATAAAGAAAAGCGTATGTAAATATTGGACACTTAAGCAACACTTAAGAGATGATTGGCACCAGGTTTGACCAATTCCAGAGCTGTGGGAATGTAGTAATATTATGCAAAGGCACTCCTCACATCAGTGAAAAGCTGACTTGAAACTTCAAGCCTTGTATAAATTATTAGTGTTTGATTTGAAAAATTGCTCCACAAACAGGTTTTTCAAGTTTTGGTTAACTAACCTCATTTTTTGGTCTAGCCCCAGAAGTTCCAGAGGGTCCCGATGATGCCAGCGATGATGAAGAGCGATAAAGTGGGGTGTTTAGAGACTGTGATGAGGCTGAAAGACTTCCTGCTGAATCCAACATTTCTAAATCAACTTCCTGCTGAGGAAAAAAAATAACATTGCCCTACTTTAAACACATTTTTTACTATTTCAAAAATTAAATGTATGTTTATTACATATATTATTCACTAAATTACAAATAACTTAAAAATGAATAAATCAAACTAAAATTGCTAAAAAAACAACAACAAAAAAAAACAAAAAAACAAAACAAAATAATCAACAAAATGAAAAAATGTTATGCAGTCTATAAATACACACTTTAGAATATCTCATTGCAGGATTTGACAAAGTTTTCAAGAGAAAAAATCTCTTTAAGCTTTACATTTGTTTTACTAAACGTTCTGGTGCTGGCATTTTCGGTCTGTCAAAATAAAAGTCCAGCTTCTAAAATATCACTCAATGCTGATAATCATAAAAAAATTCTAGATCTAAATGTGTCAAAAACTTGCCTGTATATCAGCCTCATATATCTAGCCAACTAAAACAATTCTACATAGATTTAGTTCTGGTAATGAAGGTCTGATGCAGTTACTGACCATTATTTCATTATATCATGAAAGCAAACATCATAGTTAATGGTTTGTTAAAGCAATAATTGGTGCTTAAAATAAAGTATGACTTTAAGATGTGCTTTTTTATGAAATCTTCTGATTTCTTGTCACTCACCGAGATGATCCGCCTCTTTAAATTGGGCGTGCCATTGAGGGAGGAGCTTAGAGCGTTCTCAATCTCTTTGTCCAGCTGATCCAACTTCATTATTAACAAAACCATTGAGTCTAAACGTGACCTTTCCTTTTCCCTCTCTTCCCGTGAGCTCTGAAATGAGAAAAACAGTTTTGTATAATTAGATTTTACTCAAAAAAATGCAATCTTCAAACCAACGCTGGCATTAATCTGATTGTTCCCAATGACAATTCTTTAAACATATGTCACAGCAGACCAGGCGGCGACTTGGGGGAAAAAAACAGGACTTTTCCATACAAGCTGAGACAAAACTTAGATTAAATATTACATTTAATCTAATCTGTTTTTTTTTACCCTTACTGGTGGCTAATGCTATTAAAGGAATAGGAATAGAAATTCTGTCATCGTTTGCTTGTGTCATTTCCAAGACTTTCTTTTGGCAATAAGAATCTACAGTTTTTGAATATCCAAAGCCCAAGGGACTAAACCTTGCTTAATATATATATATATATATATATAAATGTAACTAAATATTCATTTAAATTTCACACACACATACATTTTTGGCTTGGAAACCATATTTTACACTGCCAGAGTTATTAAAGCATTACCACAGGACTAAAGACAGAAAGAGAGTTGAAGACAGAGGTTGTAATGCTACTCAAGCAGAGAGGAATGATGCTGGCACTTGCCCCGTGTCTGAACCAGGCCTGTGCAAACAGCCCCACACAAAGCAGTGCAGTGTGTAAAAGGTTTGCGTAGCTTTTACCGGTATTTACCCTTAATACACGCTTGTCTGTCACAGAGCACACAGCGAGAGAAAGAGAGACACTTCAGTAGTAATGAGCTAACAAACATACAATCCATTGTCCAAAACACACATTTTACCTTCAGACAACTTGAAGGTTTTTAAGAGTTTGTTTTTGTTCTAGTATTTCATTATATAGCACACGTCATTAATGGAATAAGCTAGACTTCTTTCATGAGCAAGTTCACAAAACTGTACTGTCTGGCTTCAAAAATCAACATAAAAAGTACATTTGACTGTACTACAGGAAACTAAGTATTCTTAAAACATACATAGCTTTAAATAAGAAACAGAGTGAAATTTTAACCTGTATTCACTGAAAATGTCTTTCACATTCACATATTTGCTTCATACCAGGATTTAGCCTGGGTTGATATTTAATTCAAAATGCAGTGTGCTGCACTGAAAGCCATTTAGGTTTACAATGACATGATGGTAACTTTTAGTTTCAACTTTAACTGAAAAACTGGCATAACCAACTGTAAAGAGATTATGGCTGGCATTTACATACATGCAGACAATTTCATACAGTCACAAGGTCATTTAGCCTAGTTCTACTGATTAGTTGTGTCTGACACAGGCATTGATTTAGCTCATCATCCCAAAAGATGTGCGTGTGCAGTATGTTTGTTGTGTTACAATTTTTTTCCCCCCATCTTCCTTGAATCTAAAATCCATGTACACCATTGTTTTGATACAAAACAAACTAAAACACAGTGCTTTCACACATAAACAGTTTCCCCCATCTATTTATAAAGATGAATCTGAAGAACGCACAATCATGCCCCTCATGACACATCAGCTGACAACAGGACTAGAGAAAAGCTGTCACATTCACTCTGACAGATGCACAAGTCTTGGAGAAACACAAAGGTGCATATAAACATGTATATAATCAGGTTCCTGACTTATTTAGACCACTTTGTTACAGAGAATACTGTTTGTTTTGGATTGTTCTTGGTCAGCAGAGTCAGACAAATAGAATCTGCTTCACATCAACGCTCAATGAGTTACACACTATTTGTCATCTCTTATCTATTTATGGAAATAAACCATGATAAAATGCAAATGATAAATTTTGGAATCCTTATATCAGCAAACTAACTAATTAAAGTTGTAAAGTAACAAGTTGTCTTGGGAAATGTTTAATAAATAATATTTTGTAAATATAATAATATTTTGAATATTTTAACTTAGTTATACATTATATTTTGTGTTTTGTGATTTTTATTAGTTTTACTTCCTTTTTTATTATTTCAGTGTCTACATAGCTTTATTTTTGGTCAAGGTTTTTATTAATTCATTTATATTTAGTACCTTAAATATAAAATCAGACATTTTTTTAGTTAATAAACAGACAAATACATGAATATAAATAAATAACACTTTTTACTAAAAAAAAAAAATAAAAATAAATTATATATATATATATATATATATATATATATATATATTTTGATGCTAGATAAAGTCTGATATTCCAAAGTCATTATTTAGGGAAAACATTTTAAATAAATGTAGGTTTAATGAATGCGTGTATCTTTAATGAACTAACTAACAAAATACATAAAAGCATACATACTGTACATACAAACATTTACACTTCTTGAATACATGAAGTTTGAAATTATGAAGTTAGAATTTAACATTTAAACCCCTTTTTTAATGAACTCAGAAAAGAACAATCACAATTATGATTGTAAGATCTCTTTAAAATCAAATGGTTTCTCGTTGACACTAGTGAGATTAAATGTAGAGCAAATGGAGACTTTTGCTTGAATGAGCTCATGAGAAAACCACCCTATCTGCCGGTGGAAGAGATTTCAACCAAGTTGCACACTATGCTCAGGTTTGCCAAGTTTGCAGTCAAAAGTGAGATATCTCAGTCTAAACTCAAACATCATTGATTTAGTACAAAACCAAATTATCTGAGCTTTGCTGATGTCCACAGCACATTCATACCACTACTCTGACTAATGGCAATATACTATATCTATTCTATATCTTATTTTAGTGGGGTTTTTTTTCCACAAAGTATTTTAGTAGAAGAAGAAGAAATGACAGTTGATATTTAATTAAAAGATAACTTCATCATCATCAGTCAAATTGTACAGTATTTTTTTTTTTAAGTGACTGAAAACATAGAGGTCAGGGCAACACCTGACAGTACAACACCACATTCCTGCATGTAATGAATGACATGGAGTGAATGAGCTACAGCAAGATTCATCCTTATCCGTCTTGCTTCCTTGCTGTCTTGTGTGTGATATCAGGTGTTACACTGACCTCAGGTGGTGTGCTTTTAGTAAGACACTAAACAGACATTCTACACAAATCTCATATTCACAAATATAAGCTTGTATATATAAAGCATTCTGATGCTCTGATACAAGTCTTAGTATTCTATTCTAAGCCTAGATACGCATACTGTATGCATAAAAAAATGTATTTTTATTGTTAAAAATAATCCCAAAAATAGAATCCAGCAAGGAAAATGGCTCCCATTAATGGAGAAAGCAGACTTTGTGACATTTCAGAAAGGAATTTCACTTTTTATGTCATTATGAACCATTTTCTGTCTCCAAGGCCTTTTTTTATAAGGATATTCCAGTTGTTCAAGGACATTTTAAGACATTTCATAGCCACAAGGACAGCCAATAATACACATACACAACACATTCAACATTCAGTTCACTAGAGTGACCTTTCCTTGACATTTTGACTGTGCATCTGCTTGAGCTTTAATAAGCTTCAACATAAAATGTGAAGCTAAGTCAGTTACACAGGACCTCAGTGATTTTTAATGCTGTTTAGGATCTTATTGTTGTGACATATTTAATGAACAAACCTGACAGACCCAAAAATCATAAAATTATGTCAAAATGCTTTAATTAGAAGGAATTTTTTTTCATGCAAATGTTTATTTATTAGATATGAAAGCTGGTGTAGAAATGGGTTCTTCACCATCATTCATGATTCATTTATTAGTAGAAATAGATAATAGTGGGCGTTACAGAAATAAAGCAAGTATAATTTTCGCTAGTCATAAAGACTCAACATGTGGCAACCGGCAATACATAAAACAGCTGATATGACAAGAGCCTTTATCTTACGTCAAATTTTAGAAGTATTCTTAATTTAAGGAGTAAAAGAAACATTATGAGTAAAAGAAAATGACTTATGTCGGCTGGTATTCTCACTGTTTGGATTCTAGCCAGTTCAGTCTTTGTACAGCCGTATCTTATTATGTCTTTCTCTTTATTTACTGTATTTTTTCCTTTGCTTAAGTTATTTTCTCATAAAAAATTGTGCTTTACTCTTTATAATCATTTGGCCTTGACAATCATATCTCTCTTTTTTTTTCTTTCTCAAACATAGTATTTGATAGTGATAACAATGGGATTTGTATAGTAAGCTAAAGACTCAAATGGTTTGTTTTTACAGTTACAGTACAGTTGGAGTGTCTTTATGATATTGCTATGGAATATCTACCTATCTACCCCCTTTTTATGTAAATGATCACCTGAGGTGGTAGATTCTGTAGATAGATACTGCATTACTGTATGCAGTATTTTGTTTCATAAAAAAAGAGTATTATTAGTGTTAAAAACGTAATCTTCATTCAAACAATGCAGCACTGTTAAATCGATTGGCATATTTTCGCTGTAACTTCTGTGAAGTGCCAAATCTTTCTGTTTGGATGGCTCTTGTGAAAACAGCAACCTGTTAAAATATGGGTGCAGAGATAAACATTACACAGCTTTTTGCATATGCTGTAAAACAGAGCTAAGACCAGAGGCCCAGAAAGAAATCAAAAGATTTATGCACGAGTTTGTGTGTGTGTTCTCTCTCTATTATTACTAATGTCTTGTGACTGCCTCCCCATTTATTTTCCATTTAGCACAGAATTAGCCTGTCAGCATCAGTGCTTTGCTGTTGGATTTGCGGAGGTGAGCCAGAACCCTGTGTGTGTGTGTGTGTGTGTGTGTGTGGCGAAAGCTAGTTGCATGGATGCCTAAGCTTTTCCATGACACATGGTCATTCTGAAATGCTTGTAAACACAGCGCACACACACACAGTGTTTTTGGAGCTCATTGTTCCATCTCTGATAAAAAGTGAAAACCAAACCAAACCCGAGGATTATACCAAAATAGAGTTGTCAACTGCATTTTAACAGGTATGAAAAAACATTCTAAATTACCCCTGTTTTAGCCTCTTTTAGTATCTTCTAGGGGTCACATTCCAACAGACTTCTTCCTGTTTTGAAATGACAGAATTCCCACACTGTGAGATCTCCCAGAATCATCCTGCTCTTTTCCTCTTTCCCAGAGATCTCTGGGGAATGTGCTTACGACCAACTCAGTGTGTCCTCAGTGACCCCAGAGATCTTTTCTTAAGACCTCATCACATCTAAAATGAGTGTGTCCTGCAGAGTGACACATCGCTGGTTACCCACTAATATAAAATGGAAGCTGTCAGCGGCAACTATACTGCTTAATCCTTCTCTAGCAAGATGGCTAGTGTCAAGAGGCTTAGAGCAGAGAGAGCAGGAATAAAACTGGACTCACGATAAAACTTCTGAAAGATGCTATAGCGCAATTTCAGGCCTTATCTCTTATTGTAATGAAATGATTTGAAGGAGAACTGCATTTGGCCGAGTTCTGTGAGTTTGATTTTTGCCTAAGTACATGTATATACTTTAGGATATTTAAAAGGGTGGATGCAAGACACTTTAGAGTTTTTTTTTTTTTTTTTAAGAAGACTGTTATGCCTAGCAAAGCTGCATTTATTTAAAGTACTCCTATAATGAGTAATGAAAGATTCATTATCATTCATTTTAATTTTGGGAGACAACAAGAACAGGTTGATGTGAATGCAAGGTCAAAAACATATAATACATATATAATATGCATTTATATTTATCTTACTTGCTCAATGACTCCCAAATGATTCTTGATTCATTTTTCCAAACATTTACCAAAACATTTCTTATCAATGCTGAAAAGTTATTTGTGGAAACTGCCATACATATAATTTTTTATGCACTCTTTGATCATCAGATTTATGTAAATTCTATCCAAAAAACTGTACTGTCACTTTAATCCATAATTGTATCCACATTTCAGAAAATATATATTTTAAACAGATGGATGGACAACGAGTTGTCGGGAAACTTTGCATGTAATTGTTTTGGTGTGGCAAATTAGATAGAAAATACTCAAAATGTCAGCATACAAGGTTTACTTTCACACAGTCTCTTTTACAGCAGTGCCTGACGGCTCATTTAGTGTGACTCATGTACTTTCAAAAATACATGATTACTGTACTTGGCTTAAGTTAGCTCACAGTATAAGATCTTCACCTATGATCAACCACCTAAAAGTTATACACAACCATACAATTAAAAACATTATAACTTTCCTTTTTTACTCGGTAAAAAAACAAAAAGTAGGATCATAATAACTGAATCAGGAAGCCTAACACGCTGAAGAGTCAAAATGTAGGGTGTTTGCAAACATAACCTCATCACAGATTTTCAGGAAATGGCATAAGCTTCAGCATTCCTTTGGTAAACTCATTTACTTCAGTATCTGAAGTATTCTGGTATCTGGCCCAAGTCTTGAACATGACTGCATCATGTGACCGCAACAGATGTCCATGTTTAAGTGGGATGGATACTGGGTGCATTATGGGAAGGCATAGAGAACAGTTTCAGAATTTCCTTCCTAATTATTGTGTTGGATATTATTGAATAAGGTCAGTCAGAGAGCTGGTTTGTTCAAGGACACACTGAGGAATCCACAACAGCTACCGAAGAAAAATAAATCTGTCACAAATATGTGATTACCCCTGCTTGGTTTAACCATTTCGTAAAATCAGAACTAGATGTCTAAATATTTAATAAACAATTTCATCCAGGATGATGTAGCTCCAGCTACAATGTTCTTCTGAGAGATTCATGCAAGTTTTCTTAATTAACCTCTAGAGCTCCAAAGGTTGCGGACTGGAGCTTTACATATCTACATGCATGTATATGTATTTACTGAGCACATAGTACATACTGTATTATGCAAACAATAACTTTTATTTTGGAATAAAGAATAAACTAGAAAATACACAACACGTTCAGCCTTTCACGTATCGAAAGAAATGAATGAAGAGCATCTGCTCAGGTCAAATATGAAAAAGCAGCGCTAGTGTAAACTAAATCACACTTTAAGTTCTTTCTTTAGACATGTTGCTCCTGCATTAAGCCAGATATCTGATTTGAAAGTTGCAGGCACACATTTCTAATCTTGTTTGGTGGTTGGCCCTGATATAAAGCTTTTCTTAACAGAACAGAGTATTGAACTCTTGGCCTGGTTTTGAGTTCCCACTTGAATCATTTATTGGGATTTGCAGCAATGAAACATAAAAGGCACAGGAATTAGTGCGGGGACCAAGGGGCATCTGATGCTCTGTGTACACAGAGGCCTTTAGCAGTAGTTTGACCTCTTTCATAGAGTTTAAAACAGAGCTCAGAGGAAGCAAACATGTTGCAATGCAGCTTGTTGTACATGCAGAACAAGTCTAACGCTGATGGTTTGTGAATGGAAAATTAATGTGACACACACACACACACACACACACATACTGGAACAGGATAGTATAAATATGACTTCATATTTTGAGCCCAATTGAGTTTATCAAAAATGTGTGTAGACTACAGGGGGTGTTTAACAAGCTTTTATTTCTATTTTCTCACAGTCAGCACAGTCAACTATTGAAAGAATTCTGCCTTAAAAGCCCTGTTGGGGCCAAGAAGAACTCAGCATGAGTGTGACTGTGTGAATAGATGCCCATTTCACTCTCCTACAGGACATTTTGAGTTCATTTGACATGTTCTTTATTGTTCCTTACCTTGCAGGACACACTGGAACTACCTTGGAGCATATAAACAAGACATACATCAATAGTTCTCTTCCTTATCCAGCACTTTTTACATAGCTGATCACTGATATAAACTGCTGTGGAAAGTCTAGGGTCAGCATTTCTTTCTTTCTTTTTTTTAAAGAAATGAATAATTCTATATAGCTAGGATGCAATTTATCCAATGTTAAATATTAAAGATATAAACTTTACATTTAATAATCCTGAAAAAGACATGCCTTGTGGTTTGCACAGTAAAATACATATTAAGCATCATAAGTGTTTTCAACTTTGATAATTATAAAATGGTTATTTTAAATTGTAAAGATGTTTCATAATATTACTGATTTTACTGTATTTCTTAATACAGTAATAAGCACAGCCTTGGTGAACATAAAGCACTTTTTTATTATTATTATGTCCTCAAACATTGAGGCACTTTTTAAAAAAATATCCTCATTTATGTTCCACAGAAAGATGTATACAGGGTTGGATTTACATAGAGTAAATGCTGAAAGGGTGAACTATCCTTTTCATCTTTCTACTAGCACTTTCCGCATCAATAAACCACTGAAAAGGCCACACTCTTCAACAGGCTTCATCAGTTTGACAATTCTGTACTAACTAGCAAGACCAATGTGAATAAGATGATAATGTGACAGCACGAAAGAACATAAAGGTCTAAGTTAGTCTTTTTAATAGGAAATTTCTTAAACTTTGTGCAGCTCAAGGCCAAATCAGCAGTATTCATCAGAGAGCTAATTATGAGCTTGATCTTCATCATTAATATCTGTATCATCATAATTACTGTATCTTTGCACAATTTAATTATCCTTCTGTCTCTAAGGGAGAGTGAAAAGCAATCTATAAACCCAGTATGAAGGGGCGAGACTCTGCATTTATTAGAAACTAATTCACACATGCATGCGCATGCACATATCTGGAGATTGAATCTGTATCGCGGACCTTGAATTCATGAATTGAACCGAATTACATACATAAATACGTAATTTAATCATTAATCAAATTGAATCTCATTTTTAATGAATTGGTTAAAAATAAATACTGAATTCTTAATTATCACTGTGATTACATAACAATTATTATTTAATGATCTCATAGTCAAATAATTATTAATTGGTGATAAGGAGTCAATAGTTCTCACTTTAGATTTGGTTATGGAAAAGGGGAGCATTACGTTAATTAAGTGCTTTAAACCAACCTTTACTGAACATTAACTGCATTCATAATCAATGCCAGGGTAGACAAGGTAGGTGATTTATTTCAAAAACATGTTTTTATTATGCTAATTAATGTCTCTTCACATCCCGACAGAAATCACTAAGTTAAGTGCTAAAGTGTATTTAT
The DNA here is from genome assembly GCA_032357445.1 of Enteromius radiatus. NCBI lineage: Eukaryota > Metazoa > Chordata > Actinopteri > Cypriniformes > Cyprinidae > Enteromius > Enteromius radiatus. The sequence goes on from JAUCMS010000001.1 coordinate 7,921,392, forward strand.
ATCAAATGAGCCCAGTCTCATGAAAATGTGTATACGGCAAATAAACACTATTTTTTTATTTTTATGTTGTAGTATTTACAAAAAAAAAAAAAAAAAAAAAATACTATTTATAATATTATTTCCTGGTTCAAGGATTTCAATAGGTCATCCTACCTGCCTGTCAATGTATGTATTTTATGTATTTTAGAGAGAAATGTCCACTGAGTGGCACTAAGGGATGTTTTAACATAGTTTCGGGAAGAGCGCGCTGAATGCCTATCCGCACCTGATTCCTGTTAATCGCTCATCATTATTACACTCGCCAGTTACTATCCTAATTCCATTCATCCGCCTCAGCCTAAAACCCGGCGTCTCCCTACACTCAGCATCTAGCTCCGAGCTCTGCCCTCGCTAGGGTTACAACCAGCAGGGCTCGGGACCCGCTGAGCTCCCGGCTCGCCCCGGACAGCACGCCAAATTTGCTTATTATTACTATTATTGTTTAACGAAATGAAGAAGTGCGAATTCGTGAAACCACGGTTCAATACGTGTACCCTGACACATTTTTATTATGTTGATATAGATATGTTTTTCTTACATTGCTTCAGGTATTGTAGCAGTTCAGAATTCAAATATTCGGGAACTGTCAGTAAATGTAAATGCTCTGTCATGTTGGAAATATGCCCTACACCAAACCCAACCCTAAAGCTACCCAGATAGTTGTACATAATTAGTGGTGTTACCAAAATCACAACTGAATTGTGTGAAACTTGATGAATCAATTCTCTAAATACCCATAGATTCACAATATAATGCGTACAGTCACAAGTGCATAAACACAAAGGGGGAGAGAATGTGATCTCAGACAGTTGCTCAATATGGGGAATGATTTCTGAAACAGTCACTGTGTTAGTGCCACTTAAACGGTTCCAAGAATCTCAAATCCACCATGAAGCCCAGATTCATACTTCAACTCCCTGATAAATCCCCCCGACTGACACAATCCAGCACATTCAGAGTGTCTGCGTGTGTGCTGCATCATGCGTGAAAAGGGAAATACTTCAGTTATCACTGGTCTCATTATCTCCATCATCGGCACTGCTGTGTTATTGAGAGAATAACCAAATGAGCATCTAGTATCTCTCGGTCTAGTTTACTACTACAGTCCTTTGCTATCTTTATTGCTCATTCACAGACAAGATGATTGGAATAAGGAAGATTCCTTCCATACTCATGCGTCAAACTCAAACTCCCACACTCAAGGGCTCTTGTTGCTCACTCTGTCCTTGAATTCATGATAGTTCATGTCTCCATTAGCAATAGAAAAGAGTTGTTGAAGCCCTTAAATGGCTCGCATTCACTCTAGTGCTCCGTAACAAACACAAATCCCCACAAGATCTCCAGCCACCAGCCCTGGATTTCAGCCTCACAAATAAATGACAATTACACAGCATGGCATGTTTTGCTTGGGCTGGTTCCTGTCTAATGGATCCTGCTGTATAAATAATGACTGTGTTTTGGACAACGCCTCCAGGGTCTTGTGGAATACGGCAAGGATGAATAAACACAGAAAGCTATGAGAGACTTTACCTAAGGGACCGAGGTTGGCAAGGCGGACTGCTGTCAATCACCCACGTAAACACATAAAGGTAAAAATATATATTTGCATACAGGCACAACTACAAAAGATCACACATACAACGCCTGTCACACAATGACTACACATATTTTTATTCGTGCCCTTTAGGTCTTGTTTGATGCCAGTTTCTGGGACTGTGGAACATTCCACAGATGCCCATGGCCAGAGATGTAAGTTGGAGTGATGTCATTGCTTTCAAAAGGGCGTGGCCGTGAGCTAGCATAGTGATTTAGGATGTGGTGCTTCAAAAGTATGGCGCTATATAAATGCTTTTAATCAAAACTGTGTATACAAGCAAGCACAAACATGGAGCAGGAAGAAAGAGTCTGCAGAAGAAACATGCTGGAACTGGTTTGAAACAAGCTAAAAATAAAAGCCTGCTTGCATGCTGGCCATTCATGACGTAAGCTGTGCTCAAGACTAATACATTCAGCAAGGATTCATTTATTTGATAAAAAATAATAGCAAAGACTTTTATGTTGTTACAAAAATGTCTGCTTCTAATATATGCTGTTTCTTATCAATTTTCATCAACGAAATCAACGATTCATCAAATAATTTTGAAAATAAATGAATAAATTAAAAATATATTTTCAAAAGAAAAAAAAAGAAAGAAGTACAACTCTTTCAACACTGACAATAGTAAGAAATCTTTTTTTAACACAAAAACACTGAAAGCTGGAGTAAAAAATAAAGTAAAACAAAAAAAAGGAAAAAATACAGCTTTGCCATCACAATAATAAATGCCATTTTAAAATATATTCAAACATAAATTATTTTAAACTGTGATACTATATTACTGTTTTTATTGTTTAATAAAATAAACAGCCTTTTATTGTACAAATCTTACTTAAGTAAGTAGGTAAGGTTTTTAGGCCATTCGAAAGTCAACGGAGACCATTCTCTTTCTTGTGAATAGATATGACTGGAGTTACTGTTTCTTCAGTGTATATGTCTATGTGATTATTTTGTCTCTTTTATCAAAAACACCAGGTGAGATTTAAGTGAAAACAGCAAATATAATCAACTTTAAGTAATCAAGTAATATCACAGATTTTCCACAGAAGCCCCATTGTTTGCGTGATCAATCATGCTTGCAGCACATACAAGTGAAACAATGTGCACTCCAAAATAGGGGTTAGGGGTTTTGAAAAACCATAACTACATTATGATCTGTGGGGCTTATGGGAGATTCAGGTTTGAATCCAGCCTGTATCTCTTCATTCCATTCCCCCTTTCTTCCTCCCCAATAACTTCCTGTCTGCTTCCTACTGCCTATAATAAAAGCAAAAATACTCCAAAATAAATAAATAAATAAATAAATAAAAACACTTTGAATACAGTGTTATTAACCCCCCAGATATCAGTTTATTTGCATACTTAATTGCTTTGCTCCAGTCAATTTATGTGGAAATTCCCCCAGAATTTCCCTTACTGACTGACTGATGACCTTCATAGTCAAGACACATTAAGGGACACTATCTCATGTGCAAAAGGATTTATTTTATTATACACAGTACTACATGGCTATAGCACGTTTTAAAATCTCTGCTTTCTTTTTTACTTTGTTTAAATGGAAATAAAAAATATCTATGAAAAATGTCTTACCTTCCTTGTACGAAGCTTTACAAGTGAACCTTCTGCTTTTGGGACATTCTCAAGGTCTTTGGCTGCATTTGTATATTGTTTTGCCTGATGTTCATCATAGTGTCTTTCAGGTTGAGGTATTCCTCTAGTTGCCTCATTTACCCTCACGTTTTGATCCTTTGAAGTTGCCAGATTCTCACAGTTAATGGTGTTTAGGTCTGTATTTGGATGTTCTGGCATCTCTGCTGTTATCTGACCCAAAGCATCTTCTCCAGATTCAGGAAAGGAGCCCTCATGGATGGTTTGGAGTTTTGATGAGCAATCATGCCATGTTTCCATGATGTCATTTTTTCCAGATGGTTCCAGTTGAGATGTTTCACAAGCAGAGGGTGTAAGGCTTTCTGCATTTAACACATCATGATCGCAACCTTTTAAAATGCCATAACCTTCCTGATTTTCTTTGTCTTGACCTTGAGATACTACGTGACGTTTGCACTCTAGACTTGATTTATTAGCATCTGAGCTAGTTTTTGGAATGTGAATTTCTTGAGAAGTTGGTGAAGATAACAAGTTTGGGATCACAGTTTTGCCTGTGTGTAAGCAATCGACTTTGCCACATGTTAGAATCGTCTGTTCAGATATTTCACAACATTGCCCTTCCACAATATTTTTTGGGTCAGCAGATTTCTGCTGTGAATTAGAGGTGGGAGGTTTATTAGTTATGTCTGTGATCTCGCTTGTGACACTCATATGTTCATGTACTAACGTCTGACCGCCCACACTGACCATCATGGGTTCTGTATTTTCTGTGCAAGTTCCACTTTTGGGATAAGTTGGTTCAGAACAGTCAGCTTTGACAGAGTGACTGTCCTTCAGCACATTTGATAAACCATCCGTTTTCTCTATTTGAGCTAAAACTGGGGTAGGGAGCAAAGATTGTGTCAGGCTATGGGAAGCAGATACTTTATCCTTGTTTAGTTCCTTATTATCTGTATCTCCATTGTGAGCCTGCAAATTTCCTGAAGCAGAACATTCCAATTCATCTTGATCTGCCACGTTGTCTAAAGGTAGCTTGCTATCTTGGTCACTCTTTTGCTGTGCTGTCTCATTGACTGTATCTCCAGGCGTCAATGATTGGAACTTTGCACCTTCGCAGTTAGGTTGAGCTTCACCCTTAAACTTCTGCACTATCCTCTCCATCATTCTTGGACCATCTCCGATCCAAAGTCCCAAAGTCCAATGCTGGAGGTGACCACACTCAGGCATCGAGGCACACCTACCGCGCTGGTACCGCACATGGCAGCAGACCAAGTCTAGGTCATCATAGCTGTATTGTAATCCTGTCCGTGGGGTCACATGATCCTCCCAGCTTCTCTTACGAATAGCAACAGGCATGGCCAGATCCCTCGACTAGCCCATAGAGCTGTATTATTACGGCCCACGGAAAGCACAAAACCAGATACAGGTCCTCCTGCAGAGAAAGACAGAGACAGTGAGAGAGAGTTTCTTTAGTGTCAAACGCTTGCGGTTTTCATATGTGAGAGAAATGGAGACAATACGCCTAATGAATCCTATTGACATTGAAACTCAAGTGCTCTTAAACTTGTTTAGTCTGAATTGTCTGTTCTGTGTTATACAGAAAACCGCATTGACAACTTAATGTGATGCCACAATCCTTTTCAAACATCATAAATACTAGATTTATTCTTGAAGGACCAAGTGCATACAAACCAACAACGAATTGTTCACAACGTTTGACACGGCCTTTTCGATACTTACAGAAAAGATTAATTTAAATTACAGCTACATGAAGAACTGACATTCAAAGCTCATAAACAGCTGTAGGACTGACTCATGAAGGAAAAGAAAAATAAACAAAATCACATTTATCCTTGTGCCAACTGTTGAGTCAGCAAGTGTTTAACCAGACCCTCCACCCACTCAAAAGTACAGTAAGACTTCTCTACATTTTGGCACAAGTCATTCTTCAGTGATTAGCCACCAAGGACTGACTTCTCTTTAAAATTAGACCAAAAGGAAAGTCTCAAGATGGAAAGAAGTGCAGTAATAAAAGACCGCTGGGGGAAACCACACAGCGTGGTGAAATGGCAGGAGCTCTTGTAGTCCCTTAAGTCTGATAGATCTTCTTGACATCTATGTGAAGTCAGCGGTTAGTGGCGAGAGTTCAGAGACGGTCCTAACCAGGACATTCCTCTCACATCTGGCCAGAAGTTACTCCCTCTGTTGAACATCTGGTCGTGAGTTCCAACTTTCCTTTGGCAAGCACTTTCACGGATTATTCGTTTTCAGTAAAGACAGTTATCTTGTCGTAAAGAGAGATAATCCTTAGTTGCTCATGTCACTGACATTCTGAACTTACTTTTCGCTTGTTTAGTGTCTCTTGATGAGCCCACTAGAGTAACTAAATTTGAATATAAACAACGAAAACATTCCAGAAAGCCAAGAGATTCAAAAGCAAATGTACAGCCTAAGTACCTGAATGCTTCTTTCCTCTGGCCTTGTGAGTGTGTCACTCCGTGTTGGTACTGTCCGTCTGCGGCGATGGAGCGGCCAGTTACCCACTCGTCCCACTGTGTGGTGAGCTCACCCTCTGACACAGCTAGCTCTGTTTTCAAGCCAGCCAGGACGTCAAGGTCATGTGTCTCCAGGGGTCAACAACTTTGCTATGGTCCCATGCGATGTTACAACCAAACACAATTGCTGCATTGAAAAAGTCTGAAGAGAAATGCCAAAAAAAAGTACACTCTGTGTTAAATAATTCTCCAAGGTGCCAAATAAATAAATCCACGTTTAAAGCCTCTAGACTAGTACTTCAGTTGTGTTGATAGATCAAGTGTTCAGCTGTCAGACTGGCATGCGCTCCTCAGCAATAAGCGTCCCTAATTGGTTCTGCAACCAATTTGCGTTTTTCTTTCAATGAGGCGGTTGAAAAGATGATGCAAGAACTCCAGAAGAGGGAGGAGGAAGCCATTTGTTTCAGCCAATCTCTCCCAAGACGTCTGGAGCGATCACTGATCGTGGTCAGTTCCTGCTAGAGCTTTTTCTCCCTGTAAGAAACAAGGAGGAGGAGAAGAAAATAGAGACGCGTGGAGCTTGAAATGTGGAGAGCGTGTTGTCATCTTGACGGCATTAGAGTTGTTTGCTTGGGATGACTGTTCTTTTTGTTTCTGGCAGTCTTGAGTCACTGCTTTTCTTTCTTGCTCTCTTCCTCTGTCTCTCGCTTTCTCTAACTCTCTTTTTAGAAAGCAGGCTCTTCACATCTCTAAAGAGCAGTTCTTCTGGAAACTGACAGTCTACTTTTTACTCTCTCTCTCTCTCTATCTGCTTTTCTTTCCCCCCTTTCTATTTCTGCGCTGTTCGTAACATTTAATTCTTCCTAGAAAATCGGCATGCCACATTCCCTTTTCTCTCACTGACATTCAGACACAGAAACATACACTTTTCTTTCCATGCCTCTGTGTGTGTGTGTGTGTATCAGTGTGTTAGCTGGGAAATCACTCTCCAGTTTTGATTAGAAGCAGACAGCGTGCTGTGTAAAGGTTTGAGTCAGAGGGCTAAGTCAAATTGCAGTAATGCTTGGCACTCATTTCTGATTTTGTCTTTTCTTTTTTTTTTCTCTTTCTGTCACTAACGCAACAGCTCAAGTATTCTTACCCAAACACTTATACAAACCTTATAATAATAATAATAATAATACCAGCCAGTATATAGTATATAATTAGTATTAAAATTTGTATTTTACTTTTTATATAGCTAATGCACACAAATTCTTCTGAATATTGATCAAATGAATTATTATTATACATAATTATAGGTTTTATAATAATAATAATAATAATAATAATAATAATAGTAGTAGCATTTTAGCCCAAATAGTTTTTCTACATATTTTGGAAAAAAAAAAATCAAAACTCAGTGTGCTTATTTTTGGGCTGCTTTAAAAGAAAACAAGGTATAGTGCATTTCAATGTGTGAGCTGGCCATTCATTGCCTAATATAGACATGTTTCTTGACAGTCACCCTCTCTCTCTCACTTTGTTGTTTAAAGGGAAAAGACCTGGAACCCATACAAACTAAAGGGGCGTTCACGCTGACTTCCATTTGCAGCGGGTAAGTGGCCGGAAGTCATTCAGCTTCAACTTGAGCGCTGACAATTTGTTGGCAGACAGTAATTGTTGGTGACATTGATGTGAGCGTGAGTAATATACAATACAGTTGAGATAAGCTTATGCAAATCAAACAGGCAAGATAGAGAAGAAAGATACTATTTTGATGTATTGCTAAAGTAAAATAAAAAATAATGAACAATACTTATACTACTACTTGTACTACTAATAGTAATACATAAATTGTTAATTAACATTTTCTATCTTCTAACCCTAAACCTACCCCTTACAGCATACCCCTTTTTTTTTCCCCCAGGCCGGTCAAAAATTTCAGGCTATACTATCTTTGTGGGGACATTTTGTCCCCACGATGTAGCATAAAGAAGTACACACACACACACACACACACACACACAGCTTTTCGTTTATTTAGCATAACAACATGGAAATAAAGAAGACACATCTTCCCCCTCCATATCTCTATCTCGTTCGGTCACATTCTTTTTGTCTGTTACATTCAAACCAACCTTTTGTGGACTGTAGATAAGCTTCACATTATGGATTGATTGTATACTCCTGGAAACTGACAAAACGGACTAAACTGAAATGCAGACAATAAACCCACACAAAAATGGACAAACGCGATCTCTGTCACATGGCCTTCTGTTTGTATAACCAAAACCACCCTTTCACTCACTGCATGATAGTTAAGCAAATTGATTTTGAACACACACTCACAAGCTCCCAGATAGAAGCGTTGTGTGTGGTGTGTGTGTAGGAGGTTGCTTGGAGGAGTTTTTCATGGGAAAACTGTACTGTCCTATTTCTAACTGCTCTTAACCTCTTCTATTCCTGCTCCTCCAACCAGAGGCCAAACATCATACAAACTCAACACAAAGTAGGTCTAGATCAGACTGTGACCATTTAAAAGACTAGGGATAGTGTGTGTACGTGTGTGTGACTCAGTTCTTCCACTAATTACCTTCACAATATTCAGCTTCAGTGCAATTTTGTGTTCTGACCAAAATTGACTGTTATTTCCTAAAACGTTGAGGATCTTAATTCCTTGATGCATGAAGAGTTCATGCATACTATAAAAATTGCTTCTATGAGCTGTATTCATCATTTGAGGTTAATCTATACCGTTATTAAACTATATGAGTAATAGAAAAAGGTGTTTATATATGCAGAACCTGTCATCTTTGCTACAAAATGCTGAAACACACCTACACTCGTTCCTCTAGAGCGGAAACATGCCCATTTAGGAGCAGGAGAGTTCCGCTCTCGCATGACATCATCATTAGTCACATGACTCTGGATAAAGAATGACCCATTCATGAAGTGCTCAGAAGTCCCATCTGGCCTGCCCTGTGCTCCATAAGCACTGCTCAGAGCGTCCAGAGGAAATGCTCTCACATTCCTGTGTCATATAGTTTATTATTGGTGGACGGTCAGTTTAACTTGAGGAGGGCATCCACGTGGGGCTTCTGGAAAGTTTTGCTTGCTTGTCAAAAGTCAGCTTTAAATGCAAATGCATATGTAAACTGCTCCCTGAGATAGAAGACCAACGGTCAATCATTTGCATGGAAGATGATCTGGTAACTGTCCATATGCATCAAAAGTTTGGCAAATGATTCAGTTTTTTTTTAAGAACAAGAACAAGAATAAGAAAGGCTGTAGTAGTAGTAGTAGTAATACAATTGTGGCTTTATAACTCGCAATTCTGACTTTATAACTCACAACTGCGAGTTTATTACAATTCTGAGAAAATAAGTCAGAATTGCGAGTTTGTATCAGGCAATACTAAGAAAAAAAGTCAGAATTGTGAGATAAAAAAAAAAAACAGTATATATATTTTAATTGAATATTTGCAAAGACTCATTCCATCATAGTTTCCATAACACATACTATTTTTTTTTTCAAAAATGTAAAGTGTAGTTTAAAAAAATCTGTGTAAATAATAATAATAATGCACTAGGCTTTCAAGAAAAGACAAATTTCTATTTTGTTACACTAATGAAACTGAAATGATATATTTTAATGTAAAATAAAAAATATAACGGTTGCAAAACATTAACAATACTATATATATATATATATATATTTGTTACTATTATTAAAGTAATATTACATTGTTTTTAGACAAATAACATTAATGTTAACTTATGAATGTGCAATACTTATGAAGTATTATATGAGTTAGAGCACTAATTGGTTTGGCGTTGAAGCTGGTTAAGTCTTAAACTTTGTATTTTGTACATTAAGCTTCTGTCACGAGTGCCCTCAAGCTCCGCCAGAGAACACCTATCATCCACGCACACTCACACAGGACTCTTAGTTTAATTTTGGACTTCATTTCCCATCCACCATTGTACCATTCACACCACCATTGGACTTAGTTACACAAGTGCTGCGTCCGAAATCGCATACTGCTTAAGTAGGTACTACATTTAAAATTAAACATACTACCCGACCGTTAAAACAGTAGGTTCTATATAGTATGAATGTGGGTAGTATGAATGGAATTCGGACGTAC
>JAUCMS010000001.1:7931359-7943289 GCA_032357445.1 Enteromius radiatus
TTTGAATATGACGCCTCCTCTCCCGGAGCCTCATGGGATAGGAAAGCGTCCATGGTATGCCTACTATAGAATTTGGCTGGAAGCAGTAGGTCATCCGGGTACTTCTCGCCTACTGATTTTCGAATGCTATTTCAGACATACTACTCGCCTCGCATACTGTTTTTCACGTACTAAATAGTACATTGCATTGCTCACTCACACCTGCTCGCACTTGCAATCAGCACCCACAGCTGCAGCCCATCACCACACCCATTAAACACTGCTTATATAGCGCAGTCACACAACAGATTAACGCAAAGTCTTGATTTGCTCTGGCGATCTTACTTAGCGTTCTTTCCGTGTTTTGTTTTTCCTGTGATTGACTTTGGACTCTTTATTCCTAGATATTGATTGTTTGCTACCTGCCCTGATTTGTGCCTGTGTACCTCGACCACGATTCTGCCATTCCTCCATTGCCATGTTTGCTATTGTCTGACCTTGCCTGTTTATGACCACGTTTCTTAATAAAGAACTGCAGATGGATCCGAACACTCACGTCGTAGTCATTACAGCTCAAGATGGCTGCCACGCCTCAGCCAGAGTCAGCACTCAAGATGGTCACCCCGGGGCCACTGCACAAGATGGCTACCACTGCTGAACCATTACGCCAGAAGGCCGTCGACCCTCAGGAGATTCCGCCAGTGGTTGCACGACCCCCAGGGTTTATGGCGAAACCCAAAGTCTCTCTGGTGGTTCCGCCAGTGGCTACACTAAACCCTGAGGTGAACAACCTCCAGATCCCGCAATTCATGTTTGATTCCACTTGTGTTATCCAGTCCCTATCACGGAAGTTCTACCAGTGGCTGCACGACCTCCGGAGATGTCTCCGAAGATTCTGCTGGTGGCTGCACAATCTCCAGGACCATCCACTCGGGCCATTAAACCCCTGTCTTGCCCTGCCACAGACACGGAGGTCAGTGAACACTCAATCCGGTTCCCCGTGGTTTCCAGTCCATTGTTTTCAAGTCCTGCTCCAGAGTTTCGCCAGGAGAGCCGTTGCCCAATCCAGTCCCAGAGTCATGGCCAGGAGAGCCATTTCCAAATGTTATTCCCAAGCTACGGCCAAGAGTGCCATTCCAGTTCCACAAAGACTCTGTTCCACAGTCACGGTCTCGCCCTGTCACTGCCACAGCTGCCGAGGGACTCCCGTTCTGCCCAATGTCTACCTTAAACCTATGGACCTCTTGTCACACATGGACACTGCAAATAAGACTTTTGAGGGTAAATTGTGTCCTGATCAAGCCCTGGAGGCCGTCCTTGAACTCTCGCCCTACCCTGCTCTAACCACAGTGACCACTCTAGAACTCTTGTTCTCCTACCACGGAGGCCACTGGCGATCTTGCAGCCTGTCCCGGTCGAGGAGGTCGTTATTAATCTCTCTGTGCTTTTTTTTATAGTCACGTCTGCTCTACCCTGGTCTCCCATTCTGCCCAGGCCACAATGGTGGGCTCCCGTGCTGCCGGCGCCGTTCAGGTGGACTCCCATTCTGCCTGCTCCACACTGGAGACTGTCTGCCCAGCCGGCCCAGCCCTGTATGGCGTCTCTGTTATTTTCTCGGCCCAGGAAAGAGCCATCTGCTCCACTCTGGAGGGTCTTTGTTCTGCCTACTAGGACTTCCCGTCACCTGCTCCCCCCTGGAGGGCATCTATGCTGCCTGTTCTGCCGCCGGCTCCTCCCTGGATAGCTTCTTATCCACCCACTCCACCCTGGTTCCTCGATGAGGCCCAAGCAGGTACTGTCTGGACCGTAGAGGCCAAAACTAACCTCTCTATGCTCTTTGTTCCAGTCTGACCTGCTCATTACAGCTGCCAACTCAGTATTTAATTAGGATGGAAATCTTCAAATAGATATACAGCATGGGCAGACATGAAAGCAAAGCTTAACCAGGGAGAGAAGTCAATCACAGAGCTTACTAGTGTGTTTTTTGGCATCATGGATCCCCTACATTGAGCTTCAGATTGATTGCTTGAGCCTGAAGATCAGGACCACAACTATATGCAATAACCACCATATCCTGTTCTCACGATCTCTGGTCATGGCTGACCCCCAAGCGCGCACACACACACACGGGTCTTTCACAAAGCACTTGGTTAAGCACTGAGATTTGTTATGCCTTTATATCTACAGTTTTGGATGACAATCCATTTTGAAGGTCAGTGGTGACTGTGCTTGAATTTTCAGATGCTTGGATTTATTCCAGAGTTGTATGCTCTTGTTTTATCTCTGCCTTCACTGCCCCCTGCACTGATCTCTTTTTTTTTAAACCATTACCAACTTTGATTAAATCGCTCTGTCCTCTTTGGGTAATTATGTTTTTAATGGGAATTTAAATTGAGTTAAAATTGTTCATCCCCTTGAATGTTTCTCATTATTCAGCCTAAATTGATAATTTTTTCAATGTTTTTGCTTTTATTTTTTTCCCAACTGCACCAATTTGCATGATCTTACTTGCAATTACAGCAAATCAAAATATGACAATCTGTGTGCATATTGAATTGGATATTTGTTTGATTTATTATGTATTAGTGTATTACACTATTTGTTTCAATATGACATGCATATTGATTTAGTCATGTGACTAAAGCCTGAATATATTAAAGCTACATTAAATTAAATATAATGAATGATTAATTATTTGTTTTGTTTCAGAACTCAACAAAGTTACTGAGAAGGTAACAGACTGAATAGGCCCCATTACTTAGTCATTAACCATCGATCATGTTTCTGTTTCTTCAAATTGTTTTCTGGAAAAACAGACTTATTTTGCTATTTAAAGGAATAGCTCAGCAAAACTGAAAATTTGCTCACAGGCCATCCAAGATGTGAAAGAGTGTATCTTTATCTGAGCAAATAAGGAGAAATATGGAGATACTTGATCTGTGCATATTTCTGTCTTAATTCAGATGGATTTTTAACTAAAGAAAGCAGTATTATTGATAAAAGACACAAGAGTTTTAATTGATTGTGTGGAATACTTGTGACTTACTGTGATACTTTTCTGCTGTTTGAACTCTTTGACGGCACCCATTCACTGCAGAGGAGCCATTAATGTGCAAGTGATGTAATTTTTTTTTCAAATATTTTCCAATAAAGAAACAAACATTTTGAATGCCCTAAGGGTGAGTACATTTTTAGAAAAATCATTTTTGATTAACTATTTATTCAGTATGGAATTTTATAGTCATGTACAGTAAAATATCAAAACCTTAAACAAATGAAGCTGACCAAACTTACACTTTTCAACAATAAATAAATATTATATATATATAGATGCAAGTGCATAGCGATGCAATGTTCTAGTGACCGGTCACAACACCCAAATCACGGCAGTGAGTTTTGCACAAGTAAGCACCACTCAAATTTTCTTCAGATAATAAAAAAAAAACCTAGTCATCTCTTTAAACTTGCTGAGGTTTGAACCTCTAGTTGGTGGGTGTCAGGTAAATATTCTCTACCATTTATCATCATTACTGTGGGAGTGTTTGTGAGAAAGCGAGCAAGATATTGTGCGTGAGTGACAGACTGACTGATTTTCTAGTGAGGTGAGTGATTGAGTGCAAGAGAGGAAGGCAAATGTCAGTGTTTTCCTGTGTTGTGTGGAAAGGGACATCATTGGTCATTAGATGTGAGCAGCTTTCCTCCTGCTCATTAACCGCAAAAACACCTCTGAAAGCTTTGTTTTATTTTATTTATTTATTAATTCATGTTTAAACAAGTCTGTTTTAATTAGGACTGATCTCTCTCTATTGCTCAGTTCTTTGTGTGTTCCCACCAATCACCTATATTTCCCTGTGCGGTGGATTCTGAACCGTTGGGCGGCCCATGTGGCTTGATGCACTGACCCAAAGCAGAAGCAGTGTCATAGCGCTTTTCAAGAAATGTCTTTTAGATGCCCACAGACCACATAAATCACACCTCAAGGCACAGACAGCAGCAAATGTGTGTCTTTGAGATGCCTCATCTGAAGAACTGTGTGACAACATATTAAAAAGACAAACAGAGAACAGTCACAACACATTCGCTGTTAAAAGGAATAGTTGACCGTTAAACTAAAGTTCTGCCATCATTTACTTAGTCCCAGCCTCAGACACAGAACGTTAAACATCTGATATGGCACACAAAAGTGGAAACACTTCAGGAGTTCTGAAGTGCTCGTCAGATTGGCTGAATTGTAGACTGAAGGTCTGGCTATACAAGACTATCATTTTCTTAACGTGTTGTTACAAACCTGCATGACTTATTTTTGTAGAAATAAAATGAGATACTATGCAAAACAGCCTGCTCTGTTTATTCAAAAAATAGAAGTTGGCAAGCCCTAAAAATGACAAAAATAATAAAAAGTAGTGCTGAAGTCTTCTAAAGCTCGTGTGATGAACAGAAAGACATTTATGAGTTTATTTGTCATAAATTTCTCCTCTGACCCTCGAATGTGTCGCCACAATCTGACAAATAGTGTACTAATGGCAATTTGGCATCATTGACCTCAAACTAGTTAAACATTTTAAATATGTGTTTTCTTTTACACTTCTTGTTTGAGGTTCTCAACTTTTCTGATTCCAAAGGTTCTGCTAAATGCTTGTAAGCTATACATTTTTCAACTGTTTTTGAGTCTAAATATAGTGTTACTGTTGCTATGTCTAATAATCCATGTGTTCTCACACAGTGAAAAACACATCGCCGAGCAAAGACGGCACTAACAGTAAGCAGGCAGACAAGACAGAGTAGATTACATTTGGTATGAAACAAAAGTAAATTTTTAGTAATAAATGTTTTTTGCCTCTTTGAAATGTTTCGTGACAGATCGCTTTTTCACCATGTGAACAAATTATCCCTTCCTCTTTACTAGTTATTGTGAAAATGATCATCAGAAGATATTTAACCATGGAAAGACTCGCATCAAGCTCCCATGAAGCACCAATTGGGCCTGCCCTGTTGACAATCACAGCAGTTGCTGGTTTCATGAGATGGCTTTAGCTGGCCATACTAGTCCTTAACTGGTCCTGAGCATGAGCTAGTTGCTTAGGACCAGCTTAGACCAGCTAACAACCAGCTTAAGCCAGCTCAAACCAGCAGCCATGCTTCAGAACATACCTAATGACAAAATTCCTACTTAATAAATTAAGTTACAGATTGGAATAACTAGAAATGCATGTTTATGTTGATGGCTTGTTAAGATTTTATTATTTACATGACCTTTTTTTGAGCCTAAAGCCAACTTTTACAATTTGGCATTCTCATATCCAGACAGGATGTGGGAATCCTGTTTCACAGAAAATAATGAGGGGCTAAATTAAAATAAGACAAATTTAGATTTTTAAAACATTTATTTGAACACATGTTTTGTCTATTTTTTATTTATTTTTAGCAATCTTGAGTTACCCTTAGAGGTGCACTAGTGAGCCGTAGAACTATGCTTGAGAACCACTAAGCTAAAGGACACCAACTGGTTACAGCTACAAGCTTGAATCAATTCTGATTGGTATAATGCTGCTGTGTTTGTGTTCATCCTCCTCCACAAACACCACACCTGTCTGTCCAAAGAGCTATTCATCTCTCTTTCTCCTCCTCTATTCATTCGTTCTGTGCTCATCTCATTCGCTCTCTCCCATCCATCTCATTACAAGAAACACAATTACCAGACGCTCAGGCCTTCCAATGCTTTTCTTAAAAGAGCTAAGGCGATTTGGACTGCTTATATTCCTCCCCTGATGAAAGCAGTAAGCTCCCATCTGCAACTGATGAGCAAAATCAGCCAATCAGATTCTTGCAAATCATGACTGGCAGGGGTGGGTGGGTATTGCTGGGCTGGGGCCATAGATCAGCAATGGATCTTGCTTTATAGCAAATCCCCGTAAAAAAATTAAATATGATTAAAAGAAAATAAATATAAAAAAACACAGAAAAACAATACAAGAGCAGCTGTAAATAAATAACACCAAAAAGTTGAGTTTGTCCATCTGGATACGTTAAGTAGGTCAGCTGGAGGTGGGTTTACCCACAGTGTACCTCATTAACATGCTGTGTGTTTGTCTTTTAGACGGGTTGAACTTGTATTAAACAGTAACAGGGCCTCATGAGGAGGGGAAAAAACACAACAGATGGTTTCATCTACTTATGCTTGCTGGACTAGTGATCAGCAAGCTTTCTTAATATTGGACATAATGTCTTGCATGACAAAATAGAACTAGCATGTACAGAATGTTGTTACTTCCAACATTTGAACATGTTATACTTTATATTTTGTAGTAAATGCTAGTTAATGGCCCAGCTGACAGCTTACTGGCTTCACCCAAGTCTTCCAGCAGGTGGCAGTGTGGTTTCTTTGCTCTCAGCTGAGGGTTAGCTCAGGACAGTATTGTTACAGTGCTGTTGCCTCACCGTGTGTGTGTGTTTTGTGTCTGGGTATATGAGTGTATGGATATAGAAATCAAAATAGGGAACAGGTAAGCCATTTCTAACAGTTATGACATTAACAAGCACTAATAGGTTACAAATTGTGTTACAGACAATTACAACAACTGTTATATGCCAAAATGTTGTCACATGATCACGCTTTTAGGATAATCTGAATTCCCTGAAGATTTTTTTAGAAATATTAAAATGGTATTAAATGGCATTCTGACACGAATGACAGAAATAAATATGAATTGCTGATTAATATTTTTGAATGAAATGTATACATGATTCATTTAAACGTTAATATCATCCTGATATATTAACGTTTCATTAGGTTTAAAGAATAAAATACAAATTAATTGTGTGACTTTTCAAAGATTAAAAAATAATTATATAATTATATATATATATATATATATATACAGTATAGACTTCTATCCTTTAAATATAATCTACTGTTATATCTATTATAATTCAATAATGTTTGTTAACTCAGTTAATGAATTGATAATATACTATACTACTAATAATATACTACTGAAAAAATACTGAGATTTTTTTTATGGCTTTGCTGAGGGCCTGGATGGGAGGAGTAGCAAGAACGGTCAAATAACAAATCTATGGAGAGGCACCGTGGATGCAAACCTACCAAACAAATCAAACCTAGAATAATGGGATGCCAAAACAGAGCCTGTCCAGCACAGCTCCCCACGGCATACGCAGCTTTCTATTGTTGCCACATTATTGCATCAGTGTTCTGGCCGGCCAGGGTGCAGTCAGCGAAATTAAAGCCATCTGACCCACAGTGCAAATGAAATGAGATGAATATGGAAGCATGATACCAGAGACAAGCCTCTGCTATACAACGTGAGTGTGTGTGTGTGAGAGAGAGAGAAAGAGAGAGGCAGACTAAACCGAATAATAGCACATAAGTCCAAAGCTTCAGCGAATCATGGCTCTGTCTCCCGTAGAAGAATCTCTGAAAATCCTTGAATCATGTTTATTTTTATAAAGGTCATGCTCTCCACAAAGAACGTGTTTGACTGTGAACGAAGAGCTTTAGCAAAAGGTTATGGCTTCTGAATGTTCCATCTTATTCATAAAACAAGAAAAGAGTGAACAATTTCTCGTCAAAATGGAGATTTCCAATGTCTATTTCATGGTTGAAAATACTTGTATATTTTCCAGACTAAGCGTGAGTCACACAGCGAGCTGAAGTCATCCTAGTGTATTGTCATACATCAGGCCAGATGGGCTCTTGCACAGCCAGAGCATATGTAAGTGTGTGAACACGTGTGTGTGTGTTCCTGGAATCTGTCAGTTCTGGCATGACTACCTCAGAAGAGGTCCAGGCAACACTGCTGTCCCTAGATACGGTTGCCACAGCAATATCAGAAGGAAGTGGCTCACAGGAAGACTCAGGGCTGAGCACATGAGGAGTGTGTTTGAGATGCAAGCGTATGTAGGTTCATCAGCCCACATGGTCTCATTAACATTCACAACAAAGGAGATTAGCTACCGTTGTGGCAGGTTTATGTGAAGAGATCTCGTCTCGCTGCTTTATAAATCAGAAATTCAATGGGATCTGGAGGAGAAAATCAGATATTAGAAGCTGGCCGTTTCAAATATTATTGTAGAAAAGATTAACCTCCATCTATTCAAGTCAATGTGCGTTCATTCAGTAAATAGGAGAAGAAATAAAGAAAAGATAGAGAAACAACACTGTATTCTAACCCACACAGGAAGTGCAGTTCTGAGGGATGGAGACATAACATTTCTTCCAAAATCTAGTGTGCTTCCCATCTAGACAACATTTTTAGGCATGGTAATCATGTTCATGATGTACTGTAAAGCTGTTAAACAGCTCAAAGTCAGAAACACATGTTTAAACCTGACTGACATAAATCCGCTATCTTTCGCATTCTGGGTTTGTTTCTAGGTAACCTCACATGCATCCTGGATAAATAAATTAAATCAAAACCCCAGAAAAAAAAAAAAAAAGTTGTTTTTATTTCTATGCGGTTACACTATTTTCATAGTAATTAAATCAAAATAATTGATAAAAAATTAACTCTTAAAACAGTAATATTGTAAAATATTATTAAAATTGAAATTAAATGTTTAATAAAAGTCTTTACTGCAATTTTTGATCAAATTAATGCAGCCTTGCTGAATAAAAGTTACTTTTAAGCAGCAGAATATATATTTATTCACAGAGTACTGAAAAATATTATTATAAAAATAAACTTCATACAAGAAATGCTATTTATGCAGTGTTTATGTGAGTTAACAGAGTCCCTGCCCAGTGCCCACAAACAGCATTTCATATCAGTTAGTTATGAGGTTTCATTTTGGGTATATTGCTGCCTTAGAAGACATTAAACAGCTCACTGGGGGTTGGAGCAGGGCTAAAAGCATATTGAGAGACTGTAATAATGTTTTAGTCAGGCACTAAATATGACTCCGAAAATTATGAGCAGGTCTTGACAGAATGTGTGTGCTTTTCTGCATTTTCTACAATGATTTTAGCTTTTTAAGGATTTAGAATTGTAGTAAAAGAAGCTATGAGTGCTACGCACTAAGGCATTAATCAAATCCGTACAAATATTTAATAAACAAACATCCACACACACAGGGGGAAATGTAGAACTGTGAATAACAAGTGTTTCAATTCTGTGGATGTTTCTGTTAAGTTCTGTGCACAGATTCCATGTGGGCCTGGTTTTGACACTCATAAACATTCACACATAATTGTGGAGCTCAGGCTGGAACAACGCTAGCAGGCTAATGCCAACAGCAGTGTGTGATGACTGTGTGGTTGAGTGGGCAAAGCAGAGCGGTAGACCACAACATTTATGAAAGTAGAGCAACATGGGCCTGAAAGAAAACATCTCAGCATCCCCAACTCCACATAACACACTATTGTCATTCCACTCCAGGATAATTTCAATTCGAAGAGCTAGGAACATGAATGTTACTAAGGAATTAATGAACCAACGTTAAAAGAGAAACTCATTACTGAATGAATAAATAAATAAATGAATAAAAATTCACTCAGAAATTTCGGGTGGGTTTCATAGTGAATTATAAGGAATGGCAAATAAAGCATATGAATTAATTAAATATTTATTTATTTACATTCTTCCCTTTTTTTTTTCTTCAGATAAAAGTGTCAACAGCATGAGTAATGTACACCGCTCTGTTCATTCGATTTTTAATGTTTTAAAAAATTTCTAATGCTCACCAAGCTCACCAAAAATATGGTAAACATGGTAATACTAAGAAACATTATTACAGTTTGAAAGAACTGTTTTGTACTTTGAAATACTTTCAAATATTATTTATTTCTGTAATGACAAAACTTAACTTTTAGCATATATTACTACAGTCTTCACTGTCACATGATATTTCTGAAATCATTCTAATATGCTGATTTAGTGCTCAATGATCATTTTTTAATAATACTCAAATTTGAAAATGTTTGCTCTTTACAGTTTTTTTCAATTGTTTACACACAATTTTGAAAAGCGGGTTCTTTTTTTCAAAATATAATCACAATTATCCAAACACCACACTCAATTAGCAGAATTCCTAGATTGTTTGCAAAATGACACACTTCAGTCAAAACATATACACATATTTGTGAAAATGCTATTAGTTTTCATGTAACCAACACAGTCCTCAATGATCAGACACTGTTGCAGACAGTTTCACACTGCTGTGATACATAAAAAACACATTTGTAAAAAAAAATAAAAAATAGGAAATAGCATGTTCTAGATTTTTGGGACCGACATTGTTATGTAAGGGATCATTTGAGATTATTTTGAGATATAGGGAGAATGTACACAATAGGCTTACTATAAACTTCTCTACCTTTTCCTCTACCTAGGCCTCTTCCTCCAGCTTCTCTTCCTCTATCTCCTTCTTCTCCTCTTCCTCTACCTGGGCCTCCTCATCTACCTCCTCTTCCTCTACCTCCTTCTTCTCCTCTTTGAGCTCCCCCTCTCATTCTCACTCTTCTTCTAGCTCCTTCCATTTTTGATGAATACAGGTGAACTCACCTGCTGCCTTTTATAGCACACCTGAGAGCTGCGTTTTCAAATTAGCACATGTGTGCTTCCACACCTTGTGGATGTGTTTTTCCAATTCGTTCATTAGTGTAGTCATTGGCAATCCGGGGCTTTGTAATGACAAGGAAGTGACCTCACAATCCTTATCTCTGTCTAAGGTGTCGAAATGTGTGTACAGTTTTACAAATCACTGTGTGTAATGTTTTGCAAAAAGTGTGAAGCAGATATTGTGTGTAATGTTGTGTTTTGCTCCTTGGAGTAGAATTTTGCAAATTGTGTGGAAAGGTTTATTTTAGAGTGTAAACAATCGTAAAAAACTGTAAAATACAGGGAATATATTTGTGTTTCAATTCACAATATGAACAGCTGTTCACTTTGACTTTAGTCTATAGAAGTTATGTTTAGAACGTGATGTTTTCTGTTCTGACATACAGTGTGAAAGCATTTGTAAATTTGACTGTAAAATGACATCGTTTTGGTCCTGGTTGAGCTTGAGTGTAAAAGAAGTTCAAGCATTTTAAATTTGTGTTAACTGTATGCATTTTGTATCAAAGCAACAAGAAATGTGTTAATTGTTTAGCCTACAAAAACTGATGTTGTGCTAACCGTGTTAAGAGTTTAGGAAACTTGTTTAATGTATTGAAAAACCTGTCATAACGATTGTAAAAAACTGTAATAGAATGAACATCATGATTAGCAGTGATGAATTGTATCAGTGTTTCACGTCATTATTGCTTCCAGTGCATTAGTCAAACATAGGCTACAGTATACAACAGAAGTAAATAGACCCTGACCCATGTAGCATCACTATAAATCACATACAATGCTATTCAAGTTGAAAAGTATAGCACAGATCAAGCTAAATTGTAATATAGACACTTGCATTTTCTGTAAGGCTGCTCTAGTGTACTCTAAATGAGGGGAAAAAATGCAAAACTGCAGCAGTGCACTGATCCTAGACTTGGTTGACATCATCTCTTTGTCTTTAGACAATCAAAACATCCAGTAGATTTCCTCATGACATTTCATCTTCCTCTTCAACAGCAATGATGGGGCCTGTGCATGCGTGACATACGATATCAGATAAATATAAAGATAGTTTTTATAACGTTTATAACGAATAATAATTTAAAAAATACTTAAAGTTGTACAAATTAAATACATATAGCCTACTTACAATAATTCCTGTCGCCGCTGCGTGTCTGAGTGCATGTGTCTTAACTGAGCATTAAAGTCGAATGAATATGTTCTAAATTAAGCATGCGCGTCTGAGAGTTCATGTGCCTGAGTGCGCATGCGCGGCTGAGAGTGCATGTGCCTAAGTGCGCATGCGCGGCTGAGAGTGCATGTGCCTGAGTGCGCATGCGCGGCTGAGAGTGCATGTGCCTAAGTGCGCATGCGCGGCTGAGAGTGCATGTGCCT
>JAUCMS010000001.1:7951459-7963466 GCA_032357445.1 Enteromius radiatus
TCCGACGGATGTCGATGACGTAGCATCCTCGAAATTCTGGCTTCCGAGGATCCTTCCTTGACATTGAGAAACGGCCACGGTTATGCGCATGCTCAAAGTCTTCTTCTCCGTGTATAGTGTATCTCTAAGGCAGAATTACAGCACCCCATACTGGTCTGGCATATATACTACACCGTTTTCAGTAGTTTCATGTGTACGCAGATATTTCTTGAGACGACGCAAAAAAAAAAATATCGGATAGGGAACGCACCGGCTTCGTGTGGACGGAGCCTCAGGTTTCATAATATATATATATATATATATACACACTACTGTTCAAAAATTGGGGTCAGTAAGATATTTAATGGTTTTTAAAGATGTATCTTATGTGCATCACGAAAAAAAACTGTAATACTGGGACATATTATTCCAGTTTAAAATAACTGTTTTCTGTGTGGATATATTTTAAAATGTAATTTCTTCCTGTGATACAAAGCATCATTAATCCAGTCTTCAGTGTCACATGATCCTTTCAGAAATCTAATATGCTGATTTATTACTAGAATTGTCAATGTTGAAAGCAGTTGTGCAGCCAAATATATTTTTTGGAAACTTTTTGGAAATTTTTTTCTTCTTTTCTTTTTTTTCAAGTTTTTTTCTTTGATGAATAACAAGTAAAAAACAACATAATTTTTTACCAAATCTAAAACATTTCTAAAATGTAAATCTATGCTATTACTTTTTTTTGTTCATTTAATACATCCTTGGTTAATAAAAGTATTAATATCCATTTTAAATAAATGCTTCTCTTTTTAATATTTTAATGACCAAATAATCCTAAAAAAAAAAAAAAAAAAAAACACGATTAAGCAGCTCAATGTTTTCCAACACTGGTAATAAAAAAAATCAGCATATTAGAATGATTTCTGAAAGGTTTGAAAATGACACTGAAGACTGGAGTAATGATGCTTTGTATGACAGGAATAATAAATTACATTTTAAAATATATTCACACAGAAAATTATTTTAAACTGGAATAATATTTCACAATATTAAATTTTTTTCTGGATTTTTAATCTAATAAATGCAGCCTTGATGAGCATAAGAACATCTTTAAATATTTTTCTGACCCCACATTTTTGAACTGTAGTGTGTATATATATATATATATATATATACACACACACGTGTAAATGAAGTAAATGGTGACAATTTTCATAAATTTCCTTTAACTTTCCCCTTAACCTATTAAAGATATAAATATAGCTTCTCACACCAAGAAGCCGCACCACAGCACAAACAAAGTCATCTGTTGTCTCAGGGGACAAAGTGACATCATACAGCACAAAACAAATCTTTCATTCTTCCATAGGGGGTCCAGAAATACCAGGGTGAATAAGAGCATGCCAATGGGTAGACTGGGTATTACCGTAGGAGGCCAGGGGTAATTAAACAGAATGTGGCAGGAAGGTGGTCCACCCCCCTGGATGATCGAAGGACGTGGATGGAGGCAGGCGCAGTGCGCTCTCATTTCACCATGTGGTAAACGTGTGGTGTCTACAGGGCCAGCGGGAGAGAAGCCAGCAGGTTTTAAATCATTCTCTTCCCATCCCTCCCCTGCCAGTTAATTGTAGAATTGGAGCTAATCTGTGGTTTGTGAAGACTGGGGAACTGTTAGGGAGGTCTTTAGGGAGGGGAACAAGAGCTGCCTGACCGGACCTACCAGCTGGACGCTGAAAATGTGCTGTACTTTATCTTCCCTATTGACCATATTAGACCAGAATGAATTTCCATGCTTGTCGGGTTTCAGAATACTAAAGCTGGGGGTTCTAATGGGGTCTTGGTAGTTTAAAGGTTAATAAATAAGATCATCTTTAAACTAAAGTCGAGTTTTAGTCAGTTTCTGTTTTTTTTTTTTTTTTTTGGTGAAAACAGTTATAAAATGTAATCAATATTTTACCCTTACTAAAAGAATCTCTCATTATAATCTATGAAAATAACATTTCAGTTAATGAGTACAATCGCATTTAACAAAAACAACATCATAACTGTTATTGTTTGAGGAAGTAAAACCAGATCTTGCAAAATAACAAGCACACTATTGAAATATAATATTGTGAATTCCTTTTCCTTTTAGTGTCTGGTTTTTGTTTTCTTCCCAAAAGGATGTATAAATTTGCTGCCAAAGGATTCTACAGTACAGCACTTTGTGAAACAAATTATAGCAAATACAAACCATCTTTATATACGAATCCCTGCTATATAGTAGGCTAATTAAAAAAACAGTTTTCATAAAGGGATGCTGCACCCACAGTGGTAATTTTGTCATTGGTCTTTCATACTTTTCTGGACCTTGACAGTGTTCATTACTTGGCAGTCAATGGGACAGTCACAAGCCTCTCACTTTTCATCCAAAAAATCAAAAATATAAATTGTGCTCCGAAGATGAACAAAGCTTTTACGGATTTGAAATGACATTTGGGGTAAGTGATTAACAACAATTTTATTTTTATTTTTTGGAGTGGAGTAACCTGTAGTACTCATAAAGGTAGGCAAAAATTACACTCTGTTGAAATTCTGAAAAGCACATCTAATGGACACTTTACTATCCCATGAGGCCATGGAAAGAAAAACTACAGTGGCAATGGTAGTGAAGCGACGCTGATGCTGGAGTTCACATGAAAAAGTCAACATACTGTCAATACTATACATCCACATTTTAATTCATGCTACACACATTCATACTATTTAGGACATTTTGTGTCACAAAGTTTCTACCTTATCCAATTTAGTACCCACTCAGTATGCAAGTTTTTTATATTTATCATCTTCACAAGTGAATGTGTATTTAATGTATACTTTGACTCTTTCAGAACAGACCTGCAACCCATTTTTGGTTGGCGACCCACTGCTAATTTACATAAATACTGTAATTAAACACGGGCATTCATAAGAATAACTGAAGCATGAGAAAGGATGATTCAGTGAAGAACACCAGATGGCATTTTAATTGTTTTCCTCTGATCCCTACACTACATTCAGTCACTCTTACATAAGAGATCAGGCAGCAAAAGGCAGACCTGAGTCATCAAATTGTTGCGGCTCTCTTTAAGGAGATAAATGGCATCAACTAGCCACGAGAGACATGACCGCCCTGTAAATGCTGCTAGATGGAAACTTTGTTGCACAGAAATTTGCCTAAAGCTTTAACAGCCTAAATAAAGCTGCCCTAATCTTAGTCAAAATCAACTTGTAGGTGTTATAATGGCGCAATTGAAGAAACAAAGGGACATGTTGCTGCTTCTGTGCTAATGTCCTTCATGGCTTCTATGCTCTGCATTAATCCCTAAATTGGCCATTCCCCTTGATCTAAGACCAGCTTTTACAATTCCACCCATGTGAGAGAATCTGCAAATCTTGGAGACTATTTACGCCAAGCTAGCACATGCATCTTGCTCTGATTGTTTAGCGATCTGATAAATGCAATGCTAAGATGCATTGGAGCTATCCACACTGTAATCCGATTGCTCAAACTACATCAGGAGCTGGTTTAAGATGCATTACAGGAGAGGCTATTGATAAATGGATAAGTGTAAAGGGGAAAAATGGCATCGGACTTCTGCTGTAGTTCTGGTCACAACCATAAGAGGGCAATGGAGATGCAGGACAGACCTCTTAAGTAAACCAGTGAAGCTTCACTTTTCGGGGGAACTGTTGACACTGGCGGTGGGACTGATGGAGCTTGGAGGGAAAGCCCCGGTTAGCAGATAGCCTTTTCTTTGCTGTTCTTCACACTCTGCAGATTTCTGTGTTAATCAGACATGCAAACAGATTCTTATTATCTCACCTCAGGGTTTTGACCTTTTTTTCTTCAGAGGTATTAGAAGAGAAATAAATACACCCACACATGCTTGAGTCAAGATGAGTTGAGTAGAAAAATGAGCTGCTGATGAATTCTTAAAATAATTGAATTCTTATCACCTTGAGGCATATAGTAAACTTAGGTTGTATAGCTTTAAATCTCATGTCTTTAAATCTCGGTTTCTGCCTATACGCTATCCTTCATCCTTCGTTCAGTATGTGTGTGTGTGTGTGGTGGGATCTAGGTGATTTAAAGAGATGAGACAGACACTCTCAGACTCTGTGGAGATTGAATGATGTGTGTGTTTGTGTGTAGTGTGTGTGTGTGTGTGTGTGTGTGTGTGTGTGTGCGCGTGTACCACACAATGGCCTCCAGAGGAAAAGATCCAAAACACACTAAACTATAGAGATCCATAAATCAGAACAGGCTTCAGAAAAAAGCTGTCAGGGCTGGTACATAACAAAAATAGATTCCTCTGTTAGTAGGGCAGCTGACAATGAATGAGGCGTTCTCTATATGCTTGGAGGCTAGATAGACATTGTCCACATGCTCAATCTGAGATGTCCGAGATGTATAGTGGCGATTAATGTGCAGAATGTGATGTGCATACACATACCTTTTAAAATCATACTGAGTTTTCCATAATGAACTGACCCAATGCATGACGCAGTTTCAAATAATTGATCACTTGTTACTATCAATATTATCGAACACGAAATACACAATATCTTACTGCAAGTATTTCCACTTTCCTGTCAATATAATGTATGAAAAACATTTGTCATATGCAAAGGTCTGCATTTGTGAGATAAGTAGTTCAGCCTTAACAACATACTAAGCTGTTCCGAGTCCGACACTAATTCATAATAATTAATAGTGAAGTGTGTGTTGTTAATTTATTTGCTTATCCTTCTAGTGCAACACTTGAAGCTACAATGGCAAAAAGTGGCTTCTGATTTAGCCGTTATTTGTATCTATATGGAAGCACATCAAAGGAAATAGAAATTACAAACTGTATAACCTGTGTATAACACACTAAGGATATGCTTTAAATTGAATACAGTGGGTACGGAAAGTACTCAGACCCCCTTAAATTTTTCACTCTTTGTTATATTGCAGCCATTTGCTAAAATAATTGTTTGTCCCCATTTCTTCTGATCATCCTTGAGATGGTCCTAAATCTTCATTTGACTCCAGCTGTGTTTGAGTATACTGACCAGACTTGATTAGGAAAGCCACACACCTGTCTGTATAAAACCTTACAGCTCACAATGCATGTTAGAGCAAATGAGAATCATGAGGTCAAACAAACTGTCTGAAGAACTCAGAGACAGAATTGTGGCAAAGCACAGATCTGGTCAAGGTTATAAAAAAATTCTGCTGCACTTAAGGTTCCTAAGAGCACAGTGGCCTCCATAATCCTTAAATGGAAGATGTTTGGGATGACCAGAACCCTTCCTAGAGCCGGCTGTCCAGCCAAACTGAGCTATCGGGGGAGAAGAGCCTTGGTGAGAGAGGTAAAGAAGAACCCAAAGATCACTGTGGCTGAGCTCCAGAGATGCAGTCGAGAGATGGAGAAAGCTGTAGAAAGTCACTGCAGCCCTCCACCAGCTGGGGCTTTATGGCACAGTGGCCCGACAGAAGCCTCTCCTAAGTGCAAAACACATGAAAGCCTGCAAGGAGTTTGCTAAAAAAACACCTGAAGGACTCCAAGATGGTGAGAAAAAAGATTTTCTGGTCTGATGAGACTAAGATAGAACTTTTTGGCCTTGATTCTAAGCGGTATGTTTGAAAAAAAAAACAAGCACTGCTCATCAACTGTCCAATACACTCACAACAGTGAAGACTTGTGGCTGTATTAGTCCAAAAGGATGCTTTATACTAAATACTGAGTCTGAATACTTAGGACCATGTGATATTTCAGTTTTTCTTTTTTAATAAATCTGCAAAAATATAAAAAAATAAGTGTTTTTTCTGTCAATGTGGGGTGCTGTGTGTACATTAATGAGCAAAAAAATGAACTGAAATGCTTTTAGCAAGTGGCTGTAACAAAGAGTGAAACATTTAAGGAGGTCTGAATACTTTCCATAGCCACCATATCTATAAAGAAGCACCAATAATGATTCAAAACAAATTATTAATGATCTGATCTAAACTAATCTAATCTAATCTAATATAACCCCACTCTGATTATTTTAACGCAGACTATATACTTAACTTACAGCTCAACTTACAATTAGCAGCAGTCATAAGTTTGACCTCTGTTCATGTGCAATCAGCCCTGCAAATATAAGAAAATCCTTCACATTTAGATAGACTAGGTAAGGAGAGGTGAAGGAGAAAAGCCAGAAATGCACTACACATGCTAAGTTATGATGCCAAGGAGGTCTCCAGTATCTGGAGAAAGCCATACGTTAACATTCCAATTCATCATAATGGCAATTGCTTT
The DNA here is from genome assembly GCA_032357445.1 of Enteromius radiatus. Lineage (NCBI taxonomy): Eukaryota > Metazoa > Chordata > Actinopteri > Cypriniformes > Cyprinidae > Enteromius > Enteromius radiatus. The sequence goes on from JAUCMS010000001.1 coordinate 7,957,750, forward strand.
GCTGGCAAATTGCCATATTTGAAATCTGCAATCTTTACTCATGCACACTAGGTTCTGCAGCTAGGTAAAATATATTTAATGTATGCTAGAAAGTAAGGATGAATGAATGCACATTTATTATAATTGCAAAAATTAAGTGAAAAAAAAAATATATATACAGTATATATATATATATATATATATATATATATACATGAATAAAATTGGCTAGATTCCACAAACACTTTTAGATGTACAGTTTGTAGAAAATGATGAAACGTGGCCTTGACAGGGATGTTTTTTGCAGGCAGATGGTGTACTTATGGCATCAACCAGCAGGGAATAACTAGGCCATGCAAAACCAGCCAAACCTTGACCCCTTGGATGAAACCCACACCTCCTGATAGAAAAAAGAAAGACAGCAGTACATAAGCACACCATTATCACACCATTTGTGGAAAAGAGCCAAGGCCTCATTTCCCGCTGCTGGCTTACACAAAAATAAGCTTGCTGATTTATGAGAGTGCTCAAGGAAACCATAAATTAAAAACTACTTAGGATTAGAAGAGACATATTGTCCAAATGTGATTACGTATTGTTGTGCATACCAAGATATTGAGCCAGCAGAAGTGAAAACGTCAATTCAGTGCTTAATTACTGTTTGTCCAGAGTTCTGGCCACTAATAAATGCTTATTTTCAAGAAGAGAAAGCAACTTCCTGTAACAAGGCTAAATTTCAAAAGCAAAGTTTACATCTTGTTTTCTAGAGTCACTCGACCACTAGCTAAGAGGAACTGGATGAAAATGAATGGAGAGAGCGCCTAAGAGTCCATGAGAGGGAGCGTTTTTACTCAAACGTAGAGCAAAGCGGCAGGCTGAAGCATATGTACAAGTGCTAAGGAGAGATAACCGAAAGAATTTCAAATATCCTTCAATTTAGCATCCACACTTTAGGATTCACAAGCACATTTATATTTCTGACAAGCGCAAAGAAGCAGCCAAGATGCACAATTACCATGAGTTTTTAACTGAATGGGCTCCAAGTAATTCTTCTGGCTGGAAGGATTGTGAACGGCAAATTTGTAGGAACTAATTTTTTACACGCCTTACTGTGGCTGTGTTTTAAAGGCTCTGGGGTGTGAATGCTCTCTGGCTCCATGGTGATACAAGGGAAGACTCCAACTGCGAGTTGATTAGTACCCGCGTTTGAATGAAGTCTAATTAAACCCAAGAAACATCACGGACTGGCTCATTGAACCACAGACGCCCATATTAAAATGCAACCACTCTTTTTATTTGATGGATATGTTTATCAAATTTTCAGATAAATTGGCCACAATACATCTTGGCGCTGAAATAAAGAATGTTAATTAAAGACTATGTTGCAATTTCAATTATTCATCACAGTGCTGTGTTTGTTTTTAATCTTTTCTTGCTTGATCAGAACTTGTGTTGCTTGGCAATGTGCACCACTGCTAAATCAATTAATATGACAAAGAATGGGCTTCATGGGGATAACTTCAGGGAAGGAATATTTATATCTGAGTGGGAAATAATTATAGAAAAGTCTCTTAGAAAAGCTTTTCATTTATTTTTCATGAACTTTAGGTGTTTCGTGGTGATGAATCGTCACACTGCTACATACAGTATACTTACTGGCCATGACACTAACACCACCGGCTTAATATTGCGTAGATCCTCCTTCTGCCAAAAACCGATCTAACACATTATGGGATAGACTCCACACAAGACCGCTAAACATGTTCTGTGGTATTTTTCACAAAGGCATTAGTAGTAGATCCTTGAAAACCTGCAAGTTGCAAGATGGGGCCTCCATGGAACAGATTTGCTGGTCCAGCACATCCCATAGATGCTCAGTCAGATTGAGACTTGGGGAATTTGGAGGCCAAGACAACAGCTCGTCATGTTTTTTAAACATTTTTCAACAGTAGCATTGGGAATTATCCTGCTGAAAGAGGTCACTGCCATAAGGGAACACCATTGCCATGACAGAGTGTACAGTATGTTTTCTGCAACAATCTTAAGGTAGATGGTGTGTATCAAAGTAGCATCCACATAAATGCCAGGATGCAGGGCTTCCCATCAGAAAAGACTTGTGAGAACACAGGTACCTCACAAAACTGATTTTGGCAGTCCAGGCTCATTAGAAATGCTTCTAAATACATTACAAATAATAAAAAAACGCAAATACAAAAAGCTAGGTGGGTCCCTGCCGTGGGACCTTTTGAAACATGTTGAGGTCACACCTTTTGTGGGTCAAAGAGCCAATTGTGTGTTGCTAATTTGGAGGGAGGTTTTATGACTCTTTATTTCTAAGCATGGTAATTTGCATATATACTGGATTGGAGGTTGAAATTCGAATTAGAAGAGATTATTAAAACACTGAATGTTGCAAAGATATCAACATATAACATACACTCTCAATTAGATCGTCTGAAGACGAGTCCTTAGATTCCAAACACAAAATGTGTTGATCTAATGAGGTGACATAAGCTGATGATCTATCAAAAACATGCATAAAACAGTATACCATACAAAAGACGATATACAAGCACAATAACAATATACACTATGACTTGAAGGTGTAGAAAGTTTTCCTGTGAGTTAATTTAGGGAAAAGTCCATTGTCTACAGGCCGAACTAGTCCAAGTTGCTTTGTTCACATCTTATCAGTGGGTTGCCATGGAATCCGAGGCCTGGTTTGCTTTCCTTTGGTGTTAGCTGGCTTTCGTGGGAAGGGTTCATCAGACACTCATAGTTGCAGTTTGAGTTACCCCTTGGGTTGGTGAAAGCGGTATTAAAGGTTATATGTTAAATGTAACTAATAGTTGTGATTGGTTCTAATCCTACACAACCAAAAGAATCAAGACAGGGAAAAACTCTCAGAAAATGAAACACTAGGGAATTCAGTCCTGAGGTTTTTTTCTGTGCTTCCTGTTGCCTTTGTTTTCATTAAATGTTCATTATTACTCACCCCACGTCTCCTGTGATCTCCATGCCACCCAAGCAGCGTTACAGAATGACCGACCACCACTAATAGGAGATGGAGTTCGCCGCTTGCTTCAGAGCCCTGGTCCTTCGAAACCTACCATTTTTTAGGTACGCGGAGGAATTCTATCAGCTGGCGGAGCAGACTGACTTTGATGATGTCGCGCTCATTGCGGCATTGCGGCACTCCATGGATCTCTTGGATACCACGAGACTAACTTGGTAAGTGGCCATATACCAATGTCTGGGAAGTGTTCGGGCCCAGGCGGAAAGGTTGTCATGGGCCAACGATCAGCTACAAGAATGCAGATCGAGACTTGCCCCGCCGAAACGTCCGGTTCCAGAGTTTCGGCCAGGAGAGCCGATCCAGTTCCCCATGGATTCCAGTCCGCAGTTTCCAAGTCTGGTTCCAGAGTTTCAGCCAGGAGAGCCGTTGCCTGGTCCAGTGTCAGAATCACGGCCAGGAGAGCCGTTGTTGGTTCCGGTTTCAGAGTCTTGGCCTGGGAAGCCACCAGATTGCTCCTCCCTTGAAATTCCACACAACCCAGGGCCATCACAGACGGGAGACCTCCCCAAGATTTATTTATTTTTTGTGGGGGGGGTAATGATGGCTCTGGGGTGGGGGGGAGCCATGATTACCCCCCCCCCCCCCATTGTGTTCAATGTCATTGTATTACGTTGTTTCAGGTACATATTGCGGTGGTTGATAATTCCAATATTTGAGGACTAAAAGTTAATGCTGTATCATGTAAGAAATATCCTCTACACCAAACCCAACCCTAAACCAACCAATATTTAGATTAAGTCACTCAAATCTTTTAGCTAGATATATTTTCCTGCTTCTAACACATGAAATTCAAGAACTGTCTGTTCACTTGTTGATCACTGTCCATCTATCTGCATATAGATCCTGTAATCATCTTGATGAAACTCCCTATGGCAACAAAAATATTTTTATGTTAATTTCCATCATGTATAGACTGGCCAGGAAATCCATATACATATATAGATGGTCTGCATTTTGTATATTTATGTAAATCCATTTAAAGTCACTTTGGATAAAAGCATCTGCCAAATGCATAAATGTAATGCACATTTACACATGACATGTTTGAAATAAGTAGCACAAAAAGTTCTAAAAAGTGACCTGATTACATAATGCACATTGCTCGTGGCTAGCACTGCTGATGTGTACAACTTTTTGGTGAAAATATTCTAACTTGTCCTCTTGAAAGTCCACACACGCTCACTGAATGCATTAAGAACTAACCCATACCCACATACACTGCTGGATAATGACGAGAAGGTGGCGATACGCTTCTCTTTGAACAGGCTTTTACTGCAGTGTGAACTACAAGAACATCATAAAGAATAATAAGCAGATATGAGGATATACTGTAAAGTATACCTGGCTTTGTTTAGGTAAATTATTATACATTACATTTTTAACAAACCTACAAAAATGAAATGTGACACCCACAACTTATTTTTGTACTTTAGTAAAACTGAAAACCAAAACAAAATATCAGCAACTTAAACAAAAGAAAAAAAAAACAATATGTTTTTGACAATGCAATCTATTTTTTACCTTATGCATTTGACAAATGCTTTTATCTCCAACTCATAGTCCAGTGAAGGTACACATTTTGTCATTATTGTGTATTCAAACTCATGCCTACAGTAGCACAATGCTTTCTTGATTATATGCAATGAATTGCATGTTGAGATCAAACCAGTGTAAAACTCTTAACCATTTTGTTATGCTACTATGTTACTGAGAAAGTGCACAGATTACAGCGTTACTCCCAACATAAGGGTGTGTATAAGGGCTTTTTCACGGTCTCTGACTGAACTGGTGTGAAGGTGAGAGAGATAAAAGATAGAAGGCTGCTGTTACCCAGACTCTATCTGTCAGCGCTGATAACAGACATAAGACGGCTGTGTCCATCTGAGCAGGGAGACAGAGAAAAGAGAATGTTAGAGAGCCAGAGACAAACAGAGGAAGTAAAAGGGTGGAATATTCCAGAAAGACTTGCTGCTGTCTGATAGGAATCTGTGTAGTTGCACAGGGGGGAACAGCAGATATTGAGGCCACTCTCTCACTCTCATGCATGGCTTTGGTTACTAATAAACCCAGTCAACTCTCCACAATCTATACCAATTCCACACAGTCCTATCTGTGTGTATGGACTATAAATGGGAGGTCAAGTCAAGAGACAGACGTGTGAATGTATGATCAACTGTTACGGTTTTGTTTATTTCTTTGCTAGTTTGTCTACATGGAAGAATACACAAATGATAAGAATCATGTTACTATGAAAACAACTGTAGAAACTAAAAAAAAAAAAAATTGGAAACCATTACTCTGCAAAGCAATTTCTAATTTAAAAAAAATATGTTGTAACATATTAAATTATGTAATTTACTTAAGCAACTTTATTAGTTTACTAATGGTTCATTGTGCCTCTTCATACATTTCAGCAAAACTGAAAAAAAAAATGTACTTATACATACAAATCCCTGCATTTTCCAGTTGAAATGAACACTAGGGTCAGTAAACTCCCACAATTTTTATTCTTTTGCACACAAAAGTATGACTTACAGGTACATTTTTGATTAATAAAGGCTAATTTTCACACAATTAGTTGCCGAATGGGTAACACTTTATAATAACGTTCAGTTGTAAAGCATTTATAAGTGATTAGTTAATGATGAACTAATCATTTACA
>JAUCMS010000001.1:7976507-7997584 GCA_032357445.1 Enteromius radiatus
CGGGGTTACAAACGATCAGACACGTGAGGGACAGGCATGAAATCACAACAGAAAAGCACATGGACAAGGTAAACAACACAGAACACTCCTACGGCGTGACAGGTTTGTGTGCCTTGAACGATTTTTATTACAACCGTACACCTATTGCTGTCATTTATATTAGGTTGTGCACAATTTAAATGGCCAAGGCAGGCCAATTCTTTAACAAATAAGTTAACATTCCTCCTCTTCTTAGGTAAATTTAGGTGGAAAATGGCACTTTTATGTAGAAGAATAATGTCTAAATAGGTCCCATTATTTTACATTTTGCAAGTAAATCTCCGGTAGTAAAGGTTAAACCTTTGCCTAGAATTTTTCAAGACATCCTCAAAGCTTGGCATTGAATTTCAAGCATTAAGCTGATAATTGTGCTATTGAAATGAAATGAACAGGTCAAAGCAATTTGCATGAAGAGCCTAGTGATTAGGTGTTTACAGCTACATAATTATTCACAATCATTAACATCTGACTTCTTTTCATTTTTGAGCTGTGAATGGAAATGGTTATCGATGTAACAGCATAAAGTTCGTAAAGAACTCGGAGAACTCATGTGAACTTTTGGGAACAGGTTGGAGCAGGTCTAATTCATCATTTGTTCTTTTGAGGAGAAACAAGTTGTTTCAAAAGACTGTTCCCCAAGCTGAATGAACCAATCAGAAATTTGATTTGATATAGAATGTTGCACGCTGACTGATAGAAACGGCACAAAGGTGTGAATCAATACTGAAATAAACGGCGAGAGATTTATTCTGCTTTTATTACTCAGGCTTCTGAATCACACTTTGTTCCACTTATCTAAGTGTTCACATGTCTCTTTGATCTCTCTCTCTCTCTCTCTCTCCTCTGCTCCTCTCTTGGAAAGAGTTGTGAGTAAATTCAGTCCGGGTATGCAGCATACCTGCTCTTCAGATTGATTTAAAACCATAAGGGCTCGTCAAGTATTGCAGCTTAATAATGCAGATAATCCAACAGGGACTGCAGGTCTAGAGACCGTTGCTTTTAAATGGGCTACTTAAAACAGCATTTTATGAATAACAAATCCTCCAAATAATAAGCCTCCATCCCCTGTTATTCCTTTTTTAAACCCCAAAGGCACATGTAAAATAACAGAGCTATTTTCTAGTCAAAGCGTTCTAGACATTGCATGCACTAACAATCACCCTTGTATAACCTCTAAGATCCCTTGCTTAATAAAAGAAAGCAAGAGAGACAGAGAGAGAGAGACAGAGACAGAGAGAGACAGAGAAGAGAGCGGACACACAATAGCGAAGTTGAAATAGAGGGAAAGAAAATGAAAAGAATGAAGGGTGTGGAGGTTTTGTCTTTAGTACTGGTAATTAGAAACAGGGGGTAATGAACCAGCATCACATCAGAAGCACAGATTAACTCATTTACCGTCAGGTTATGAGGCCCCAGTGTTGAAGAGCTATTTCCATGGAGTTTAGGTTGATAATAAACATGTAGTACCATAATAGAGTTCATTTAGCCTTCTATAACTCAATCACGACAGTAAGGCGAGACAAGGAAACTCATTATAGTAGCCCTCAGTGAGATCCATGGGGGGAAGTGGGCTGAGATGGATGGCGAAGTTATCAGACCAAGAAAAACAGGGTTAAAAATCACCACAAAACTCTTAAAGGGACTGCAGACAAAAATGAAAATCATCCTGTAATGTTTTAACCTCTAGAACATTTTATATCTGTATGACATGTACACAAAAAGAGAGATCGCACTTTATTTTAGGCACTGATTACCACTATTAACTAGCTGCTTATAAACATGGATATTATAGCATATTGATTGTTTATTACATACTTATAAAGCACATATTAATGTCTTTATCTGCATGGCCATGTTTAGTTTTCCTAACCCTACCTTATATACCAAAACTAACTTACTAATCAATAGTAAGCAGCAAATTAGGAGTTTATTTAGGGGAAACTCTTGTGAATATGTATTCCCTATTCTAAAGTGTTACCAAAATAGATGTTTAACAGAATGTCTGAGCTTGCCTTTTCCATACAGTGAATACTATACTTACTATACTATTACTTTAAAGTAATGCTAAAGAATGGTACTTTGGATGTTCTCTAAACACATTTTAGTGAAGTTCTAATTTGGTAAAAACAAACAAAAAAATAACTCTCAGTTTACCTTTAGGCTGCTTGAGATGTAGCTTGTATGAGATGTAGTTTGTTTCTTCATCTGAACAGATTTGGAGAAATGTAGCATTATATCACCTGCTCACCAGTGGATCCTCAGTGAATGAGTGCAGTCAGAATAAGTTCAAACAACTGATTTTGGCTCAGAATAATAATAATAATAATAATATGTTTAAATAGTATATCAGTAAGTTGGCTTGTTCAAGCCAACTTAATAATAAGAAGCTTAAATAGCTTTTTCAAGCCAACATAATAAGTTTAAATAGCATTTCAGTAAGTTGGCTTTCTCAAGACCAAGAAAGGTAGGGTTAAAACTGAATTACATTTTTTTTACATTTTAATTACATTAATTACATCTAGCCAACTTAATTACATTTTCTTCCTTCAGGAATACAGTGATATAAAACCACACATGCCTCGGTTTGATTTTTGAATGTGTATTAAGTGGTTGGAGCCAGCAGCACTAACCAGACCGATAAAAACAAACACAGACCGGAAGTTAACTTAGGTCCAGGCGCGTGCGGCCAATGAAACAGTCTATATTCTGAAAAGTAGCAGCTAGGACAATACAGCAGAAGTTTCTCCTTCTGTGTTTCAATGAACAAAGAAAGTCAAACCCATTTTAAAAGACATGAGGGGAAGTAAATAAGGACAGAACTTTCAATTTTGGAAAACCTTTACTTCTCCGTTCATCATAAAGAAATATGTCCTGAGGGGCATCTTTTTTCCCCCTCACATGAGTGTCTCCATCAATGGCGCATGATGAAAGACAAATGAAGGTTTGATCATCATTATTCAAAATCTCCTTTCACTTCCTCATGGAAGCCCCCACCCACTCATCAACCCCCAGTGCAATAACCCTCCAGGAGCCCTTGATCTCTACGACTAGAAATCATAAGGGCAATTTCAGGGACAGCAGATTATAATTCAATTTCCCAACATCCTGCTTGATGCGGAGGTCGATGCATTCAATTAGGTGATGACAAAAATTGCAGTCACTCCGGAGGGCAAGTCACATACCTCGGGAAATAAAAAGCAACAACATCAACAGGTCAGTCGACCAGATTGAGGAATGGCTGAAGAAGAATGCCAGAGTTCTGCACCAGCTGAGCTAAACACATTGAGCAGCACTGTACCGTGTTTACAGGACAGCACCGGGTTCATTCAAACGTAATTGAAAAACATGTAAATGGGTTTGGGAAAGAAATGTTGTTTGTAGGCGTAATGCGAACAAGGTCTTGTTTGGCTCATGCACTGCAGTTTGGCTTATGTGAGAATTCTCTCACTTGAATTGATTGCAGATGCTCTCTGTCAGAGAAGTGTGGATTGACACAAACTCTATCATAGTAACCATAAAGTACATGGTAGCTAGCTTGGTGGTAATTAACTTTATAGCCCACTGCTTTATACGACCTCACTCCCACGAATTCATACGATTTACTCTAAATCGTACGTATTTTACGAGATTGCCAATTCGTATGAATTTGTACGAATGACCTAAACATAACCCCGCCCCTAAACCTACCCATCACGTGGTTTTAGACAAATCAGTATGAATTGGCACAAATTTGGCACCTTGTACGAATTGGTCGTGAGACTGTGTTGGATATATTGAATATTTGAAAATCATTATGTTTAGGTGGTACATTTTCTTTGACTCCACTTTATCAAAATGTTATTTTTCTAATATTGCTGAAAAGTGTTTAATTTCATATTTGTTCTTAAAAAGGTGTTATGTGCATTTATTGAATTCTTTATTTTCGTTTGGCATTCCTGAGAACATGGTTAGTTCGATAGCCGCTATATGCAGGGTTCGAATTACAAAGTGGCTTTCGGGGGAGCCCTATTTTCCGATCCTCCCTGACCAACCCGGTATCACGCCAAGACGTGACATTGTCACGTTGGTCCACTTTGAAAAACGTGTAGCTGTCACGGTTTTACCCCCCTCAGACGTGAAACTTACACGGAAAAGAGTACAATGTAAATCAGTGACAGGCATTGATCCATGCACGAATATCTGGATTCAAATATTGAGTAATGCTATTGCCATTATTGCATATGTATTGGGGTGTGATGGTTCACTGTAAACGGTCACAACAGTTTTATTTATATTACTTTATTTATACATTTATGAGCACGTAACTCAACACCTGCCCCTTACACCTACCATCCGTTAATAAAACACAAGATAAACTGGCAGATATAACTACCAACATTATTTATTAAAAATGATTAATATTCCAATTCTTCTGAGATAAAAGGATTGATTTGTGACAAAACGCGATCACCATCTCTCCATGTGCCGTGACTCATCTGTGCTGCGGCTGCTGCTGCTTTGTGCAAATTTAAAAAATGCCGCCAGGAGAATCCTTACGTCAGCCTTGGATGTAAATTTGTATTGGCTCTTGTGTGTCTTGTGACCGGTCGCATCATACTAATGTGACATGCTATTGGCTCTTGTGTGTCTGGTGATCGATTGCGTCATTCTACAGGACGAGAGTGTCTTTTGAATGAGTTGTGAACGCGTTAACCGATCGGGATAATTTCTGCGATTAAGCTTATATTTTACTCTCTTCTTTGCGTAAAGACTTGGGGCTTCAGAAGGACTTGAAATGCAACACAACTTGTTTGTAAGGCTTTTTTTTTACTGCTTATGTTTTTTATTAAAGTATAAATTTATATAAAATTAATCCAGATATCCGTGTGTGGATCACGGCTTATGCCTGTCACTGATTTACATTGTAATCTTTTCCGTGTAAGTTTCACGTCTGAGGAGGGTAAGACCGTGACAGCTACACGTTTTTCAAAGTGGACCAACGTGACAATGTCACGTCTTGGTGTGATACCGGGTTGCCCTGACTGACTTTAACGCTTTTGGTGCATGTTTGGGCATTTAAAACAATAGGTTTACAGTAAACCTATTGTTTACTTAGTAAACCGTTTACTTCAAAACACAAGCGTCAGTGTTGTCAGTGTTAGGGCAAACAGCTGAATCAGTCTGAATCGACCGCGCTTAGGCCTACATCATGCAAATCATGATGAAAACAGAATAACTTGCATAACAATCATAAAAAAATACATCAATATTAAATAGGATTCGGGGCAATCCTCACAAACGCACAGATCAAGTAAGTAATTCCATGATTCTTACCTTAAATCAGAAGTGACCACAGAGGCCTGGGGTCTTCTATCTTTGCTTTCCGTCCTATTTAATATTGATGTAAAAAAATTTAAAACCTGTTGTTTTAAATGCCCGAACATGCACCCTGCCACAGAGTGTTCCAAAAACACGAATACAGTATGTTTTGCACTTGAAGTTAAGCTAACATTCAAATACCAACTCAGTGAGAAGTTCAAGTGGTGACGTAAACGTACTGGTAATTTCAGTGCAGCGCCGCCACACATGGATGGTCACAGCAGGAGACAGCGGAAAATAGTGTTCGGAAATAGTAATGTAATGAGCGAATAAACACACAACATTGACACATTTTTAATATCATCATTTATTTCAGGAAACTTAATGTACAGAAAATCAAAATCTATATGCGACACGAAAAAAGGAAAGTGTAGAGCTCCCTCTACATGTCTCAAAGTAGGCTTTCAGGGGAGCCCAGGTCCTTTTCAGGGGAGCCGAGCTCCCCTTAGCCCCCCCGTAATTCGAACCCTGGCTATATGTGATAAATGGTCAGTAGCCTATGTCGATGCTATTTGTGTGTATAAAAGTTCATGATGTTGTTGCAAACTTATGAGTTATCTTAAACTGGCACATTTAGGTAATTTAACCAGTTAAGTATGGTTATGCAAATTAATCTTGTATATGTCTTTATTGAATGAAATACATCAGATACAAGGGATTAATCAGTGTGTAGAAATGAACATATGGTTAATAGCCTAGCTGTATTTGTTTATCATCAAATTCTTTCATCTATTTGGTAAGGGTTAGATATCGTTTGGGTCTTATGTGTACATTTTGAATATCTTTTTCTGTTTCTGGAAAAAAACAGGTTTTGAGTGTCACTTTATCAGTTGAAACTACAGTATATGAACCGGATAGGGAGTTTGTTAAATAGCCTGTTGATCGTATTCTCTTATTTCCCCTATACTGATGAATAGTGTTTGAAGTCACTCATGTTTACATTTAGTCATTACAGGGAAAGAATAACACTGTAATGTGTTGATACTGTAATGTGCTGAGCTTTTGTTATATGCATATTCTCTTAAAAATTCATTTAGAGTAAATATGCTGAAAATATACCCGATTTTTCGGTGGAATGTGTCAGCTTCAAACTGTAGACTGGCTCTCACTTTCCTCAACTAGCATCAACTTGACTGGAAAATCGGGGGGGGGGGTGGTGATGATGATGACAATACTTGAAAATTATGTCTACTTCATAGAATTACAGTTACGGATTTGCCAGGCTCTATTCCCAGCCAACCACAGCGTTCACTGTCCTCGAATTTCTAATCAGCATCACCTGCACCTCATCATCACCATAATCGCCAGCCCCATAAAACCACACACCACCTCTCAGTCAGTGTCCGGGCTTGTTTGTACGAAGTGGACTCAAACCTATGCTCTTAGTGTTGCTACTACTGAAATACCTGCCTTGTACTTACCTCCTTGTTCTCCTTTGTTCCAGTTTTCTCCCGTGTTCCTAGGAAGCTCCTGCCTATGTTGTGGTGTGTTTGTCTCCCAGCTCCAGCGTGTCTCCTTCGTCTCCTGTGTCTCCAATGCTCAGACCATCCTGTAAAAAACAAAATAAGTTACTATTGCTCTGCCCTGATGAAAGGAAATTATCCGCCTCCCAGATACTCACCTCTCAAGACGCTTCTTCTCCGTTCATTCAGTGCTGTGAAAAATAAATAACATCCTGTTTTCACTTAACTCCGGTGTAGAGTCTGCTTCCGTAACAATTACTAAATAATATAAAATCTGTGAATTATAATAATTAAATAAAACACTAGCAACAATTATAAGGGGTTAAAAACATTTATTTATTTATTTTTTTAAATTTAGTAAAATTTAGTAAAATATCATTAATGTCACTATATTTATATAAAAAAGGACATCTTAAGTATGGGTAAATGTAGGTCCACACATCATATTAAATATGAACACAAGTGAGATGTTCACACAGGTCACAAAATGGCTTGATGGTTCATGTTTTACTGTATATTGTGTTCATTAAATATCAGCAGGTATAAGTGATATTCGGTCTTGATTACATAAGTCATTTACATCACTTTCTTCTTCTGAGCTTAAATAATTAAGCAGCTGTGGTTACACAGAAAGAACAGGAGAAAAAGCAGGGCAAGCCAAAAAATGTCAAAGCAGTATCATCTATTTATAAAATCCCCATGTCAGGACGGTGGTGGAAATGATCAAAGGCTATACATAACTTCCTTCTGGACGTGAGAATTCAACAGAGATTTGAAACTGCACCATTTCTAAAGACAGAGCAGTCATCGCGTTCGCTAAGCTCCAAACTTTTAGCTTCTCACTTTTTTTTTTTGTCAAGAACAAAAGCAAGGGAGAGCTGATTTAAATAAGGGTATTAAACACACTGAAAGTGTCAGTCTGTAGCATATGGCAGAGTCATGCTGGGCACATGAAACGCTGTCTGGTGTTGAGCTTCTGATCTTTCAACCTGAGGCTAAGATCTTCTTAATGGACCAAAAACTTCTGAGGATTCTGTGATGCCATTAGATCCATTACTTCTTCATGTGCAGAGTGTTTAACAAATAATAAAGCAGTTAAAAAGAAGACTGTGTGTTTTGGCTGTATCAGCATGATGAGATTCAATCATTGGCTTTCATACAGCAGTTCGATAAACAATAATCTAATATTGAGTGACTTCCTTTTAAAAACAATATTGCCAGTGACTTTGCATTTTTATTCACCAACAAAAATAGCTTTAAACAAAGGCACAATAAAACGGCGGCAACATCAACTAGCCTAGCCTATTTTTTTTGAATGAATTGACTGAACATGAACATGACTCATCCACTCACTTGTTTCACTCTTAAATATATTTTAGAATAAAACTTGGTTGAATTATTGAGACAGGCTTGTTTAGTTTTTAAATGAATCATTGCTTTTGAACAAATCATTTGAATGAATGGCTCAATGTATTGTACTGTACTGTTTATATATGCTGTTGATTTGCAAAATTACTTAATTAATATTAATCTGTATTTAACTTAAGAATTGCATCTTAATAAAGACATCATATGTTACCTAATTAATTAATATATTAAAAGCAAACTTGATGCACATACCACCAAAAGAATTCTAGACACACTCAATCTCAACATATTAAACTAATGTAATATCTTTGAGTATACTGTTTTTACAGAGGAAAAAAAAATAAAAAATTACAAAGTGAAGCACATAAAGCTTTTAAAACAACCAATATGGCGCTCAAAATGAAAACAAACGTTAAATGTGCGGTCATGCTAGACACAGTGCTCCATTTTTTCCACTCATTTAAAGAAGAATGCTGCAGAACAGAAGCAACATTTCATCTCTGGATGTGTACTGATGTTCAAGCTTGTTGAACTCTGACCTGTAAAATTACACTGAAAAACAAAAATGACATTTCTAAAAAAAACCTCTTTACTCAGTACAAAAATAAATCAATAAAACAATAATACAAAAAAAAAACCAAACAAACAAAAAAACAATATATAATATATAAAAACAATATAACGAGTTTTGTAAGAAGAATGGCTGGCTGAAAATAAAACACAAAATCACAGCATGGAGAGTGCACAGATAAGCAATGTATAAAAGGCAACAGACTTATATTGTAAATACATTTTTTCATATATACTGTATATTACAGGAATTTAGGAACAAAGGGAAACTAAAAAGGCTTCTAAATGTCATCTTTGTGTAGAAATAAGAGAGACAGAGCACATCTTCTAAATTTAATCCTTTCACACTCAGTTTGCTACATAATCTGTACAGTGATAAACCATACATTTCAAATGATATACCGTATGAGACACATCCGGAGGTAAATGAGCTGTGAGGTGTTTTTCAATTATGAGTCCCTTTAAATATAGGCAAATGGATTTGATTTATGTGAAATTAGATGAAAGTAAGCTGAAAGTAGTATATAGTAGATGAACGTGTTATGAAATTACCCAAAATATTTCACAAATAAGCATGTAAGTAGGGGATGCGAAGTAGAACTTTGTGCATGACAGTTCCACAGAATTATGTTCCAATTTTGTGCAAGATCTGCTGAGCTTTTTCTCTTGGTCCAGATTCTGTGTGGGCCAGATAATTAATTACATGGGATGGTATGGGAGTGACAATAATAGACCATCTGACTTTCCAAGTCTTGAAAATCTAGCCTGAAAAAATAAATAAATAAAAACTTCCCATCCCAGATATAAGAGGAAATGTTAAAAGCTACATTAGAGAGAATGTAATCTAAAGGAATGGGGCATGATAACGTCGTTTATATTGCAATGACAATGTCACAGTGATGAAGATGGAATGTCAGAGATTAAATAAAAGCACTCAACAGAACCATACTTCTTCGGTTCTCTTCTCAACCGCCACCCCACCAGTGTGCAGCATCCACTTGGATGATGCGACAGTAGCCACAGGACAACAGCGCCTGTGGGCTCACCACACACCAGCTACAGGTGGAGAGGAGCGAGAGATAGAGCCAATCAAGTGGATGGGCATGATTGGGAGGCCATGATAGACAAGGGCCATGGGAATTTGGCCAGGACAGGATCTTTACGATAGGTGTCAAGAGATTTTTTTTTAATGACCAGAGAGAGTCAGAACCTCTGTTTAACGTCTCATCTGAAAGACGGTGCTCTTTGGCAGTATAGTGTCCCCATCACTATACTGGGGCATTAGGACCCACACAGACCACAGGGTGTGCACCCTCTGCTGGCCTCCCCAACACCTCTACCAACAGAAACCATGCTTTCCCAGGAGGTCACCATCCAGGTACTGACCAGGCTCAACACTGCTTAGCTTCAGTGGGCACAAAATAATGTTTTCAAGAATGTTAACCAAACAAGTTTGGCTCCCATTTTCATTATATAGACAAAAAATATGGATTCTTAGTCAGTATAGCACCATACTGAATTTATTAGAGGACTGAAAACAAGGCCGTGAGGGTCAGAAGTACAGGATGTTCCAGGGGTTGGCCTGTTGTTTAACAGAATACTGATATGTTCAGCTGACAAAAGGTTTAAAAAAAAAAACAAACAAACAAAAAAAAGTAGACAAAAAGTAAATTTGTGAATTGTGAGCCTACATTTTCCACTCCCTAACTGTGTGAATCCCCCTAATTCTCATGCATTGTGACTCAGGGCAGCAGAAACTGAGGATCTGCCAGTGAGATGAATGTGAATCCTAACGGATGACTTTCTCTAGATATTATAGACCTCCTTGGTATTAACGGGACACCTGGGGGCTTCAGTTCAGCATCAGATTCAGATTTTTTTCTGCACAAAACGACCAAAGGATGGATCGAAATCTCCCTCCACACCAAAAAGATGAGGTTTTGTGTATATGTTCTCTTTTTCTAATATGGATAATGATTTTCATTGAAATAAATGGAAATCATCCATGAAACAGTTTCAAAACTTTCACATCCCTTTAGATTCAACCCCCTCAGCATAATCCAAGTAAATAAGTTCTTGTGGGGACCGCAATACTCAGAGAGGCCTGGAAAATAATATTTGATGGATGCATCAATATTTTGTTGACCTTATAATATCTAATCAAATTTTATTTCTGTGGGGAGAAAGAAGATAGAATTGGCATCCGAAATGTCTGAAGTCATAAACTTTAATGATTCTTACCTTCTGCTTTTTTTTTGTACTGAAGATGGGTGAATACAGGTATGGAAATGTAAGAATCACATCAGTTTTAAAGAGAAAAGCCCATATTCTAGTGAACTTTTATTTTGTAATGAGTAGTCTTATTCATGACCTGCACATTATTTACGAAAATTCATGTAAGAGGCAATCAATCAACCTTTTATTCTGCTATTTTGTGCATTTTACATGCTGTGATTAAATGAGAGTGTCTAAGTGAAAAAGAAAAGAAAAGAAACAGACAAGTCTCTGGGATTCCAGGCATGTCCTCGGGACTTTATGAATCATCCAGATGTGAGCTTTATCTGTAAACATGAAGCAGACAGTCAGACAAATATTAGTGACAGTACCCGTCTGATTTTCCCTTTGGGATCACTGATGTTCCTACAGTATAATACAATTAATCATTCTAAATTACAATCTGAATTACATTCTATTACATTAAATAAATGGCGGCAGTTGAATGGCTCTGATGGGGCAGTGTGGCCCTTGGCTAGACACATTGTTTCAGGTGATTGCCTGCCTAATCTGATTTAATATGCCTGAGAGCGCTCATATTAGCTTCTGTGCTATTCTGTGCCATTACGGCAGATGTGCACCAGGAATCATGTTACGTTAGACATCAAAGATTCTCAGTGACTTGAAAGTGCTACAGCCGAGACCATTACAGATGACCAAAATAATTCTGCTACTGTTAGTGCATGCGATCTTTTTTTTTTTCTCTCTTTTGTCTGTTACCTTTGTCATCTTTTGTCCCCCTTTATCTGTCCCTGATAAAATGAATACTGAATATAATTTTAAAACTCGTTTAAACCCATATAAAGGCAAAACAAATGCAGATTAACATGCTGTGATCTGACACACTGTAGACTACTTCTGTTGGATTACCTGTTTGAACTTGGACTGTTTATTGGATTGTTGAACCTCGCTGCCTGCCCCGACCATTTTGCCTGTTTCTCGTTTACATTTTTATTTATTTGAAACATAAACATATTAAAATAGAAAATTGTCATTTTAAATTATTACTTACTATTTATACTGTATACAGTAATATACAGTATACTGCACTTTAAATAAATTAAATAAATGCACTCTTCGAATAAGTGACGTCGCCAGACAAGTGTCGGGAGGAGTAATGACACATTGATTGTTTTCTATTTCCCAATCAGCTTATTTCCTCCCAGCCAATCAAATTCATAAGCCTCTCCCTTAAATAAGCCCTTCTCCGTCCCTTCCTTTCTAAACTTTCGTGACCATAAGGAAGCGCAAACTCGTGAAATACATAAACAAATGATGTTTCAACATTTTTTTAAACCTTTTAAAAAAATCTTACTGGCTCAAACTTTTGAGAAGAGATTTTCAGAACAATGGCAAATCAGATTTCAAATCTTTTTTTTTTTTTTTTTTAATGCAGGAAGCACATTTATCCACCCTCCATATCTGGATATATGCCCAGTTTTAGTGCTGTCCTACATCATTTGGTCATCATTTGAAATATGACTGTTGTCATGATCAGCGAAAATAAAAACAAACATCTCTTCTTTAAACTCTGCAGGCAGTAACAGCACAACATGTATTGCACCAGGTAAACAGTTTTGTGAATAAGCTGCAATAGAAAGAAGATGGGTTTCTTTCTCAGTCTACTTTTTTTTTCCTTTTTTTTTTTGGACAATGACTTAACTATACAGGTTAAGCTGAACTGGTGGTTTGCAAACACATCAAGGTTTTCCACTGAAAAACCACATGTAATAGTAACTCAACTGTAAATGCCTCTTTAAAGTGAAATCAATAAAAAAAAAAAAAAAAAAACATAGGATGTGAGGCATAGAAGTGCAGTGTGTTCAATGCATTGTGCATTGTTGTTTAATGGCATACTGATTGTTCAGCTGACAAAATATCTTTCGGACTTTTAGTAGACAAAATCTCTATAGAACACTTAACATTTTTTGTAGAAATTGCAGTATTACTCTCAGCGATTTGCCAGTAACTTACTGCAGATTTACATTTATGTCATTTACTGGCAACAGTTTGTTCAAAGATAAATCAACATTAAACATTAACAAGTTTTTATCTTTACAAGACAAATTAAATAAAATAACAGCCTCATGAAAAGCATTTCTGGAAACCAATATCATTAAAACAAACAAACAAACAAACAAACAAACAAACAAAAAACAGAAAAAGCTTGATGAGAATTTCTGGTTCCAATAATGCTTTTTTGAGGCTGTTTTTAACAGTTTTATTCTGTAGCTGTTTATGTTTAATGTTCATTTAATATTTGAACAAACTGTTGCTAATAAATTTCATAAAAATAAATCTACAGTATGTTACTGGCAAACCAGCTGCAAAAATACAGCATTTTTATTTTATTATTATTTAATTTTTTTACAGTGAAGAATATTGCAAGTTGTGAGCTGTGAAAAATATATGATATAGGACAGTGTGTGACATTGTAAAGACTACCATTCATTCATTTTCGTCCATGTTGTTCAGGGTGTTAGTTAAAAAAACAAAAAACAAACATATTGGAAATGACCTTGAAAATACAGGAAGAAAGCTTTAACAGTAATACAGTAAAGTAAAAACTGTAAAGTGTTTGTGTGTGTGTGAGTTGTCCGTCTACTTCTCGACTCTTTATTGAACGTGTTTCTCCCTTCTGAATGCTAATGAGAAGTCTCATAAACGTTTATTATTTAGAGCAAAATACAACTAAAATTTAATTCAGGCAATCTTCTTAGACGCTATTCAATCCAAGTGAACTCAGTCAACAGCTGTTTTGTCCTGGACAAGTTATTCATTGTTTAGGAAGGCTATTTTTTTTTTTTAATCATTTTCAAAATCCAAACACTGTAGTACAGATGGTATTAAACAATAAGTATGAAATTCACACTGAATTTGTAATGAACCTGTATCTCAAGACTCAACAAAGTTTGTTTTCAAAGCCCTTGGAAACAGATTTAATCATATTTCACCTTCAAATCTCATTTTAAAACACATACTGTAAAGGGTAAATAAAGTGCAATGACCGAAAAAAAGTACATGTGTTTGATAAAACAAACAAACAAACAAGCAAAACAACCCCCGAAGGGTGTTTGTTTTACACTCAAAACACGTTTTTAATAGTGGGCCAAAATTTATGAGCACAAAATACAGTCAAAAAATGAATAGTTTTTTTTTTTTTTATGGCCCTCGCTCTCCTCAGATGTTTAGCTTCTCTCTCAGAGTTCATAAGCTTTATAAGACCTCTCTGCTTCTCCAAATGAGAGTAGAGGTGCCAGAGGAGTGAGTCCTAACCAAAGCACTGACCTCATCCTTTTATGAAGATGTTCTATTTCATGGTAAATTTGATTCGAAAGCCTCAAAGACTGCTTCTGCCTGCCTCTACCCATTCTAGTCAAACATTGATAGAAAATAGACAGAAAATAAAGAAATAAAAAGACAAAGACGGGGACATGTAACAACATATGTCCTTATTTTTCTTCACATAAAATAAATCAACTCCCCATGGACTTTAACATTGGTGAGAAACAGCATTGGAAGCGAACGAAGAGAAAGACAGTGCTTGGGTTTCATCTCCCATATTTAATATCCCAAACAAACATATTTGCATGTGTTCATCATTTCATGTTTATTTTGAATTATTTTCAAACTCATTTCATGGGCCGTTTTAATTTGAGTGTTATAATACTGGAGTTGTGATGAAAAGAAAATCTAGGACATTATTTTTGACCTCTTATATAACTGAATCATTTCCCAACCTCACAGCAATCTTACAAACACATTGCATAGAATTTATAAGAAAATATATCTTTGTTTTCGCTTAAGAAATCTTCTCTCCTACAGAACGCAGACACAAATAATAAATAAACAGTTATTTTTTGGTGCTAAGCACCTCAGACTACTGTACATTAGCCCGTTATGTTATTCCATATTTATGAGGGCGTATGTGGATATCTTCTTTCCAGACTTTTTTTTAACTTAGAGGTATACTTCAGTTATTACAGGCGTGGTTACTTTATTTTTCACCTTTTATCTCCTATTGCCAAACATACTCTTATTTGTTATGTCTCTCGCAAGTGAGGAAAACTTCGGTCAAAATTCGCAAATTACAATGTTTCATGTTTCATAATAAGGTTGATGACAGCCATAAACACAAGTGTTATTGGATTACTGCTGTACAATAAGTGTGATAACCTCTTTGGAATTAAATTTGTACATGAATGGCTCCTAATTTTGTGCATGTTGCTTATTTATTAGAACCATTTTTAATTACCACCTAATTTATTACTATGAAATTATATTTTAGGAGCTATTCTTGCATTAACACATTTTTCCAAATGCAAATAATTCCAAATGGGTCAAACAAAAGTTCCTACAGAACACTATGAAAGGTTATTCCACATTGGCAGTTTACTTTTCATTCACTCTAAAATCTTTTTTTTCTCTTTTTTTTTTTTTTTTTTTTTTTGCAGAAACAATACTCTAAATCATATTTTAATTTACCCAAGTGCAGTGGCCCATGGCCTGAAACACTGAAAACAGTAAATAATGTAACAATGATGATTAATAATAAGCTTGCAGTATTGATTTTTACACTACATCATGTGGAGGGAATAAAAAAAAGACACACACACAAAATTAAATCAAATAAAATACAAAACCATAGAGTTGGGGAAAGATTACGGCACCTCTTTTTGACTGGCAGGATCAATTTTAGTTAGGACCTAAATACAATCCAACAAATGAATTTGGTTCATAACAGTATTAAAAAAAAAAAAAAAAAAGAGAAGAAAAAAGAAAAACAATATTATTTTTTAACATTAACTCACCATAGTACATGTAAACATGTCCATGAGACCTAAACAATAAAAAAGAAATGTTATCAAGCATTCTTGAATACAAAATTCTTAAAATAAACTTTCTCTTTTTATTATTATTTATTAATGTTGTTATATACATGGCATAATCTTGTGCTTTTTTTCCAAAAAAGAAACATCCAAGAGGAAAGTAAGTTTGTTTTCTTTTCTGTTTGTCATATTGTCTTTTTGACCCAGGAACTAAAAGAGAGGAGTTCAAAAGTTCGGTCAGTTTTGCTAGAGTTTAGTCTTACTGCACGTGGAGGGAGAGAAGCAGGTGATGTGCTTTACTAACAGTAGCAAAGGCACCTTTGTATCTTCTTTAGAAAAACACACGCTCAGGAGTCGCGGGTCGCTGTGTGTGTGCTCATTCATGAGTGCAGTCCAGCATCCCGGCACACATTCACAATCCTCCACTGAGTCAGACGCTCATACATTAAAAAAAAAAAAAAAAAAAAAAGAGTAACAAAACACCAAAAAAACAAGGGAGTTTCTGCTCCATTTACAGATTGGGAAGATGCAGCTTCAACCGAGCCAAGATACACCTAATGATTCCTGATTTCTGCTTGAGAGGACAAAGGGGAAGAGGAAGATGGGAAAGAGGATAAATTGAGAAAGTAAAAGTATAGACAAGAGAAAGAGGAAGACAAGAAAAATGACAAGAAAGGGATAGAGTGATGTACGGTCAATGTGGAAAAGAAATGAGGACAGACAGACAGATAGATTGACGGATGGAAATAGAAAGGTAGCTAGCTAGATATCTAGACAGTCTGACTGCTAGACAGACAAATGCTTTTGTGATAGACAGCTAGCTAGCTACAGTAGATAGCTATAAAGACGGGCAGACAGACAGACCAAGTGAAAGACAGATGCTTTTATGAGAGAAAAAAAAAAAAAAAACTATCTAGACAAGCAGTCTGACTGGCTGCCTGACAGACAGATAGATAGATAGATAGATGTTTTTATAAAGAAAAGAAAGAAAGAAAAACTAGCTAGACAAGCAGTCAGACAGACAGACACTATTATGATAAAAAGCTAGCTAGCTAACTAGCTAGACTGTGACAGCGTTTTAGTGCCACCAAAATAAAAAAAAAATCTAAAACTACGAGATTAAAGTTGTAATATTTTGAGAATAAAGTCTATATTATGAGAATAAAGTTGAAATATTATGAAAAAGTCGAAATGTTTCAAGAATTTAAATCTTTGAAATTAAAGTTATAGTTAACTATTAGTGCACTTGCAAATGACCTGGATTGAGAGAAAGCCATCGGAATTTAAGCATATTTGAATATTGTTGTGTCTGAGCGCCCACTTCGTCTTATTGGGATGAGATCTAAGAACTATTAATAATATGAAATAATATTTCGTGTCTTCCATTGGATTCAATTTGTTCAGTTCATTAAAGTATACTGCTGTGTTTGCGAAAGTTCCGTAACCAACTAGTTCTGCAAAACGTCCGTAGTGTCCAAACATTCATTCTTCACATGTAGCCTATTAATAAAACATTCTAAAGGTTGACGTGGACTCCAGCTCGTTAACATACGTTTTATTGTTTTGTTCTCTGATGTGGATAATACGTTACCATTAAATGACTATTCGCAAACTGTTTTATTCATGGCAGCCTATAATACAGTAAATGATTGGGTATATTAATGTCTTATATTCATTATTTGTAGCATGCCAGACACCCAGCAATCACAATAATGTTCTGCTTTGTTGCTTTTGATATAAAAAGCTCAGCTTTCCAATTAATTTGTTTTCTCTCTTTGTATCAAGTGTATAGCAAGATATAAAAGTGAAGGAACATCAGAAGGCGTGGAGTAAACAGGCTATAGACTAATTTATAATGAAGTCTCGTAATCGGGAAAATTATTGACTTACACTGCCGCTTAAACTAAAGCGATTTCAGTTATATGTCAGGCTATAATATATATGTCATGTTATAATATACATATTGTTTGTATTTCGTTATTTTGTATTTCGCAGATTTTGAAAGCTGAGACTTTGGAATATCTCTAGGGTGCTCTCAATCTAGGCCGACTTTACTCTTGTTATATTTCAACTTTATTCTCTTAGTATTTTGACTTCTCAAAATATTTCAACTTTAATCTCATAGTATTTCGACTTTATTCTCGAAATAGAGATAGAGAAAGAGAAAGAGAGAGATGTTTTCATGGTAGACAGACAATCTGACACGCAAACATACAGATATACAATATATAACTAGCCAGATGACCAGATAGATAGATAGATGGATAGATGGATGGATACTAGGCAGAGCAGTGGATGGGGATATGGACAGCTGGATGGTTGGGTGGATAAAAGAAAGGCTTAACAGAAATGTCTTGAGAAAGAAAAGAGATCAGAGAAAGTAGAGGAGGAAGGGAAGGAGCAGGAGTGGAAAGGTAAAGGAAGGCCTTTCTGGTGCTGGGTGGTCCATGGCCCACCCACCTTTCTCAGCTCCAGAGACACACACTGTTGGTGGTCTGGCAGGTGGAGGAGCTCTCTGCAGGAGACAGATACAGCTTGCCACTGGGACATACGCACACCTCGTACACAGTCTGTTTGGGGTACGTGGTCCCTGGGCCGAGCAAAGGGTCCACGCTTCCATGTGGAAGATTTCCAAGACGGATTGAATTCGCGTTTAGAAAGATCTGGAGAGGAGGAGAGACGATGACAGAAAAGGGGAAGAGTAAAGAAAACGAGAAAACAGACATTATAATCAAAGACTTCAGATAAATCAACATAATAACAGCAATTTAGGATTAAGTTGCGTTTACTCATATCAAATCACCACACTGATGAAAGGCTGTATTATTATGTGAGACATACAGTTAAACAATGCTGTCCTGAATATCCTGAAAGACACATCAGTCTGACCAGTTATGTGTGTGTGTGTGTGTGTGTGTGTTGCTTAGTCACGAGCTTCAACACCATTTTCCAGCTTCAGAGAACCCATACAGTCTGTTAGTTGTCTGTATCTGATGCTTATTGCACACAAAAAGCCAGTCCTTGTAAGCTCCAAGTTCAATGGCTGGCTTTGCTTCCAGAAGTTAAGGTTCACATGTTTTTTCAGGATTTGCTAAAGAATTATCCAATCAATAATTAATTCTTTTTTTTTTTCATACTCATTCACCTCATATAATTATTTATGCAATACTAATTGCAGTGTAAATGCATTAATGCCACTTCTGACCAGTCTGTGTAAGTGCAACCTCAGGTGCAAATTCTAGGTTGACTCAAAATATTTCTAAATCTACTTTATTTGTTATTTCTATTCAATGTTTTTTTTCTCACTTTAACACAGTTATTACTTAGATTTTTCGAGGTCCAAATTGATGCAATTAATTTATCATTAATCTGAATAATTTAGATTGACCATTGTCATTGCCAGGTAAAACAAAGGAAAACGCATATGTACAGTACATATATAAAAGTATTACAAATAACTCCTGAAGGCGTGTTGAAAAAATTAAGTAAGTAAGGTTACACAGTTAGTTTTACTAAAACCTAATGCCCAAACTTAAAGAAACATCTAAGATGCAATATGATATTAAAAATGCTGGCTGAGTAAGATTATGGCACATTCTTGGCACATAAATTCCTCCTGAAGGACACAAAAATGTAATTCCCAGATATGAACCTGGAGAGAGAACATTACCAGGGACATAAACTACATTTCATTAAAAGCCTGTTTGCCCTTTGATTTATAAATATGTTGATTTGTGCATTCATCAGCTCCAAAAAGTCTTTTGGCTCTGACAACTAAAAACGGCCAAATAATCTTTACCATAACCAAAGAGTATAGAAGCCCAAGAGGCGAAACTCAATTGAACGCTCCATAGCAACAGTTCTGCCCATGAGATGACCGTTCCATTTTGGACACATTACAAGGTGCGTTTTGTAGGGAAGGCTGGGGGGGGGGATTTACCCCCTTCTTGTTTATGCATCCCTGCCTCGGCTGAATTATTTGTATCCCCGGTGTGCTATGAAGTCCTGTTTTGAATCAAATGATTCACGAAATGCACTTTGAAGTAACTTTTAAAATGAAACGATCCACTTACTTGCCTAAAAAGACGAATTTATCATCAGTTAATTTATCATGATTTATCAGAGAAAAAAGTACATATAAAGATTCTCTCCACTATTGACTGCTTACTATTTGCTTACTACTAAAACTACTTCAAACTCTTTACTTACACTTATGTGTGTTATATCGTACATTTTTCTTGTTAAATTAAAAACTTAAGGTCATGAAAATACCACATATGATGTTTAGTATTAATTAAATAGTAAGGTTTCTGTCATTTCTGTTCAAGTGCACACATTTAACTGAAAATAGTAGTATAGATCAAAAAAAAGATTAAAACCATCAGCAGCAGCCGCTGTGTTCTAACAGATAGTCTACTATTTCTGTCAACTGTGCACATTTAACAAAACTGTAAACAGTAATAGAGAATAAAGTTGACTTGGTGGTGAAAGATTGTGAGAAAGAAAACTAAATCTAAAAGAGATTGTAAGACATAAGAGAGGAGTAGAATGGAAGTGTCAAGAATTTACTGACGAGTTATCGTTCTTGTAGATCAGGCTGAGAGATATGTCAGTTTTGGGTGCGTAATATATGATGAATTCTTATCCTGTTAAATAAGTACACAAGTGATCTCTTGCACTCCTCCTTGCTACATTTCTTCCCTGCACTTCACTGACAACGTCCACCTAGTTTATTGCAGTACAGCTGCTTGTGTTTCACCTACTTGTGCTGTCTCATCTTATAGCGAATCTCAGCAGGTGTTAGTCCAAAAATCGCGTCTAGTGATGGGTATCATTAAGGTTTTAACGGTATTACTACTTTTATCGATACCACTTATTGATCCGGTACTTTAGCAGTACTCTTATCGGTACTTTTTGTTGTGTTTTTAATATTGCAAAATAGATATAATAAAAAAAAAAAAACTAATCGAGAACAGAATTAACAACACGTCAGTGATCTACGGCTCTGTGTATCAACTGTCGCGCATTTTAAAAACAGACGATTAAATCCCCCAGCCCTAATATATAATGGGTCACGGCTTGATGACCATGGGACACTGTGGGCCAGTTTCCCGTACAGGGATTAAGACTAGTCCTAGATTAAAATAAATGTTAAGAGCTGTATAAACTGCAAAGG
>JAUCMS010000001.1:8009558-8051050 GCA_032357445.1 Enteromius radiatus
TTTTGTCAGACATGTTTCTAAAAACTCTTAAATGTCCTAAATTAGCGAAGGTCTAGTCCTGGCTTAATCTAATTCCTGTACGGGAAACCGGCCCATAGTGACATAAAAACTTTAATCAATGCAAATAAATAAATATAAGCAAGTACATTCCATCAAATAAGGTCAGATGCAACTCAAACTTGCTTGCTTGATGCTCATGAACTTTAACATCTACTGTACTTCTTGGATAGGTTCAATGCAATTATCTGAATACTCAGATTAAATAGTTTGATTCATGTGAATTATGTTTATAACAAACGTTTTATTTTATCATCTATTTTGTTGTTTTGTTTTTGAAGGGGCAGAAATATCTCAGTTATTATTAAAAGACACCTTCATTTGTGTCATGTCTCCTACGTGTGATGAATAATCCTGTAATCGATGCACATGGGTTGAGTTGTCAGAAGTGCTCTCCAAAATGACAGAAAACACGAAACTGTGAGTTTTAAATGCTCAGAGAAGAAATGAGTGATAATAGTGCACTTGACATAAACCACAGTAATAGACAAACACAGTCTGTTTATACAAATTACACACAACTAATTATGCATTTTCATGTCTTTCTGAACACACCAGATGTTGCTGCCAAAGATCAATTAAGATATGCTACCATTCAAAAGATTGCTTTTGGCAATTATTATTATTTTTTTTTTTTAGATATACATTATATATATATATATATATATATATATATATATATTTTTTTTTTTTTTTTTTTTTTAAGTTTTATACTCACCAAGTCCATATTTATTTTATGAAAAATACAGTTAAAAAGAAAAAAAAAACTGAAAGAAGTTATTTTAAACTGTAGTATAATTTCATTATATTACAATGTTGTACATCAGAGGGAATGAGACACTTAAGATTTGATCGGAATAGATCGGCTAGAATGATTTCTATTGTTTTAAAACATGATTTTGGGATGTGTCCAAAGATGAGTTTAAAAGCTCAAGACACTATTCAAATAGTGTCTTAGCCTCAGCTCTTAGCCCAGGTTTCAGCTGGCTTTTAGTCATCATGATTTTCATCACGGTTTGCATTTTTTTAAGAGCCGTTTCACATGCTCCAGCCTTCACGCCTGCTGCTGCTTAGCCACGATAAAGAAGGAAACAAATCTAGTCTCATTGCTTTATTTCTTTACTTTCCTTACTTTCTGTGAGAGTTTGTGTGAGTTAAGTTTTGCCTGCCATATCTCCAAGTTTCTGACTGCACTGCATCAAACTTCAAACGGACCGAGACTCGCTTCTCCTTCAGCCACCGCCTGATCATCAGCCTCCCAAGACTTCCACGACAACTGACTTCCAGCCAATCAGCAACCTCGGGAAACCCCTTTCTGCAGTGAGGACCACAGAAGGAATCCCGTAGCACACGGCAACACAAGTACAAACCTCCAGGTTCAGACTGAACTGGTGACATTGATATAAAAGTTAACCTCATTGACGAACTCAGTGCGAGAGTTAATCTTTTGATTGATGGTTGTTCAAGTCGATGCAATAGCACCTATTGCTGTAAAATTGAGATTTCACATTTTCATTCTCTTACACTGCCTCTTTCCTCATTTTCTCTCTTCCTGCAACTCGTACGAATGTATGAATGCTTGTGTTTATGTGTTAGTTTAGTTCATGTGTCTTAGGTTTATCCAATAAAGCCATATTTATAATTGAAAAGAGAAGTATCTTGTGTTTCGTGCTTACAAGTTAATGTTTTAAACTGGTGATCTTATTACTGTGCTTATTAATAGTGTTTACACTATAATCTTTATATTAATATCCAGCACAGAGTTGATGTTATATGGTTCGTTCAGTGAATTGCGATTTCAGGAGTCATTACTCCACCCCACTATGTGTCAGAAATCATTGCTGAAAAGAGTTGTGTTGCTTTGTTTATTGTTGTTGTCGGTTGGTTGTAGTACACACAGTAAAATTTCATATACAGTACTCACCTCTCCTTCTGAAGATTCTAAAGTGAGATCTTTCCTACAAGAAGCTTTGAATTCCCCTACTCCTGCATTGACTTCAACGCCTTTTGGAGCTTCCAGTGTCAGTGTCCTCGTCGGGGACTCTAGCCTGTTAGAAGAAGACAGACTTTAATTAAGTAATGACCACAAATAACGTTTATTTTTTTTTAATGCACACACAGCTTTCAATAAAACAAGTGCTGTTGATAAACAAACTTCGGGAGGAGCGTGTACACATGATTAGCTACAGCTGGAATCGCATTTCCTAATCAATCCAATTCAGTCTCGTCTAATCAAAACCATAAGCCTTTCCCTTAAATATAGCTCGCTCCCTACTTTCCTTATCTCGTTACTCATCCCTCCTCCACCTAGGGCTGGGGGATTTAATTGGTACCGCTTCTTTAATTAGTGGTAAATCTCAATCAGCTGTTTTAAAATGCACGACAGTTGATACACAGAGTCGTAGATCCCCGACGAGCAACTTAATACCGTCTTCAGTATCAACGATTAAATCCCCCAGCCCTACCTCCACCCTTTTCTCCTCCTTATTCCGCACCTTCCTATGGGGGGCAAGCGGAGTTCGAGCCGGATGCTGAGCTCAGCAGCTCAGGTTCAAACAACTAGGGCTCGGTGTTTGCCGACCTCCCGGCTCATCAAATATGCTTTAATTGTTCATCATAAGGAAGCACGAACTCATGAAATAGTAAAAACCATGTTAAACTCTCTTCTCCCTCATAGGTAGCAAACCTGATTCCTTCTAGTGAGTTCAGATGAATCACACTACTCAAAAAGTGATTGAATTATTTAAGTCCTTGCATGGAATTTTATGTCTTTATTTAAGACAAAAATGTTATTGCTAACTAAATTAGGGTGCATTTTATTTTATAACTAAGTTTTCAGTTCTCATACTAGTTCAGTTTATTCATTTAAACCCCATTGTTTTTGTGCCAGAAAAAAAAAAAAAAAAAAAAGTTCAGGTCCTCTAATTTGATTGAACAAGCAGCACTTCAAGAGTGCTGATATTTAGTATAACAAAGCTGGAACATTTCACTTTCCCAAACAATGCAGACTAATTATGGGCTTCACATTCAAGCTCTACTTAGTGCTATATGAGACTTGTGAGAGACAAATGATGTGCAGATTGTAAAGAGGGAGAGCATAGTTAGAAGAAAATATTTAATCTGAGATATGTCAGGGATGGAAATAACTGAATGAACTGTCCACTTCTGAATATCTACCATCTTCAAAACACAGCAAGTGTGCAACTTATTTTTTACTTGGAGTTAAAGTGGAGTTTCTTCTAAGCAAAACAAAATATTAAACAAACAAAATGTAAAGCACGACTTGATTTTATCGATCTGGACTGAATCATAAAAAGTGATTGTTAAAAAGCAGAATAGAGCCAGTTGGAATGAAAGTGCCCCAATTATAGTTTTAGAATGAATCACATTTTGAGTCCTCAACAGCAGGTTGACATGCATGCAAGGTCAAAAAATGTTCATCAGCCTATAATATATACTTATGTTCATCTTAGTTGCTCTACAACTCCCAAATGATTTGCTCAACAATTGATTTATTTATTTTTTTCCCCAAACCCCTCCTTTGCATGCTGCTAATCTGTGGTGATTGAACCGTTTGGTCGATTTCATTTTAATTTCACCATGCCAAATAAAGCAGCATTTGTGAGAACAGTGCTGCTTTGTGTACAGCCATTACCAGGGAAACAATTATTTTTACCTCTACAAATGCGGCACTTAGTGGCAAAGAATGAATTTGCATTTTCATTCAGACATGAATGAAAAATCATGTTCTCCCAGGTCTGTGCGCACAGCAAGCGGGCAGGCAATATACTAATATTAATGGGACTCAGTTAAATGTTTCATAGTCAATTGTTTCTTTTGAGTGAATACACTTTATATAAACACTTTACACGGCTTTATAACTTTATACACGGTGCACTTTCATATATAAAACTTTGCAGGATGTTTTGATTCATTTAGAGCTGTGTTACACACTGCATGTTTTCAAAAATCCATAATAGGGGCACTTTAAATAATTGCTATTTGCTAACTATTTGGCTGCTGGATACATTATTATTGCAACAATATGCTGTTCCGGGGCTCTAGAAAAAGTTAATGTTATTAATGTTAAAACAGTTGCGCTACTGGATATTGTTGTGGATATGGTGCTTTTTCAGTATTCTTTGATTTACTGAAAGTTCAAAGGAACAGAATTTCTTTGAAATGGAAATCTTTAACATTATACATGTCTAAACTGTCACTTTTGATCCATTTTAATGCATACTTTCTGAATAAAACAAAAATATGAATTTCTTTAAAAATATTATACTGATCTCAAAGTTTTATATGGTACTGTATTCCTTTAAACATATGCACATATTTATTTTGTATAACCATTTTCCTTGAACACCCTAATGCATTTGTAACATCAAAGCACAATATCCATCAGTGTCAAGGTGAGTTGACTGAATACAGAACAGCAGTCGCTATATAATGAATGACACGACAGAAATGAATATATTGACTTAATTGTTCCCTCTTTTTTACTCGTTTCATTCCTTCCTTGTTCTTTCTTGCACTATCTGTAAGATCCCCTGTCTTCTGAAAAGAAAAACTCAATCAAACCATTGATTTTCTGTTTCAGCATGCTCCAAAGCAATTCAGCAGCAAAACAAAATATCTTAAGTGTGCAGAGAGTGGACTTGAGTTTATATGGAAGATAAGAGAGGCCTGCTTTAGACTCTTATCTGCCTTATTCATTATTCCGCCAGCGAATTCACCCATTCAAACATACATCTTGACCTTTTCTGCCACTCCGACAAATTTATGCTTCGGGATATTTGTTACAGTCATATGAAAAGGAATAAATAAATATGACTTTCAAATTTTACACTTACATTACGTTTATGCTTCTTTGGCTTCTTGCTTGCAAATGTTTATCATTTGTTCAAAATACATTTATGAATAGTGCTCTGACTAGCAGCTTTTACTGAGCTAAAAGCCCAAGGTACTTCTAGAAAAGTGCAAGAATTCAACAGTGAATATTACTACGATAAATATATAATGCATTCACATTGTGAAGCTGGAGCTCAATAGGACACCATTCACAGCAAGACTCAAATGCTGTGCATGTATGCCATATGAATACATATGTAGAGTTCTGAAGCATCTGAAGGTGAAATCCGATTACAACCTTACGATTTGAACATCTTATGCTACTCTGAAGTTGCCTTTTATACTCTGACTTTGGCTGTCATAACATGTCAGCCAATTTCTATGATGTGCTTCTGATGTGACTTACATGTGTAAATAGTTGCAAGTTCATGCTAGGAGTCTTTGCAGTTTGTCATTAAAAGAAAATTTGTGATTTCAGCTCTAGATCAGTAAGTAAACATTCTATGGATGTCATTTCTTTGATAAAAGTATTAGTGACATTTACACACAGCGTTGATACACATAGACTCAGAAATAAGTTACAAAGCTGTCACAAATGGCACTTTTCCACTGCATAGTAGGGCACGACATGGTTCAGTACAGCTCACTGGGAACAGTACCTGGTACCTAGTCCTTTTTTTAGTATCACCTCAGCAGAGGATCCAAGCGAGCCGAACCGTTACCAAAATGTGACGTGTAAACTCTGCTGGTCACTGATTGGCCGGAGAAAATTGTCATTACTGCGTCACTGAACTTGCGACACGAGACACAACAGACCCGCTAGATTTAAATCAGCACAGTCAGCGAAGGATCGGACGCAACTTTTTTGTACTAACCAAAAATGGCTGTTTCGTGGTCTGTTGAGGAAGTATAGACGTTCCTCTCGTTGCCCACATGCCGGGAAGGAAGAACACCATTCTGTCGATATGCTCCATTGTTGTGTGTTTGTGGCGCGTTTACAATGATGTCACAGCAGTAGAGGCGGCACAACTATAATGAGACGTGAATAATCCCGCCCACTCTAAAGCGGTACTAAACTGCTGTACCAAAAAAAAGACCAAAAAAACAACCAAGTGTAAAGAGTAAATCTCTGTACCCTTAAATGTTACATATTGTTAACTTAGAGTCATATCAACATCTTATAAGTACAATTTGCACCTTTTGAAAGGGTATTATGTACTTTATAGAGTATACAGTTAATTAAATTAAATATAAAATTAAATAAATGAATAAAAACTTAAAGTAAAAATGCTTTTAAACAAAGTTTTTATTGATTGATTTTGAATACAATACATTGTTTCCTACTTTCACAAAGCATCCTACAATAAGCCACCAAATTAGATTTTCTCCTCTCATGAGTTTTGTACTCTTCGACATATCATTTATCACTATGTCTCTAACATGCTCATGGTCACAGAAGCTGGGTACTGACTTTTGACTTTTGCGAATAAGACCAATGACGACATTAAGCAGCTCAATACCAACTGCTAACCTTTGACTTCATGTTCTTCTCTGAGTATTTACTTTTGGTTGCAGCCTTTCAGATTGATGAATGACACTGTACTATGGGTAGATGAACATCAGCCAAAGCCAAAGATGAGAAAAGCGTTGCTTTTGACATTTTCAAGCCTCTCTGAGTTTTAAAGTTCCTCTCTGTGAGCTTCTCGCTTACTGGGCTCCATGATGTTATAGGATAAAACCAAGGGGATTCTTAGAAACTCATTTAGTAAGTTTTAAAAAAGTATTTGTAGTTACTTTTGGAGAAGCAAAGACCTCACTGATTTACATAACACTATCATCACAATTGTTTCATCACAGAAACTTTAAGTGCATAAATCTGAAGCACAACACTGCAGATAATGGCGCCAAAAATAAGGCTTTCAAGAAAGTTCACTGGAGCTCTTGACCCTCTGAGTGGGTTTCCTTTATAGCTCGCTGAGCTCTTGGCCCAATGGCCCATTTCCTGTCCTCAACATTCTCTGACAAATCCTTGAATCGGTCAAAAATGACTTTTCGCAGTCTCCCTGTCTGCTGTGTGAAATGTAGCTGGGGAAATTGTGGCTGGCAGCAAGACCCTGTGAGAAAACGTAAAGCAATTTCATGCCCGTGCGCATCCATTGCTGATAATTTAATCGATAGTGATAGAACTGGGGGATCACCATGGTCAGAGAGGGAAGTAGGAATAAGGTAGGCCCATTGGGTCTCTAAAGCACTGCTGTGAAGAGGAAGGAGGTTACAGGAATAAAGGAATGATATTGTATCTCATTTCACTCCTGTCGAAGAATATCATTCACTTGAGTGAGACCATGTGTCTTGGGAAGTCACCACATCAGGGCCACTTCGAAACAAGACATTAGAGTAAAACTACAACAGAAAAGAGTGAGATAGATAGAGGGTATTTTACAATAATGTTCACAAAATAAATAAATAAAAACATATTATGGCATCATACATACAATTTATACTAAATTACACCCCCCCCCCACACCCCTAAAAAAAAAGCGTAAAACAAAATACAAATGTTTTAAACTTTTAAAATGGCTAAATGTTTTTTTTTTTAATGCTTGCCAGTAATAACTGAAATTTTAGAATATTTTACCATTTAAGTTAATCTATTGGTTAATATACTAGGCTATTTTATAATTTTAAGCAGCCATTACTTTCAGCCTCACAAGATGTTTCAGAAATATGTTCATTTTATCCTCAAGAAACATTTCTTCTTAAACTTTGAAAACATTTATACTGCTTAATGATTTTTTGTGATTTTTTTTCTTTACTGTCACTTTTAAACAACTATATGTGTAATGTAATATTATACATAACATAGACAAACAGACAGACAGACATATAGTTAAATAGATAGATAGATAGACAGACAGATAGATAGATAAATAGATCCTTCTTTCAATGATATGCTGTACCTGAGTGACTTTCATTCTGTGAAAAAAATGACAGATGACAACAAGGGCAATTTACTAAACGACTCAAGAAACGTAAAGGTCACCACCACAGATCGATATGGCACTGAAACCACATACATCCTCAGGTTCAAAATCATCTAAAAATTAAGTTGATGCTCTTATGGAAAGAAAGAAAGTATTTCACTCATCCATGCTGACAGTATTAGGAATGGGCAGAGAGGTACGGCACTATAGATGCCAGTGTAATCCCTGTGTGATAAGGTAATCAATGGAGCTGAAGGTCAAGTCCGAGGGGTGGATGCTCTCAATGTCCGTATAAGTGGAAGGTAATTTAATGTGGATTTGAGTGGGCTGTGTTGCCAGGATCACATCTACAATGGATTTCAAGTATAATCATGCATTACCTATGCAACTGACACTCATATACGTCTGTGCTATGATAACTGAAGCACCTCAGTAGTATCTCTTCAAGCCTTCCAACTCTCAAGCCAATCAAATTTAATTTCCAGGCACGATCCTGCACAATCAGTCACTCGGGGGGGGGCTCAGGGTCGCAGCTGCACTTTTGTCATGATTTAGAACCATCTTGCTCTACCTAAACTTTAACTGCAACCATTATGAAAGAAGCAAAGGGGGAAAAAAAGTCATCTCGAATGAGAACTCGAGAGCTGGAAAAGCCAGGTATGAGACGATTCTTGTCAGATGCTTGAAAGATGAGTCTAAGTGTGGCCTTTAGCTGAAAAGATGGAGAGAGATAAGAATCCATGGTTAATGTCCCAGACTGGGACCCACTGGCTGAGATACAATCTTCAAAATGATATATAAATATATAAAAAGTTGTACGGTATTTGAGGGGAAAGAAAAACAACAGTTTAAATTCCTTGTTCTTGATTCGAGACTCTTAGAATTGTCATTTTCGGTTGTTTACAATAAGTTAGTTCTTATAGTAAAGGGGGAAGAGAAAACATTAAAAGGGGTTTAAATATCTTTCGATAAATAAACGCTAAGAAACAAATAGCTAATATCAATCTGGGATTGTTAATTTGAACAAATGTTCACTTTGTTTCATTAAAACATTGTGGGACAATAAAGACTCACTGGATGAATGATAGCCATTGTGTAATTACTTTATAAGGACAAAATGTGGTGCAGAAGACATACAGTCACAGAAGTAATTTGCCCAAGTATGCCAAAATGGTCGAAGTCTATTTCGACTGGCTGTGGAGATTCAGGTGTGCAATAAATCTACCAAAGCCCCTTCAAATCCCCCTTCAACAATCTCCCTCGCTCTTTCATTCTCTCTCCATCCATAATTATGTTCTGGAGAGGAAAAGTGCCGGCTGTCTCGTCTGGATTAAGACTCGCACAACTGTATTCAGTCACACAGTTTGCAAAACAGCTTCTCTTTTAGTCCTGCAGATCAGTTCAGTAATTCACAGGCTGGATGGGTGCTTCTTTAACCCTTAGCCACCCAATAATTGATATATATATATATATATATATATACAGTACTGTGCAAAAAATCTTAGGCCGGTAGTATTTTCACCCCCTAAAAATGGTTTTATTTCCAAACATTATTATTGTTGTCTGACCACAGCCATCTGATCATCATCCAGTCTGTCTAGAAGGACATGAAGTAACAGAACAAACTGAGATGGACTCAATCCAGAAGAACTGTGGCAACGTCTCCAAGATGAAGAAAAAAGCCTACCTGGAAAGCTACCCAAAAAACTATGGGCAAGTGTACCTTGGAACAGAAGCTGTTTTACCAAATATTTATTTGAATTAGTTAATAGAAGTTAATTGATACATTTCTTAATTGATAAAATTGATTAAAAAAATCTATCTATGGCATTATTTTTGAAAGCATCCTCATTTTACAGCAGTTTTACACAAGTGTAACTTTGCAGTTATGTTTTTGAAGCATCTTGAAGACGTTGCCACAGTTCTGGATTGAGTCTGTCTCAGTTTGTTCTGTTACTTCATGTTATTCCAGACAGACTGGATGATGATCAGATATCTGTGTGAAGTATTGGCTATGTTCAGACTCCTTGTGCCGACAATAATCTCACTGCATTATTACAATTAACGACAATAATAATGTTTGGAAATGTAAACTGTTATTTCCAACTGACATGCTACTGCAAAAGATAGAAATAACCTTGTGCACAGTACCGTAAATACATATAGACATTTTCAGCAACTTCATTGAAGCAAAATTAATGTAATGTTGGGTATTTAGGGTTGCAAACTTTCCCCACTGAAAAGATACAGTTTTCCTATATTTGGTCTCAAATTTATACAGTTTAGTATCAGTTTAGGTTCTGCACCTTACACAATTTGTCATGTGGCGAATAGTGCCAAAATCATGACAATTTAATTCATAAACTCACTGAAAAGATTAACCAAAAAAAAAAGCACCAACTAAGATAAAATAAATATTTATTGAAATTGACTGCATTACACAAATGCAATTATGGGTC
Organism: Enteromius radiatus; assembly: GCA_032357445.1. NCBI lineage: Eukaryota > Metazoa > Chordata > Actinopteri > Cypriniformes > Cyprinidae > Enteromius > Enteromius radiatus. Next base: position 8,019,913 of record JAUCMS010000001.1, read on the forward strand.
TGTAAGGTTAATAAGGATACTAGTTAGTAGACTAAGTAGCAGATATTAGTGGAGATATATTACTTCCCATAGGGTTTAAAATCTTGACCTTTACGCATTTCCCTACTACTCTAATCAAAAGCTGTAAATGTAATTTCTCTCTAAACACTCCAACCAAGAGACTAAGCTCCCTAGGCAACATTTTAGGCATCACTGGCGCCCTTCTGATGGAAAGGCTGCTCCGAACAGTACAATGCACCATAGCATGTATTTGTCGCTGATAAGGCAATCCCACAGCGCATTGTGGTAAGCTCTGAGAAAATTATTACCCGTGGAAATTACTGTTTTGAATAAATAATGTCAAAAAATATTGATAGAAAATAATCATCTAATTAAAAATGTGGCCTTTTATTCTATTTGATATTTTTATTGAATCGTTTGCTCAGCAGCATGACTATTGGAATCGATTGTGTGTGTTAATTACTGTATGTTCCGTGTGTTTCACAGCCAGAGTGCTACTTGTGTTCTGCCTGTGTGAATTCCTGCCCATGAAGAGAATATCAAATATGTCTCTTTGAGGGTTTCTTTTTGGTCAGGATGTTGCCTTTGAAGGCTGTCTGTGTGCACAGCAGAGAGTGAGATAACACATAGAAACTGAGCTAATGTCTTTGAAAACAAGTCCTTGGTGGGCAACAGCTTAACATTTACAAGTGGTATACAGCAGATGTAAACCGCAGTAAATGGTGTCTTTACTGGAATAGGTTTGAGAATTAAACCACTGTATGTTTTGCTAGTGCTAATCGACTGGCCTGATCCTGCATATTAGCATAACGTTGGTAATTCTAAACATATACAGGCTAAACGGTACAACAACAGTAGTCAAAAAATAAATAAGTAAATGAAATAAATATATATATATATATATATATATATATAATTTGTCTGAATAATTTAGCACTGTACAGTCAAAAAACAACTGAAAAAGACTCCCACATGAATTTAAAAGTAAACGTGACAGCTTGTGCTGTCTTTTCTGTGACAAAGAAAAAAACATTTTAGTGAAATTGAGGGGGAAAAGAAATCAACAGAGAGTTTCTTTCTGAGGTGTACGCTGTGGCTTTAGATGACTGTGGACTGAGCGAAACTCCCAAACTCTCTCATCAGCTCCAGGGCAGCTGGATCAATTCTCATCGTATTATACCCTGCATTAGCTGGCAGAGTTAACTGATCGCTAATGGCAAGACTCTGTTGCACTCTCACCCTACCCACCCTTCTCTAGGCTATTAGCAGCACGACCAAACCCTACTGTTGGGCAAGGGAGGTGGAAAACAACAGAGAGGCTATTACAGTCTACTTAAACTTGCTCCGTGTCCTTCATCAACACCAACTGTGCTGACAGTTACTACACAAAGGTCTGAAAAGAGAGGGCTGTGGGGCGGTGGAGCGTATGAGAGGAGAAAATGGAGGCCATCCAAGCCGTCTCAAATGGTGGTAATGTTTCTTTGTCTGAGATTTGCTGTTTAATTAATGAGAGCCCGAGGCAAGTTCAAACCTCAGCGCTGAGAGGGAAGCACAGAGCTAAACAAATGAAGGCAAATGACCAGGAATGTGCCAAGAAGAATGAAAGATGGAAAGCTAGTTGCATGTGATTGGAATAACGTTCCAATAATGTTGAGACATTTTAACACAGTGATTTGGATGCTATTATGTGCAAAATATGCGTCAACACAAATTATGATTCTAGTAGTTACTGTAAATATTAAATATTATATTAGGTTGCATCATTCAAACAGCAGCAACCTGAAAATCCCGCCTTTTACCACCCCTTGAGTCATTTCTCCAGACTAGCAATACATTATCAAAAAGAAAAAGAAAACTGCAGGATCATAAGATCTGTGGCTAATCAACATTGTGCGTCTTTTTTAATGCTTCAAAATGAGACAACACTATAGAAACAAAAAAATGGCTGTTATGAATAGTTGAGCAAGTATCAGTCCTTGCTGGGTTTCACAGCAAACAGATTTGCTGCAACAAAGTCAGTGGTAAGTGTGAATGGACCGTATCAGTGGCACATTCATGTTCATATTTTATATTTATTCATTTTCTAAATAAAAGACATCATTTTGTATTATGCGATTTTTCTTTTTCTTTTTAAAATAAGGTCCTACTTAATATTAAGTGGTCTTAACTACTACGTACTTGCATCAGAAATTAGTACAATACATTGTGTTCATATTATATTGCAAAATAATTTTGCTGCTATTGAGGTTGGATGTGAGCTTAAGGACAGGATTTGTGGTATACACATCTGTATTGTAACAATTATTGTAGAAACAAAGTGTCAAACATCATATATTTTTATTTAAAATCTGGTTAGTAATAACTTTAATTGCATTAAATTCTAAAATTCTGTCATCGCTTTAAAGTGATAAAATCATTTTTGGTAATAAAATAGCCTCCAAATTGTTTTGTTAGTAACATTCTTATACATGTATTCCTATCTGTTCTGCTGAAGAAAGAAATCCGTGCAGCTTTGGAACAACATGAAGGTGAGAAACCGATTTTGGGGTGATTTATACCATTAAAAAGAGAAATGACAAATTACCGGATAAATTGTCATTACTAAAAAATGCATTAAGCTAGTAACACATAAATATTTTATCATAAGAATTAGAACTACTTAACCAGACATACCACTCAAAGTAGCATGGATCAGGTATCATTTGTTATTAGCAGCAAATCACTTTAGAGAATTTATAAATAATTGAAAAGGCCTTTGTGCATGCTTTATCTTTGCTTCAACACCAAGTTACATTTCATTACTTGGCCATTTAATGGAAGCTTATCTAAAGCCACTTTAGTCACAAATAAAAAGAAAAAAAAAATACCTAGACCAACCACAGGTAAAGTGCACTGCCTGGGGGCAGAATGGTGATTGTTCATGAATGTTTATTGGTTTATATCTGCAACTTTTTGGTTTGTACCTACAACTCCCTTGAGTTCACTTTGCTCCCACTGAGATTCTTGCTGAGGAACCTGTGAGAAAGTATATCAACAGGATGCAATCGAACCCTCTGTGAGACCATATCATAAGACATTAGTCTTTAATAGACTCTATTAAGTCATTACATGTTCCATTTACTTTAACTGCGTAATTCTGAACTCTAATAGGAACAGAGAGATGAAAGAAGGTGAGGTATAGAGGAGGGAGTGAAAAACTGAACAAACATTCGTTTACAAAAGTTTCATACCCAAAGGACGACAAAAAGCTGGTTCATAACTCATTATGTAGGCTCATTTCAATTGACAGCTAAACTCAGTGATAATGAGCACACTTCGATAAAACAATAATTAGGAGAAAGTGATCTTGATTTATAAGTTTCCTGCTTCCGAAAGCGAAGTGAATCATGCAAAGCGTGTAATAAGCCATTAATCCCCACAAAATGTTGAAGGAATGTTAATGCACACAGGTCTGGAGAGAACGCTGGATTCTTGTCTGAAGACAGCAGCCAGAAATCCATTGTGAGAGAGAAGGAAAGAGACGAGAGAATGAAAGAGTCATGATGAGTGTGCGATTATCTTCAGTTTTTCACTTCACAATCAAAATGTCTGCTCTTTACTGTGAAACAGACTGCAGACTGGGATGAAATCACAGCAATGCTCTTCATCTTTATCTTTAAAACAGAACTGAGAGAGAGAATGTGTGGATTTATTGGTAATATTTTGAAACATTATTTGTGAAGCTTTATTGTGCATTATTATGAGGCTAATAGAGGCCAAGGACCCTCAGTTAACAGAGACACAAAACACAGTATTGAATGCAGTACAGTGTAGAAGTCTTTGCACATTGGATGCTTTACAAAAACAAGTATTATAGCTTTTGCTTTAGTGTGCCAGTAGGCATTCTGTTTGCAAATACTGTAATAATCCAGTGAGATTACGGTGTAAGAAGTGTAAGAAGTCTGACAATTTGTCTCATGATCTTTGATTCATGCTTAACAAACACATTTATTTGCTTTTATTTTTTTCCTGCTTAATAGTTTTGTTAAAATGTTCATACACTACCGTTTAGGACTTTGGGAATTAATACTCTTATTCAGCAAAGACACACTCAAGATTTTTGATTTATATAATTGCTTACTTGATCCAAACTTTTGATATTATATAGCCTACTCTATATGAACGCATCCTTACTTTAAAAATTGTCTATATCCTTTAAAAGTACTGTATATTGCAAGTGGGTGGAAATGCTGATCTAAAAACAATTGTTTCTACTGTCACACTAAAGCAAAAGTTAAAATAATACTACTAATAACACAAATCTAAAACCATGTTTTTGAGAAGTATCTAATGTGATTAAAACTTTCACACAGTTCTCTATGTGGGTGGAAGAATGAAACAGCTTCCTAGCTCTAGCGTTAGATTAAGTCAAATATACATGTATATATACATTGTGATGAAAATAATCACCAACAGACCCCTGCAGTAACACTGCTGTCTTGACTATGAGTGCTTTATAACATCAACAGGAAGATTACTACTGCTTTTAAACGGCTGTAAATGGAAAAAAAAGTTACCCATAAATATGTAGTTTCAGCATTGACCAGTAGGGGCTAAGTGGACCATGCTAACTAGCCAAACCTTGACCTCTTATGGTTCTAATCCTGATAATGTTTGCCATTAAGATAAGAAATGGAACTTAAAAGGGTCAACACTCCCACTGAAAGCTGAAAGTGTAGTATAAGATGTCACTATCCCTCCATTAACCCAATCATTTCCCCAATTTTTCTAATGATGAAAGTAGATTTGATCTTGGTGCATTTGCATTAAGTGAGTTCATAAGCGACTGGAAAGCACCCAGATGTGCTCCATCAAACCAAACTGGGCGGTAAAAGCTCTCGGTTCCCCTCAGTAACCTGCCTACTTGCACCTAAAGTGACTCCATCCATCCTGGCGCTACATCATTTCCTGTAGTGATAATGTCGGCGTTTGGGGGACTGAGAAGCATTGCGATGTGTTAGTGACCTATTGGACATCCAATCAGATATCGACTAATGCAGACGGAAGAGATTAGATCAATCTGATTGGCTGATCCACCTGTGATGGATTGGGCATGTCAAAGAGGTCATGTCTCTTTTCTCATAACAGAGTGCAAATAGGACAGTTTGTCACTGAATATTGAGGATATAAAGCTTCTATGGACAATTAGTAAGTGGACATTCATTAAGTTCGTGTTTTATGACTTTCCTCTATCCTTCTGTGTCTCGTCCCATTCTTTTAATCGTGCTCTAACTCTTTCCCCTGTGTGGTTCTCAGGGCTAGATTTATTAACGGCTTGTGGCAATGCAAACCGTCTTTTGGCATTAAAATAGTACTGCTAGGAATTACTAAAGAGATGCAGTAAAGAATTATCACTTAAAAGGCATGTACACAGTTAGTTTTGCACCACAATTTTTTTTTTTTTTTTGAGACGCAAAGTTTGTAGAATGAGAGTATTAAAATGAATCAAGCAACACAAATTAGTAACGTGTGCAATTTTATATTACTGGTATTTGTGCCATTATTTAACACCCCAAAAAAGCAAAACTATTTTGCATCTGTGTCACAAATAGATCAAATTCACATGATGAGCATTGGCTATGCTTTTTTGCAACTAGGCTAATTTGCACTGCACTTGGTGTATTGCGTTGGTCGATATTTAAATGAGATGTTGCGTTGTTGTGTTCTTTAATTTGGGCATTGTCAGTAATTATCCCGCAGAAATGTCCACGCCCATTGGCACTGTTTTGGAATTGAGCTCTCACGCTAATTTCCTCAGTTTAGTAAATCTTGCCCTTAGTTTGAATCACACATTTAATGATAATGTGATACATAAGGAGATCGGGTCTTACTTCAGGTCTTGGAATGGTTCAGCTCGAACGTGTGGTGTTTCCACCGAATGACTAAACACAACTCCCTCGTTGCCTAGAGAGAAAAGAAAAAGAAAAAAAGACAGTGAAAGGTTTTATAGACGAATTACGTGTTGTATTTCATGTTGTATACTGTCTATTTCAAGTAAAAGTTGACAGGCGTTTTAAATTGTAATAACATATCACATTGCTATCAATAAATCAACCTAAAACACTGGCTTATCAAATGATTTCTATCATATACCTGATGCTCTGTTACACCTTATATACCACTAATATACTGTAGTAACTCGGGCTAGGCAAAGATATTAAACATCAAGTAATAAATTTTAAAAATCGCAGACCAGACTTTTTCCTGTATTTCTGGAACATTTGAAATGTCCTCTATTTTTCACAGCATAATATTTCTTGAAAATGTGCTTGTTAAGTGAGTTCTCCTAAGTATAAATGTAAGTTATTCTTCCATATTTGCTTTTTTATTTGTGTCGGTCTGTACTAATTTATTTATTCCTCTTCATTCTCCACAAAATAATGCTGTGAATAGTTTAATGGGACAGTTCATTCAAAATCAAACACCTATTATTAATTAATGAATCTTGATATAATTTTAAACACATATTGTCCTTCTTATATGGATCACAATCAGAAAAGAAAGTAGATTCACAATAAATTCACACACACACACACACACACACACACACATCCTATAAGAAACCAAGTCAAAGTTTTCAGACATAATTGTGAATAAACAATGGCAGAAATTGCAATATTCCTTAACACTTTAGTCTTTCTCCATTCTCTCTCTCTCTCCCCAGGGCAGTTCTTGTTTCTGACACATTTTAGCCTTTCAGTCTCACCTCTTGAAGAACTACTGTCTTCCATTTATGCATGCTCTGTCTATCTTTCTCTCTCTATCACTATTTCTCTCCCTTGATGTCTACCCATGTCTTTTGGTGAAAAGAGGTAATGGACAGATCTGCCCAATTACTGAGCATGTGCCCTCTTTGTCCCTGACCTCTAGCTATTCCACTTGACCTCCCAGCATGCACTTTCAGGCAGAGACGGAAAAAAGAAAGAGTGTGAGAGAGAGCCCTGCAAGAGCGAAATCTATTTGAAACAATATATTTGCATTTCAATACAAGAGAAGGTTACTGGTACATACGGTGCATGCCGATATTTGAGTCTTCAAGCTGGCTCAAAAAACGGATGCTGTATAAAATATCATAATTATTCATTGTTTTTACATTTTCTAAAGTTTTCTAATACAAATTGCATAGCACCTGAAGACTTCCGATTTGACTGATGCTTTCTGCAAGTCATGTCATTACACCAAAGGTATTTCATGAGTTTGTTAAAAAACTATTGATTAGATTATTTCAGGTCTATAATCCAATGGAAATTTAAATCAGATCAAGATTAATCAGGTTATACAAACAATCTTTTATTTTTTATTTTTATTATTATCATTATTATTACCGAACTGTTTTATAAAAGCAATATCACACATTAGGAGTGACTCATCTCTCTCTCTCTCTTTCTCTTACCTACTGCTCTGCAGGTTTATTGGACTAATGATGCCTGACTGTATTCCTTGACAACTGCAATTTTCTCCTTGCACATCAGGCAGGTCCTATTAAGAGACCAAAAACGGCCTGGCTCTAATGTAGCCGTCAGAATTACTTGAATTAAGAACTAAATGCATAGAAATCGATTTGCATAAACGCTATTTTATTTTAAGTCATTTTATCACAGATGGACAGATAAAACAAAGAGCTGGACTGGCTGCAATGTGTCAAAACAAAATAAAAAGTGTGTCCATCAGCTGAAAGTGCATTGCCATAATGCTCAGTTGATTATGATGTGATTAAGCTTGTTTTACATGTCAGACATCTGTTATGCATATCCAAACTTTGCTGACAGAAACAAACATAAAGGCTTTGTTCCTTTTTATAGATGTGTATTTTAGGCCTGTAATATATCATCTACAGAACAAAAAAATTATATAAGGCTACTAACCATCCCGAGGAGAACTACTGTACTGTATGACATAACATTACAGTAGCAGTGGAAATTGATGTATGGGCCAGATTTAAAATAAACTATAACACTTAAGGGACTGAATGAAACTACCTACCCTAAGGAAGGTACCCTAGTCTAGTTTAAATAGATATGTGTTTGCGCATGTTATACCTGTGACCCTCAGTTTATCTGTGCCAATACTGATCTCCTCTTCATCAGCAGAGAAGAGAACTCTCTCACCATCACTACTTCTCACCTCGAACCGCTGACACTGGGCTTCTACCATCTCAGAGCCTACAGAAAGAGAGGGAAAGAGAAAAAAGCCTTGAGAAACAAGATCATAATACATATCTTCACCTTTGAAGTCCACATAAACCTAGTCTAATCAGGAACGGTCTTCTTGTAATGGACATGGGGTGTTAAGTGAAAAATAATGGTGGCTGGTAATAATAATAATAATAATAGAAATATTAATAATACATTATTATACTTTATTGAGTACTGTACGCATACAGACAGCCTAATTTAAATAATACATTTCATTTTTAGTTATTTTTCTGCCCTTGAAGGCAGCTGACGATATTGACAATAAAAAGGAAGCTCATTCGGTTTCTGAGTTAATATAGGCCTTTTTCTCGCTCCGCGTACGAAAACCGGAAGCTTCGTGTGGTTGTGTAAAATAGCTTCCGTTGTAGTCTGTATGAATGGCAATGTCCATAGCACGGAGTTGTTGGGATTTATAAATAAACAATTCATCATAGATGTTTCATCAAAATATGTTAACCACAGTTTTCCATCATTAATCGGGTATGATGAAATGAGGACAAATGTTGACATGATATTCTGACGCATATTTCATGATTTAAATGGGAGCGCTACAGTAGGTGTAAATTTACACTGCTTCAGAGACAGACCAGCCTTTTACTTAAAAAGTGCAAGAAAACCATACAAGCATATCACATTAGCTAACTAAATGTAACGCTCTGTTCAAAGAACCAGGGAACAAAGTTGAGAGTCAATGATTCAATTTATTTTACATAAGGTGAGGAAGGGTAATAACTCAGAAAGTAGGTATAACAGAAAGCAAATGGCACTAGCGATCTCCAGATCGCTCCTCAATGAGACTCTCCTAGGTGTGAGTGTGTCAGGCCAGTGCTGATGAATGCTCTTAAGCTGATGATGGATCGTTAGTTGAAGGTGTGACACTAAAATTAAAATTAAAGATTAGTAATACTATCCCAGATAGCACACATACGTCTGCAAGATGTCTGTTAAAGATCTCTTGATCAGGAAAGCATCTGCTGTCTACAAACCTCTGACAGACGTCTTTCAGTGCATAGCGTAAACATCATGCCTTGTGCGTTCATGAAATATGCGTCAGAATATAACATTTCTCCTCATTTGATCATACCCGATTAATGATGTAAAACTGTGGTGAACGTGTATTGGTGAAACATCTATGATGAATTGAATTAAACACAACAAATAAACCCGTGCTACAGGTATTGTCATTCATTCAGGCTACAGCGGAAGTTATGTTACACAACTATTTAAAGCTTCCGGCTTTCATGAAAAGGCCCATTAGAACAGCTGCTCATTGTTTCCAGGGTGTTTAAAAGCTGTCGTGAAATGCCTTTTATTCTGTCCAATAAGTTGTACACAAAAAATAGTGTTTAGGAAAAGACTTCATCAGGCGCACGTGACTGGACCTAAGTTAACTCCAACAGTATATTCCTGCACAACTGGCGGAGCGGCAGTTTCAGGACCCCAGTTTTAGGATCCTCGTTTTTTTGACAGTGCCATCCATTGACCTGGATCACCAAAAACACTGATTAAAGATGGACGACACGGACAGCAATCAGACTGTAAGTACCGATATTCAATTATTTTCTAACGTTTAAACCATGAAAAGTTTAAACAATGTGCAAAGTGCGCGCTTGAAAACTACAAATTAAGAATTTGTGTGCTAGTCTTAATTTGTGGCTATTATTTAATAAATCGTTGCTGAGTTTTAATGACTATAATAAATCTAACCGTCACATTAATTAAAAATAAAAAGATGATAAAACATGCTGAGTTGTAATATTTACCTACAGCTTACTGTATTAGTATGAAAACTTGCTTAATACTCATTGTTTTACCATATTAGTTAAGTATTAAATATTTCATAATTAAACTGTCCTGATTGCCTGGTTGCATTACGATAGCCTATGTGTTACCAGCCTGTAATTTTGGCATTGGCGTTTTAATAGTTTGTTACTGTTTGACCTAATCTGCAGGCCTATGCAGGCCACATAGAGTGAATGGTTATCATGTATTTGTTTCTGTCATGTTCTGCATGGCTAGTATAAAGTGATATTATGGATTTGGTTAGACTCATTGTAGGACAGATGATTAAAAAATGCACTAGGGATTTTTTCCTTCAAATGATCTCAAAATATTTTAACAATTCTTTATTTTTCAAGAGGCATATACCAATCTAAAAAGGGAGATCCTTGCCCGAACTGAAAAGATGCACCACATGCTGCAAGGACTTTCACTGCCTGTTCTGTAGTTATAGTTCTGTAGTCACATGTCACATGACTATTCTGTTTGGCTCTCTCTCTCTACAACTCAATAGTGCATATAAGTGTTAAGTCAGACATATGTGTTATAGTTGAACATGCTTAATAAATGTTAGTTATCTCTCTCTCTCAGGAGATGAAGCACAGAGCCATTCTCTCCATGCAGCGGCTGATGGAAAAGGGGGATCTTTACAAACTAACATGAATAAATAATAAATATACATTCTTAAATGTATATTTATTCTAGCCACTCAGGTGAGTATGTGCTTTGTTCATATCCAATATGGAGTTTAAATATCATATTATGTGACTTAATAGCCATACTGAAAGCAACATTTTGAAAATAAACTAAAGCAAATATGACTATTAAAACTGCGAACAAATGAGTGTATTCCATAACAGAGATGTTATCAGTCACTCAGTATGTATATTTAATGATGTTAAAAAGATGTAATATTTATGAATTAGATCATAAACGTTTCATCATATCCATTTTGTTGCGAGAGCAGTGAATGTTGTCACATCGCGTGTAGTTAGGACACGGTGTTATTCAGGGAAAAATACGATTAATAACCTCAAATCTTTAGAAAAAAACCTGACTTGAAGAGTCTTTGCGAATAAAAATTTAACATAAATGTCAAAAGGATACCACAAATACCTTCACTACAGTTTGAAATGGAAATCCTTTCTTATTCCCTTACCCATGGTTATGAATTAGAGAAGGAGCTGAATGTTTGTTTGTCTCATGCAGAGACTGACGTGGGAGATGTGAATGAAACCTATCTTGACTTTATTCACCAAGCGTGACTTGGCCTAAAAACTACACTGTCACTGGAATCTCAGTAGCTTTTAATGCACTGCCCCAAACAAACACTGCAATGGCTTCACTGACTATATTATTCATCACAGCTATCATATCTTCCATGTCTTAGGTGACCTTGGAGAGCAAACTTGGCTTTGTTTGTTTGCCCACATTATGTGTGTGTGTGACAGAAAGTAAACTTCTCTTTTTTTTTCCTAAAGCCCGCTTTCTCCTTTCTTTGCCACCATCTATTGTCTTTCTAGCCCTATTTACGCATGCACTACCTGTCCTCTTATTTTTTCAGTGTTTATACTATAAGACATCCTGCCCTTTCTCCAAGTGCCCTATGGCAAAGATAGCAGTACATTAAAGTAGCCTATAACAATGCAAATTTTGGATTTAATATAGCCTACTTTTTCAACATGACTTTCTTTATATTTACTCTAAAATTTTTTAGATGGTAGTCTACATGGATTCTTGGATTCTATTTAAAAAAAATTCTCAGTGAGAAAGAATAAAATAAAATACTCTATTTGATCTAATTTTATCAAAATTTGTGACCTCTTCTCAGGTTTGTGACTTCTTCTCAATATGTCAAGTAAACTGCACATACCTTGAAACACAATACATATATAGCCACAATTTTCTAATTATGGGTAATGTAAGGTTTATATTTTGGTTTTGGATGGCTCCAAAAACAGGTTGACATGCTGTCATGAGTGCTCTCAAGCGCCACTAGAGGGCACTCGCTTTACTTCACCTTCCCTGGGACTCATTCCTTCATGAACTTCATATCCCATCATGCACTGCACACCCACACCTGTTCAGAGTTTGCAAGTCAATACTTTGCGTTAAACAGATGAAAATGAACCAGTTAAATAGTGAATGTGAGTGGGTGTAGTGGTGAACAGCAGCTGAAGGTGATGATTGCAAACTGTGAACAGGTGTGGGTGTGCAGTGCATGATGGGATATGAAGTTCATGAAGGAATGAGTCCCAGGGAAGGTGAGTGGCGCTTGAGGGCACTCATGACACATGCATGCAAGATATGCATTTATTTTGACCTTGTTTGCTCAACAACTCCCAGATGATTCACGATTCATTTTTCTAAACCTCTCCTTTGTGTGACGCTAATCTGTGGTGATTGGTCTCATTTTCAATTCATCATGCCTGTAATGCCTGATAAAGCAGCTTTTGTGAGCTCAGTGCTGATTTGTTTACAGCGTTATCGGGGAAAACAGCTATTTTACAGCTCCTAAAGCGCTCCTAGTGGCAGAGAATTAATTTGCATTTTCATTCAATCACATGTTGGGGTCAACATGAAACAGCTTGGGACAAATGACTCGTTTCAATGATTCAGAGTGGACTTTTGAGTTTGAGAGACAAATTTATACACAGTGCACTTTCAGATTGAAAACTTTACAGGATGTTTTCATTCACTTAGAGCTATGTTACACACTGCATGAAAACTCATTTTCAAAAATACATAATATAGACACTTTAAAAGGAATAATCTCTATTAATTATAATTGTTTTAAAAGGTTTCAGAGCTGTGTACCCACTATCATATAACCTATTTATGAAAACATCTAAAAGCCTATTCATCTTTAACTTTAAATTATTAACAATTATTACAAAGTTTATTACAAAGAAACAACTTTTTTGCTTTAAAAGATGGCATTGGATTGGATTCGTATGGATAACTTGTGGATTATTATGATGCTTGCATTAGTTGTTTGGAGTTGTTTCATTTCGACGGCACCCATTCACTGCAGATGATCCATAGGTAATTAACACTTATTATATACATATTTAATCATGTAACCAAATGTATTTCTCTTTTCATACTTTCTGTATTTTCAGATCTGTAGGCTGTTTTATCCCATGTCTCAAAAAGCAGAGTTGACATAGTTATTTCAGTTTGGGATCTGAAGGAACCCCAGATCAACAAGTCTTTTTACAGTTCTTTTACTCAGCAGGCAGTTGTTTTTCCTGCTGTGCTTAAATATCTTTTCACAGACCTAAAGAAACAAATGTAGAGCACATCTTCAGAATTTGAAGTTCTTTAGTGTTTTTGTACAGTGTAGGACTGTGCTAAATATAAAAAAGAAACATGCTGTTCATTAATTAATTGCTTATTATTTCTCTTATATTTTATTCTCTTGTAATTAGGAAGACATGTTTCATATCTGTGAAAGTCTCACATCATTTGATAGCTTTGGTGAGAAAAAAGAACTGAAAAATGAAATTGCGAGGAAAAAAAGTTAAGTTGGATAGTGATTAAAGACGTGCTTGAGGATAAGGCAAGTCTAATTTTGATTATGCTGATGAGACCAAGAGGAGAGAATGCTAATAAATTGTTAATTTATACTCATATTTGATTAATCCTCTCTTGACCATATCACTGCACAGCGGTGGCCTGAGATTTGCTCATAGATTCACTACAGAACATCATTATCTTTGTGGAGGTTGTGACAGAAACACACCACAGGGTGATGAAGGGACAGATTTGCTTCTTCCTTTCTTCTATTTTTTTTTTTTTTTTTTTACCCCCTTTCTTTCAGTCAAAAACAGCTCTGATAATTAAAGCTTTGAATTGTGAATTTGTGGCATATCTGAAAGACCAAGCTTTCTGTGCATTTACCAGAGGAATGGAATAAAATATTTAAAAGAACAATTGATGTATATAAAACAATATTATATATATATATATATATATATATATATATATATATATATATATACACATATTTATTTTCTTCAGTGGACCAAACATTAAATTCCTGTAATCACAAGTAAATCAAAGTTCATTAGGTCAAAATATAAACATTCAATTACAAAATACTTATTAGACCTGAGTCCTTCATAATTAAAACTTTGTTGTTCACAACAGGTTATTACCTCAAAGTTGTTTGCATGACTCAAGCACTCAATGTTCGAGTGCTTGATTACTTCAGGAATTGTTCCCAGGTAATGTACATGTGAGGAGTAAGCAGTCATTATTTGGACAAGGATGTCTTCACTTTCAGAAAGCTATGCAGACTGCACCATCTCACGGATCTCACAGTGCCTTCCACTTGTTTAGGTGATTTTAATGAGAAATGATATTCAGCAGATATTAATGACCCAGTCTTGAATTTTAATTGATACTGATTTACCCCTCATCAGAACTGAGAATTGATGATTAATTGTTGTTTTGAGGTTGGAGGAAATGGAAGTTTTCCCTCGGAGTGAAATGGAAAGAATAAATGACCTTGCTGTGGAAAACCACATGGTGTGGTAAAATAAAGAGTTGCTTGTTTTATTTCAGAAACAATGCAAAAAAAACCTGACATTTGTTGAGTTTGTCAGTTGAATTTAAAAACTACCTTGAGGAAAGCACTGAGTGTGATCAGTCAAGACCTTTCACGGCATAAAATGGAAATGTAGGTCTTGCTATTCAACAGCATTTCTTACAACAACAACAACAACAAAAATAATATTATATAGATAAAATATAATAAGATATTATATAGATTAAATAAAGGGATTTCAATACCAATATCAATGTCAAAAAATTTAATACAATAATAATAATAATAGCAATGCTGTCTAATAACTGACTTTTATATTTTAGGAAGGGCTCCCTTACAACATCATATTTTTGGGGGTCCATGGCATTAAAAAAATAAAGAAATAAAACATTTTGAAAACCCTTGTTTTACAAGACCCTGTACAGCCAAGTGATAATGTGCTGTAAATAAACTTCATTATCATTCCAGCTAGAGCTGGACTTGGATGAGGTTGAACATCTGTGCAAAATGCTGTTCATATAAAATGTGGCTCTGATCTGAATTACTCTGACCTTATGAGTAAGCAACCTCTGCTGATGCAAGCCATAGAAATATCCACATCCATTCTTTTCAATTAATCAACCAACCAACCAACCAACCAATTAACCAACTAATCAGTCAATCACTCAATCAAGCAGCCAATCAAGAAAAAGTATGTGATCAATAATCAATCAAAATAAAATACTTTATTAAGTAGAAGCCTGTGTTGAGAACTGCACAAGATAATTGCCAAACAGATAATGCCAGTTTATTACAAAAAAATCTAAATTATTTATCTGAACTGGATAACCCTCATCAATAAAAAATGCAAAATAGGTGAGTTTTGAGCATGTGCATTAATCAGTGTGTGTGTGTGCACGTGTATGGGTGTGGTTTGTGGACAGTGTAAAGAGACAAATAATCAGAGCTGTTGTCATAATCAGCAAACACAGCCCTGAAGACTGATGCGTGTATTTGTATGCATTAATCTCCATGTGTCCTTTAGGTACTCTCTCTCGCTCTCTCTCCTTGGAGAGTTTAAGCTCACTACCTCTAAGTGGCAATGTACCATTGCAAATGATGATATTCATTTTAAACTAGCAATTTATTCTGGCTAAATTACACAACATAAAACAGCACATTAAATTTCTAAACGTTCCTCTACATGCACGCATACTTTGCCAGTGTATTCTTATCATGATTAATTACTTGGAACTAAATCACTCAAATCACTGGATTTTTGGTGCCGTGAAACTTATAATTGGTGACTTGAGCACTTTGAGATGACTGTTTTTGAAATATGCAGGTATACCTATTTTTAAATTGATTCCCTTATGCATTGCGGTGGATGCAGTGGATTTAAAACTTTTTAAATAATGCTACTTTGGGTTCTCCTTGACTGACTAAAATTCTAATACATGCTATAACATAACATATTCGGATGGCACTTCATTTAGGTTTTTTATTCCTTGAAGAGCCTAAATGCACCAAGCAAATCATTATCTGTGCACCTTATAATTTCATGCTGATTGAACCAACGGTCCATGTTTGATTGGTTTTGCTTGATCTTGATGCTGCTTTCATGAACATTTCGGATGGTTTGCTGAGTTTAATATGTGCAGAACACCAATGGGATAGTAATTTGTAATGCCTAATCAAACACTAATAATATTTTTTAAAAATTATAAATAAATTGGCTAATGTGATGTACAATTAGATAAAATGCGTTATGTTGTATATTGACTGTAAACTATAAAATGCTAATTAATAATAATTAATATATATATATATATATATATATATATTCTATATTAGTTCTGTCAAATGATTAATCATGATTAATCTTATCCAAAATAAAAGGTTTTATTTACATAATATATTTGTGTATACTCTGGATAATTAATAATTAATTATTATAATAATAATTAATAATTATTACGTATATATAAATACAAACACATGCATGTATATATTTAAGAAAATATGTTATGTTTACTTATAATATATATATATATATATATATATATATATATATATACATACTTTTTTTTTTTTTTAGGATTTGTAATCAAGCTGAAAAGAGTACTTATTATCTCATTAATTTATTTCAGCCAATAGAAAGTTAATTTACCAGGCGGGCTGAATTTTTAATGACAATTAATTGCTTTTAAAACAAATGTAAAAGTTGCGGTAAGGATGGCGGTAAAGGACACTGACAGCATCACACCTGAGTCACACACACGTTTTCCCGTTGTCCTTGTCCGCCCCCCAGAGCATCTTTCACTCATGTCCTCTCTGTCACCCAGCACTAATGAAATCATCTCCCACTCTCTCAAACCGGAGAAGCCATTCATTATGCAGTCTACACTTCTAAAAATGAAAAGTCAATAAGACAAAAAGCAGATGCTGTGTTCCCTCAATGTCCTCTCAGTTGTTTGGCCTCTGGAGGAGGTGTTCAGAGGAGAGACGAGCTCACAGCTGGAGTCGGAGCGTGAGAACAGCCCATGCACAGATTATTTCCCTGTCCCTCGTTTTCAATCATCTGTGCAGGGACCTCGTGGCAAACAGCGGGGTGCCTCAGGTTAGCAGAGAAGGATGGAGGGATGGAGAGAGAGAAAGAAAACAAGATCTGACAGCACAGGCTTGATACTGTATTTCATCACCAGCTCACTTCCAGCACACATCCCATCAACACCTCCAACTAAATCCTGCAGCCTAATAATTTAGCAAGGCGCTATGTTCCTGCAAGAAGGTCATGAGGAGCATTATTTCAGACTGCTATTTTCCAGAAACACACTCTGCAGGGTCACAGGGTGAGGATGTCCTCAAAGGTTAGTCTAAAGTAGAGTTAGAAAATTCTGACAGTGTTTAGACAGTATTCAGTCTGCAGAGAGTATTAGATCTTCTTGACTCTTTTTATTGACCTCTGATGGGTGCATTTGAGTAACTTTTGCAGAGTTTAGGGGTGTATACAGTACATTTAAAAATTTGTGGTCAGTAAAAATCTCTTGTGCTCACCAATGTTGTGTGAAATATTAAAATTTTTATATATAATATTTGTATATTTTATTATGTATATTTGTATTATATTTACTCTTTTATTATGTTTAAAATAGAATATATATATATATATATATATAATTATAATTAATCACATCCAAAGTAAAAGTTTTTTCTTTACTTAATATATTTATGCAAACTGTGTATAATTATTATGTATATATAAATACAATCACATGCATGTATATATTTAATAAAAATATGTTGGTTATAAAATACAAGAAAATAAATATTAATGTATTTACTTGTAAAAAATTTTAAAATATATACTATGTGTGTGTTTTGCATATGCAGCCACCCCATATTAGTTTGTGACATCAAAGTTCTGAACCTTAACCACAAAGACTATGACGGACTACACCTCTCAAATATTTAAGCGACTCCCTTATGAACACAGGATAAAGTCATGATCACAGTGCTCTCGCTTCACGCTCACCACAACGCAACGGTGCATCAATCACCTGAACTTATGGGCCATATTATAAAAACAGAGACCTCTGTACTCCTGGGCCAAGCTATCAGAGGACGGCCCAGCTCTCTGGCTCTCAGTACCTCTATACAATTTCTGTTTGAAGATTAATGTTCTTGCAGCGAGTGGGTTCAGGGACGAGAGAACAAGGAGAGGAGGCAAACAAACAGCAAACAGGAGTGTGGGAGCGAGAGGTGATACAGGGTAACTTTGCTGCCTGTTTGGGAGCTAATCCATGCTACGAAATTTCCTAAATATTCAGACAATGTCGAAAGATCAGCGGCAGCCTGAAGGCAACGTCCTGGCAGAATGGGTAAATGTCAAAGAGAGAATATAGAGGGCACCCTGGTGAGAGTGTTAGGTGACTCCAAATTGGTAAACCCTCAGTGTAGAAGTAAATTCACATAGTACCTGCTGTAATAGAAAAGTAAGTTTTATTTTATATTATGTATATTTTTGACAATCATTATTTGGCATCATTTTACGTCAAATAAAATAAATTAAAATGTAATTAAATTAAATTACTTACTAAACAAATGTGTATAATAATATTTTTATAATAATCGTTATTACAAAAATGTAATATATCAGCTACAATACTCCCCTGAATATAGATATCTGACATCTGCAAGTCACTATGGGGACTGCATAGGTACTAAATCAATACTAAACAAATAATGAATGTGAACAGAACAAAGGGGTCTCTATGGGGAATGACTTTTGCCCCTAAACATTACATATCCAGGACGTTTTTATTACTTTCATTGACACCAGTTAATTTCAAGACTTGCTGTGTACTTAATAAAGCACCATGGGACACAAACAACCTGAGATTTAATTTAAAATCTTTGCATCTATCATAAAAGAGGCCATAAGAGTTGCTTTTGCTAGGACAGCGGATCTGCAGTGGGTACGGAAAGTATTTTGACCCCCATAAACCAGGTTTTTTCCATTTCTAATGTCACATGTGAACATTAATTCAGTATTCCCCAGCTGAGAAGACGGTTACGTTGTATTTTACACAACAAATAGTTCAGATTTTTCCCCCCTGAGAATGAAAGAGGAACACCAACAGAAAAGTCTTTATTTTGCGGACAAGCAAAAACACTGTCAAAACGAACCACACTCACACAGATTTGGAAAACAACTAAAAGGACTAAACTAAAAATGCGTGAGAGGCCAGTAGTTAAAAAAGTGTGAAAAAGAAAAACTAAACTTTTGCACACATACCTATAGAATGAACACATTATATGAATCACATCTCCATTTTTACAAATTTCTGTTTTTGTAGTTCACACAGAAACAATATCATTTCCCATGTTGTGTACTTTTGTTTTAAAACGTACATTTTCAGGTGACCAAAATGCTGTTGTAAATGAATGCCCTAAATGCACATAAGGTTTGAATGAACTGAAATGACTGCAATGTGTTAAATTCTGCTTCATTTAATTGCAATTCAAATTCATGCTCAACTTTCTTTAAAACATTACCCGTTTAATTCAAATTCCAACTTAAATTGCAGCTAATTATTAAGTTCTGAATTTTGCGGCACTAAACAAAATAAACCCGCCACAGCCAGTGGAGACTGAAAGTAAAAACAACCAAGTTTCAGTATTCCTTTGCTGCCAGTTACTAATACAGTGTGTTGTTGTTCCTTTCTGTGTTTTCCTTTGCACAGCAAAGCTGTGATCTGCTGTGGTGCATGAGCAGTAAGTGAAGGAGAGCATCTAGACTTCTTCTGGCTTTAGGGGTGGTTGCCTCTGCTCTGATCTCACAGCTAGCTTGAGTCAGGTAGCTCTTTTTATACACACGCAAACATAAACACTCTTCCTTGCATACCCTGGAGTGTGTGGGGGGGGGGATAAATCCCTGACAAGGGAAGAGGATTCACTGGAAAAACACCAGAAAACACAGGGACTCCAGAAACCCTTGTGGCTGCATTGAGCAGTAATTGATGGAGATCCTGAGCCCAGCGGGAGCCCAGAATGTAGCCTGCTGTCTTTTGAAACGTGATGGTGAACCTGAGCACCAGCTGAAAACAAAAAAAAACCTCAAGACTACAGCACTAGTGCAATTGTTTTTTTTTTTTTCTGACTAAATGTGTTGCTCAATCCAATCCATTCAAAAGTTTGTGATCTTGTGAGATATTTTGAATGTTTTGAAAGAAGTCTCTTGAAAGAAGAATTTGATCAAAAAGACAGTAAGCAGTAATATTGTGAAATATTATGACCGTTAAAAAAGTTTTTTTTGTTTTTTGAATATATTTTTAAATGCAATGTATTCCAATGATGAAGA
The DNA here is from genome assembly GCA_032357445.1 of Enteromius radiatus. Classification (NCBI taxonomy): domain Eukaryota; kingdom Metazoa; phylum Chordata; class Actinopteri; order Cypriniformes; family Cyprinidae; genus Enteromius; species Enteromius radiatus. Next base: position 8,040,320 of record JAUCMS010000001.1, read on the forward strand.
AAACTCTTACTGACCCCAAACTGAAATAGCAAAAGCACTTTACACCATCATCACATACTGTATTCAACCAAAAGAAATTTGCAGGATCACATACAATCACAAAAGGCTTTCAACTTAATTGTGCTTTTTCGGAGGCTGTGGGTCTTGTAGTCTAAAATTGGTCTAATAAGTTTTAGAATCTAAGTGCAGTTTATTTTCAAATATCAAAGGTAACATATACTGTAAGTGAAATCCCAGAAAACAATTTAAATGCACATCAAAAGACAAAACTTGACAAAGTCACAAAGGGCTTAACGACACAAGAAATAATTATCTAGATAAGAAAACGCCTGGACACAACCAGGAGAGCTAGACAAAAGACTAGAATCCTGAAACAAAACCTGCAGAACTGTAACAGTTTGGGTGGGCAGGAATTACCACATTTTAGTATTCTTCCCATTTAATTTCTGAAATATAATACAATCCATGAAATAATAAAGAAAGAAATAAAAATCTAGGCCCAAAAGCCCTTCAGGGTGTCATTTACTAAAATGCCATCTAGGTAATTAAGTAAAAGCAGCTACAATTTGTTTTATGTTTTCTGGCAACTTATTAGCAATGATGAATTCTGAAATTGTCAACACAAAGAATCATTTGCTTATTCAAATTCGATTAACTCCTTTCATGTAAATGAGCAGATGCCAGTTAGGAGTACAATGAAGTGCCAAAACAAAACAAAAAAAAAAAAGAAAGAAATTACATATTAAGGGTTATAAGGCAACGCTGTAGTTCCAAAAATGAAAATATTGTAGTAGCTCACACAAAAAAATGCAGAATAGATGTGTGTATGAAAAACACATCAGCTATAAATGAAAAGCCCCGCTGTGAAATGAGAAAGTATGAACTCAGGTGGCATGTCCACGAAAAAATAGCTTAAAAATGCCACTCACCCACAGTGAGCTGTCCTGTCAGCTGGCCAAGGTTATTTCGTGCATTCACCGTCACATTGCGGTCTGACTGTAAGACCAAAGGACTGTCCTGAAACACACACACAGTGAAGGCAGAAGCTGATTATAGAATCCTGCGTAATATAAAAAATGTTGAACAAGTCAAAGACAGACAGGAAGCGAAAAGAAACTGAGCAAAGTGAAATTGATCTTACAGCCCTGCATCTAATTCACAACATGGCATTTTGGCTGTAGTTAGGTAGCGCAGATGTACACATTCTAGAACATTTACAATAAAACAAATAAAAACATATATATATATATATATATATATATATATATTGTTATAATGCCATTTTCATACAGCATGCTCATTTAAAATCAAATCAGAATCATGAAAACAATGAAAATTATAGATGTGATGTTAATATGCTCAACATGAAGCTATGTGATATCTGAGCTGTCAGAAACACAGTGTGTGTGTGTGTTCATGGATGAAAGCACTCTGGCTGGCGGGGGGGGGGGGTGTGTGTGTGTCTGTGTGTTCATGCATGCAGAGGTGCATGCTGTGGATCACTGGATTCAGTGTCGTCTTGTTCTGTGCAACTTTGATCCTACTGACCTATACATCCTCTTCCACAACAGAACTTCTGCTGTGGCACCGAACAAACACACTCCATACAATGCATCTTAACCCCAGTCACATTCATGAACGCTTACAATTATGAAATCACCTTATCATTCATAAAGTCTGTATATTATTAAGAATGTGTTGCCTTTATAAACTGATCTGAGGTTTGGTCTATTTTAATGCTTAAGAATCTGGACATGAGAATTCAGCCCTTAGAATAGCTTCAAAGCACAGTGCTCCCTTTTGACATTGATCGACCTGCCAGCCAACCAGATCAATATATCGACCGTGAATTACAGTGAAGGTCTTCGCTTTCAGTGTTTTTTGTTGTGTGGTTAGTGTGTGGCCATATGTCTTTACTTGTGGAAAAAAAATAGTCTACAATTCACATAAGTAATAAACATGTAGTGACAGAATGGTTTTGATAGTACTGTATATAAACGTGTAAATCTGAAAACAAATGAAAATACTTCATTATTTAATTGAATTATTAATAAACACAACAACAATATTACTACTACTACTACTACTACTACTACTAATAATAATAAAGACGTTTATCATACTTTAATACACTACCTGTACATAAACTGTAATAATTATACATATTCCAGTATTATTTAACATCTTAGTTATAGTACACTGGTAATTTACTGTTTATTAATAGTTAGTAAGGTAGTTGTTAAGCTATTTGGTTAAAAGTTTAGAATAAGCCATTAATATGCGCTTAATTACTACTAATAAATTGCTAATATTCCGGGTATATGCATGCTAATAAGCAACTATTTAACAGACCCTACAATTAAGTGTTACCCAAAATAATAATAATAATAATAATAATATAATGTATAATAATAATAATAATTTATTAAATGAAATGAAATTGAAAAATATATATATATATTTTGTTTTATTTTATTTTGATTTTCCATAAAGATGTATATTTAACTGTATATTCTATCCCCTAACACTAAAATCCCAATCACACCAAGCACGATAAAAGATAAAGATAAAAGACGAAGACAAAGATAAAGACATTTGCATTCACACCAGCGATTGATACTGTCTGTTTATTCTAAGCTCAAGTGTGTCTGCTGCTTTAAATTCTCAAGCGCGTCATAGCAGGATTGATACTGATTGGTCGTCAATGTTCCTATGGCTCATCAGCTGGGAAAAAAATAAAATAAATAACTTTCTGAAAATTATTCCAATGATATCGTTCTTCTGTGTCTTTACTGTTATAAGTGTGCTATGGACGCTGCTATTCCTTAACATTGAGAATGATTTTTAGAAATATGTCTTTATTATTATCATGCTTGCTGTGAATGGGGCTCAAGCCTACTCTGGACATTCCTCCAAGACAACTGATCCTCACAATGTAGACAAAACCTGAAACACACAATTATGTATGGTAAAGTAATTTATTCATACATCAAAACCTTAAATCGTTGCCTTCAAATACGTTTCAATCAAGTAAAAATGACATGTTTACTTGGCTTAAACACTGAAAAAGCTCACTGACATTTGCACTCGTGTTAAAAAAATCAAAGAAGCTAAACTACATAAAGAATTGCTTATTTACACCGGGTCTACTCTTGCTGTACATAAAATAAGAGGACTTAAAGGATGTCAAAGAGCACAGAAAGAAAGTCATTCATCCTTGCACAGTACTTATAGTCGCACGTCAGTGGCGGAAGCCAACTGTTTTATATTATAGTCAAGAGTACTTAGTCAATCGCCAGAACAATAGAAGCAGTTTGGAGCTGAAGTATCTGCACTTTCTGTCTCACACTATATAATTACATACAGATAATGTCAGTCTAATGGAGTAAAACACTTCTTCTCTAATTACCCCAGAAATACCCTCCTACCCAACACTACGTGTGCTGCCACTAGATGTGGAAAGTTCAAAGCTGAGATGGACAGTGTTATTGTTTTTGATCATGGTTAAATGAGCAGTGCAGAAGACGAGGTTCATAAAAGGACACATACAAATCAAAAGTGAGAAATTGCAGGCCAGTGAAGGTTTATGCATATGACAAACTCATGCAAGCAAGCTTTACATTTTAGTTTTAATTGCTCCAGCTTGACACAGAGCTTCAACACTCAGCATTCAGCAGTATGCTGAATACTTCTTTTATCTAAACCCAACACGACCGGCTTGTGAAATTAGTCACCTGGCGGCTCAGAAGCTGACACATGCAAATAACCTCCTAGCCATTTACATGAAAAGAAGCCACTTCGGCTAGAGGGTTATCCTTTAATCTGATCTTTATTTCCATTCCAATAAAACAGATCCAAAATCTGTTTCCACACTTCAACACCTCATTCTTCTTCTTCCATCCTTACGCAATGCAAAGCAGGACACCGAAAAAAGAGAGAGGATTTTGTGTGAATGTCATTCAGGCATGACAATTCTGTGTCGCTCCCAGATGTCCACCTGTTTTTCATTATCTCTCTTTCATTGTGTTTCCTCTCATTTAATGACACACTCAAATCTCACGCACCTGCTGAGATCCTAAATTTAGACACCTTTTTATCTGCTGTGGTGACCCCTCTGATGTCTTTTACTCAGTAGGTTCTGTTTGATATTTAATCACAAAATCATCAGTGGGATTGTAGACCTTGCTTCTCATATTTACTAAAACAACCATGTGCTGTCCAGAAGGAATGGAACAATGAATTCAAATCAGTCTGTAGTTTGCAGAGTTCATGGTCAATTCAGACATTACCAACAGATAAGCAGCCCCAAACCAGGATACAATGTGTTTTATAGAAACCTGCAAGCACTCATTCTGCTATCTCTTTCCAGCTTTATGTCTCACGTATTGTCAACAACTGGACCCAAAAACATAAAACTTGGATTTTTTTACTCCATAATACTCATCCACCAGTCTTCATTCCAGTGTTTGTAAAAAATTATATCTTACCCTTCTGGAAAAAAAAAAAAAAAAAGTCGTCTTTTTTTTCATTTCTCTAGCACAGTCTTGAATACCAAATCTTGTGTATTATTTGCTGATTTTCCTTTGAGAATTGCCTTGCTGATGCAAAACTATGATTTGCATGTCTATCAAATTGTAGTACTCAACATTTTGAATGGGATGATGTATTTAAAATGCGGTATTATTTACAGTATATTACCAATCTTCAGATTAAAATCATACAGCATGCATGTTTACGCAACGCTGAGACATTTCTTGCACAGACCTGCTTTGTGTTAAAATGACTTGTAAAAAAGGTCTAATAACTTTTTCACAACAGTCATTTTGACATTAAATAGTAGGAAAAATACATGTGTTAGCAATGGCATTAACTGAAGCTCTTCTGAAATTATGTTATTAATTGAAAACAATATTAATATGCTGGGAGATTAGAAAACTGATGGTTTTGTTAGCATCACACATATCCAGCTTCATACAGTATGTATGGGCTTTCATAGGTTTGTTCAGTAGCTCATGGAGCACAGAGATAAAAGTAAGTAGAAATGGCTCGTTGCATTAACAATTCTGATCCACCACAATACATACCTTAGTGGACATTTCTAATTAAAACTGCGGTGAAATGTTTTTGTTTGTTTTTTGTATTTTATGGTTGTATTCTAATAAAGAGACAGCATATATATTAAGAAATAATTATATGTGACCATTGTACCATTGAGAAACAACACATATCCTTTAATTAATATTAATATTAATATTATTTTCACTCTCTCTCTCTCTCTTTGATTGTGTTCTTTTGTGTTTCACACATGGAAATAAGGCATACAGGTTTGGAATAATATGAGGGTGTGTATGATAATAAAACATTCAACTGGTAATCTTTTATCAATTCAATTATTGATACAAATAATGAATACAAAATATCAGTCTATAAAACAACACATTGCAGGAACCTTATAAGGCATTTAGGTTACTTTTGGCCATCATAAAGCTTGTTTTTTATGCTCATATTTCTTTTTCATCATCAAATTTTGAGAAATGATCCCTCTGTTGTTTTGCTCTTGTTAAAACACCAGCGGACATTCAGCACCATGGCCAGCACAGATACAAGCAGGGAATGAAGAAACCAGCCAGAGAGCATTGCTGATGGCACAGGGAGGCAAAACAGATGATGCAAGAGTAAGCTCAGGGTTAAAGCACTCACACTTGTCTACTTCTGGAGCAGAGAAGAAATTATCCAACGAATCTCTCATCATGAGTAGGTGTGAAATGTCAGTCTTTAGCGCCTTAAGTACTGTCTAACAACCTCACTTAAATTGCATCAGAGGGGTTTCAAAAGTCAAACATCCTATTATGTCTTTTCTCAGAAATGTAATGAGACATTGAAATGACACTACTACTTCTCATATGATACTAACAAGTATTTTAATTCCTTCAGGATCATGTTTATTCCTTTGTGTTATGTAACACTTTACAAAAGGTGTCATTTGTTAACATTGATTAACATGAACGAACACTGAACAATGCATTTAGTACCCTATTTGGCCCCACTTTATATTAAGTGTCCCTAATACCTGTGTACTTCCATGTGTATGTAGTATGTAACCATGTGTAAGTACACACCGGTACATAGTATCTACAGCTCTAATATTTCTGTAACTTCACACATGTAACAACCCTCAGAATGGTGTGTGTAAATACAAATGTGTAACAGGACATTAGTAAGAACACTTTTTGGTAATGAAAGTACAGATGTGTAACAGGACTAACAGCACTTTTTGGTAAATAAAGTGTTACACTTTATATTAAATATACAATTGCTATGGATTTAGCATGTAATTACTCTGATGTTTTTATTTATTTATTTTTGTAAATGGCTAAGAAAATTCCTATTTCATTCATCTAGCCTGTGTGAAGGGGTCAAAAGGAAACCTTTGCTATAGAGGGGGCAACCCAATGAATGACAAACCAATCTTTCTCCCAGTGGAATAAAGCTAACAAGGTTCCATTTATGATACTATAAAATAGCACAGAATGAATGTATGTTTCCGCACCCTAAAGGGGGATAAAGCTTAAGACCACATTTTTGCCTTTATGACAGCACGTCTTAGGAAAGACTCTCAGGGTAAGTCTTTGTACCTCTTACAGAGCTAAGCACCATGGAGGTTCAGGTGGTCTTTCAGAGAGCAAGACCAAATAACTTCACAGCTCAAGGCTTAAAGGTGAAGAGTAATTTTTTCCACTTCCTCTGATGTTAAAATACATTTTTATATATCAGGGCAATGTGACATTCTGTTCTGTATGATTTCTATTATTGCTGCAGATTACCTGCTCATGACACATACACAAACTACTACAATTATTCTGAATTGTTATTGTGCATTATTCTGAAATTTATATTAATGGTATTTTAAGAAACTACTAAAATATCATTAGCTAATATACTTTACATCTACCCATTTTTGACATCTCATCTTGATTATTTATTCTGAGTTATAAATTCCTATCTTATATATTGAATATTGCAATTTTAGAAAGATATGGATCAGTAAATTATGTCTTCAGGCACTTTACCCAAAACTAAATTTTGGTTGCTGCACTGGTCTTCTTACCCAAATCATTTCAGTTGTGCGATACAAGCATCTAAAAAGTAGATGTAGACTTTGCCAGCCACTGCTCTGGATGAGTTAACCATGTAAGGTGGCCTTAGATTATGCACACACACACATTTGCTCTCGAATGCTATTAAACCTCAAGCAAAAGCCAGCAAAAAGCACTTCTGCATTACTGCCAAACAGCTCTTTGTGCATGACTATGGTGAATTTGCCCTACATGTCCCTGAATCACATGTAAACACAAATACCGGCTTTCATTGCCTTGGCCCTGTGATGCATGGATAACACACATTTATCACAAGGACAAACACATAAGCCCGAAGCACCCACATATGCGTAGTATGTGTTTGTAGACTGTATAGTGTGATCTGGTAACCAGAAAACCGTGGGTCAGAATTTTTCATTAATATAGAGCTGTTTTTAATATAAAAGGTTGGTAGAACTTTAAGCACAAAGGTATGATAAAGTTGTTTGGTTTTATAATAGTCCCTGAATCACCTAATCATCACCTAATTATCATAAACCAAAACCTAAATTAGACTCAAGTGTGTTTGGAAGCCCATGCGGACCTTAATAACAGATGTGCAGATCCAACTGTTCCTAAAGCTAAGAATAAAAGTGTAAGTGTAATTTCATTCAATATATAAGTGTCTAAAATAATTTTATGTAATTTGGTTCTGCTCACAGGCGGGGAAGAACTGCACACATTGTAATGTACTAACAGGGTTAGCTGATTAAAATTACAGATGCAGTTTATGCATGAATCCATATTGCAGTTTGGTAACATTTTACAGTTAGGTTCTTGTTGATATGAGGATGTCCACTGATATAGGTGCATTCCAATTTACGGCATGCGTCCTGGCTGCATTAACGAAAGCTAAAGTGCCCCAATTATGTGTTTTTGTTTGTTTTTGGGAGTCCCCAACAACAGGTTGACATGCATGCAAGTTCAAAAATCACTTTTTATCGTCTTGTAATATGCATTTATTTTTACCGTACTTGCTTAACGACTCCCAGATGATTCGCTCAACGATTAATTTTTCCCAACTCCTCATTTGTGTGACGCTAATCTGCAGCAACCGGTTCAATTGGTCTCATTTTTATTTAGCAAGTTCTGACTAAGCAGCTTTTGTGAGCACAGTGCTGCTTTACATACAGCGTTACCAGGGAAACCGCTATTTTACTGCTTTGCTAATTGATTCAGAGTCGACTCTTTCTTTCGAGAGACAATAACCTTATACATGGTGCACTTTAAACTTTGTTTCCTTTCACTTAGAACTATTACACACTGCATGAAAATTAATGTTCAAAAAACAAAACAAAACAAAACCAAATGGTCATCACCCGAGCATATATAAATTATAAATAAATCGTCAGTTTGTTGTTTTAGTCACATGCACACAGACATTATTTCATAAACGACATAGTTGTGAGATGCCCATAACAACAAAGGACAATACTTCATTGAAACTTTTCTGATAAGAAGTGTGCAAACTCATCTTTGACGATCGTTTCTGTCTAGTCTGCTCGTTTTATCATGTTTAACCACATCTGTCATCAGTTTTTTTTGTCTGGCATTGTCATCAGGTATGTCATTATATTTCTAATTCGAGGCTGTGTTTCGTCGATTGTGGCACCCAACATCACAATAAGATGATATTTCAAGCTCCTTATGTAGCCAAATCTGTGCTGGTTTGAATAGGCTGCCTCTAAGTTTTGCCTTTATTTTGCATCCAGCTAGTACATAATTGTGACATTGTTACTGTAGGACCTGATTTTCCCAAAACCAAACCACAGTCGTAACATTTGGGAACTACATGGGTCCCGGCGCCTCTCTGTCTGAGGCACCTCCAGAGACTGATAACCTAAACACCTGCAGGAGAAGGAGAGACACATGGGCTGCTTTTAACAAACGACTGGCCGATAGCTTCCCTGTGGATTCGACTCCGTAACCAGCTCTGAACTTTTAAATAATGAGCCTTAAGACATTTCAGACCCCAAACTAACCAACACCGGACAGCTAATGTTCACAGAAGATTAGAAACACCTGCCCACAGGTTGCACTTTGAACCGTACCCAACATAAATTGATAATCAGATAAACACCGCCTCTGATTCACACGCTGGGAAAACTCCCCAAAACCTTCTGCGTGTGACCTTCTGTGACCCGAGTCCGAGTGCTCACACCAGCCTGCATTCCTTAGGAAAACGCGGTCTTTTGCCCACGGACAAAGAAACGAGAGAATGCAATCTCAGAAAGGACAATAAGTCGATTATTCCTTTTGTAGCAAACCTATATGTAGGTTCACAATTCATAATTCATATATGCATTCTGTATGTTGATGTCTATGATATTGAGTGTGTCTATGCATGTCACATATTCGTGTTATTGAATGAATGAAGCATAATTGACTTATTTGGTACATAACGATAGATCTGGATACACTGAATGTCATTTTAGGAATGAATGTTATAAAGGAATAAATGTATGAAAGTTATACACTTTATAAAGTTTTATACCAAGTTCAGAAACATTCCGTTGGGTTCCGAAGTATGCACGACAAGGAACCACTCGGGGCGAAGACCCACCCTGCAGCACTGAACTGATTGGGAGTTCCTCACAGGGCGGAACAACGTTCACAGATTAAAACATGCAAACGAGGAACTTTGTGCATGTGTGCGAAAGATGTGAGGGAAAACATCTCCTCAGTTAACAACTCGGTGTGCATCTTCTTCAGCAAAGAACACCATCATCTACGCATCAGGAATGAAAGGCAATTTCTCCCTTGAAGCGGTAAACACAAATACTTTCCTTTGTCGCTGATGGTGCACTGAAACTGAACTTAAGATAAGCTAAACCCTCTGCTTGTGGTTCTAGAAACTAGTTTTACTTTGCTTTTACTTTTCATCCTCAGAACCGTGTGTGAGTGTGAATGTGTGTGTGTTTACTTAATCATAGGTTAGTCATGTATAGTAGAATAGTTCAATAATAAATTGTGTTTCATTATTAAGGATCGTTGTCTTGTGTATTTTGTTTTGTAAAGTTGAACATTGCCCAGATCTTAAGTTACCCTGTTTTTAGATAGAAAGAAACATTCAAGTTTTGTGTTAATTCACTGATCACAAGTTAAGGCAAACTGTTTTAAATGCACTAATAAACGCTGGACTTGGTCAATAGAGTGTATTCCATTTTTCCAATTCAGGATAGCCATACCCATGCAAATCTTGTGATTCATTTACATAGATCAACCAAAGAGCTAATTAAATAAACTAAACTAAATGTAAGCATATTCCCCGATTTTAATTAATTAAAATTATTACATTACATTTGTTTGGCTTGGTCGTGCATCACTCAGAAAAGAAAAAAAAAAAGCCAATCAGAAGAGAGGCTCGTGAATATTAGTTAGACAGGCCACAATCTACCCGTTTTTGGCAGAGCTCTTGAAATAGGAGCTGTAAAAACGTATTGAGATGGTTATACCACAAATATATATTCATACGGTGGTACATGCACTTTTTCAAGTTTGGACTGAAATGTGTGTTAGGAGTGTGTGTACATAACCACCCTACAATGATAAAGATCCACCAGTAGCTTTCTTTTAATTTAATAAAAATAAGTTG
>JAUCMS010000001.1:8076311-8087194 GCA_032357445.1 Enteromius radiatus
ATTCTTTTTTTCGGCACTGACTGCATTTGATAGGCTTTTGGGGCTGTCACGTCACGTTATGAACGAACGACTCAAAACCGAAACTCAAAAACTCAAAAGACTCGAAACAGGTGAACTAATTCCAGTAAGAACTTTTCTCAATGCGCATGCACGACTGAACGATTCACTCCCCGAGATGACTCGTTCTTCCCCAGTCACATTAAAGATTCGTTCAAAATCAACGAATAGTTAAAGATAAAAAATATTGAACGTTTTATCGAACACATTTTTTATTGATATAGATCACGAGCCTATCGTGATACATATCGTTATCGTTTTATCGCCCAGCCCTAGTTCAAACCACTTAATTCAAACAAGTTAATTTAGCATCTGATGACCCCTTTAAGGAAGGGCACGTAATTAACAGATACATGTGACAGATACACAGGTGATGGAAGGATCCATATTATGGATGGATGGATGCAAGTTATGGATCGATGGTTGCATTCTAAGGAGGAATGTATGCATTTTAAAGATGGATGGATAGATGGATGCATATAACAGATGAAAGCATACAGTCTATAAAGTTAATAGTTAATCTAATGGATTGATGATTGCATGTTAAAGAAAGATGCATGCATGTCACAGATCGATTTATGGATGGATGGATGGATGGATGGATGCATAATATGAATGGAAGGATGGTTGCATGTTAAGGAAGGATGGGTGACCCGGTGGGAACATGGATGGATGTTGGTTGGATGAATAAAAGCGAGGGTGAGTACATGAATGAATGGATTAACACGTAAAAAAAAAAATAATAATAATTGTAGAGGCCTGATTGATAGATTTTTGTTGCAAAAAGTTCTGTGGTCTTTTAGCTTAAACCATTGTCAAAGCCTTTACCCACAGAGACTGTGAGTGCCACACAGCGAGAGTTCCACCACAAAGACAGGCTGTATTATTATAAACACGTCTCCTGCTGAAAGGAACAACAAAGTGAAAGAAAGAGCAAAAGACAAAGAGAGAAAGAACAAAACAAACATGAAAGGGTGATCGTGACGGGCAGTGTGGGTAAGAGGGGGCAAGCCTGCTGAGACAGCAAGATATGCATCAGTCCCACGCATTATGCTCAGCATAGAACCTGACATCTTCTTTTAATCAGCTTCTAATACACTGCTGTGTCAAGGTAATGATCCTTTGTTGCTGGGCTAATTGGACAAACATATCATAGCCCCTCCAACTGTGCATGTATGTGTGATTGCGTTTGCCTGAGCCTTTCCACACAATCAAAGAGACAGCAAACACAAGAGTGTGGGAGGAAGTGGTGAATCAGTGGTAAAGAGTCTAACTGCAGTTGAATTCTGAAGATATTAACGTTATCAGCACAAGAACACTCCAGAAACCCAGCAGGGATGATGCACGGTCAATCATCTTCTGACACATCTGACTTCATGGCTTAAATGTCAGGCTGGGAATTGATTCTATTTCCGATTTTATTCTGAGGTGTTGGGAATCGAGAATTGATTCCAAATGTTTGAATTAATACCTTCAGTTAGAAAACAGCCATCCTTTCAAAATAAATTCTAAAAAAAATAATGAAAACAACCGTTAGAAAATGATTCTTGCTTTTCAACACTTTGGAATTGAACAACCATATTTAAATCTGCTTTAACACACAAATATCCTTAACACAATTAATAAAAAAGCATTGTGATCTCATGATAATTGTTGTTGTGTTTGATGTAATATGTGTTTCTACAATATGTTTTTGCAGACACTAAAACGTACAATCTGACGTTTTTACAACATTGAAACCTAAAACATAAATGATTAGTGTATGAACATCTAACATTATGAATATCAGCATAGATAATAACATACAAAATTGTATATTTTGTGCTTGTAAACATTATGCATCTAAATATAAACAATAAGATCAGGATGTAAAAAAGTTGCATTTAACAAAAAACTAAATATTTAAAATCAAATGTTATATTTTATAGTATAAAAATATATCATGACCAATTATGCCTTTACATGCCTTTACCAACACAGACACATTGAATCGTGCTTCAGAATAAAGTTAAATAAATACTGAACATTCAAAGACTCTCTTGACATTAAGACACAAGGTAAAATCGAGCTAAGTATGCTGAGTTCATGCTGGGTTAGAATGGCCACAGAGAGTACGAACACGGACTGAATGGAGCTGATATGAGTTTAATGCTGAGCTGTTTGAGGCTATTGAGAATGACCTATGCGGTTCTGAAGAGGTTTGCTAAGAGGTGAGATGCAGGTAGAGAAAGAACACCAAGGGCTTTTTTTGTATGCCGAGCAATTTGTACGGTAAACAAATCACTCGCAGACCTGTACGCAAATGGGAATGATAGCAAGACATTCTGATCAATGAACATGTTCCTTTCATTCAGCTCTCTAGACATAACCACACACATGAATTAAAAACACATTCAGGCCACTCAGCATCCCACGCAGCTTAACATTCACTTCCAGGCAAATTCTGACATAAAAAAGCAATATTTTACACTTGCTGCTGTTGTATAAGCATGTGTTTTCAGATGATAGAGGGTATTTTCTAAAATGTGGAAATGGTCAGCATTCAGTCTGATAAAAACTTAATTTAACGATTATAGACATGCCATTTTAGGTAACAGGTTTCAGGATTTGCATTACATCCTACATATATGTGTTTTGAAGCCTTATATAATCGAGACATTGAGAAATATCTGATTAAACCGGGCTGCTGTACAAAGTTTTACATCAGTTATTTCAATGAGAAAATTTCCACTGTCTTTCAAAACCAAGAAAAAAAAAAGATTAAGACTTTAAAATATTTAAGTGCAATTAAATGTGGAAACTTTTCTACTTTTATTAAAAAGTAGAAGTCACAATGTCATTGTTTCACTAGTTCCCACTTCCTCTGCGATTAATCGATAAAAGTGCTTGTTTGGCAGACTGTCCGGGGAACAGGCAGGGAGCCCGGCGGACACAGAGCCCTAGGGGATTTACCCCTAGGAGGGGAGGGTTGAGTGATGCTCAGACTCCAGCCTGGTCCCCGCGTGCCCCCCGGGAGGAAGTGGCAGGTTATTGGAAGTATCGGAGAAATAGACAATGAAATATCTTGGAGCTAAACCGGTGACTCTGAATGATAAGCCGAACGGTAACCCTGATGGGAAACTCCGACTGGAGAAAAACCGGTGCAGACACTTTCTCCTCTGGTCTGGCCCTGGCTCTGGTAGGCGGCGAGGGGAAGGAGGTGGGATGTCAAAAAACGAAGATGCCAGAGAGAGGAAGTGAGCGGTATTTAAGGCTGAGAAAAAGAGTTCTGATAGGGTAATTAGTAATGAGGAGATTGGCAGCAGCTGGCGACCATTCGTACATGCTCCTCCTGAAATTCGGTATAAAACGACATTTTTCCTCAGCATCAAAGTAAGATATTAGAATGATTTCTGAAGGACCATGTGACACTGAAGACTGGAGAAATGATGCTCAAAATTCAGCTTTGCAATCACAAGAATAAATGACATTTTAAAATTAATTAAAATAGAACGGTTATATAAATTGCAATAATATTTTACAATATTAGTTCGTTGGGCTTAGATAGACTGAAAAGCATTAAAAACCTTCGCCCCAAAAAGAATAGTTTGCCATTAATTACCATGTTGTTACAAACAAGTAAAATCTTTGTTTGTCTTCGAAAAAATGTAAGATATTTTAGATGAAAACCGAGAGTGGCAAAACATTGTCAAAAAAGTCCATACATGGTTCAATTTGAATGTTATGAAGCGACGAGAGTACTTTTTGTAGGCAAATAAAATAAAAATAAAAACAACAACTCGGTATATTGTCTCCATGTACTCTGTAATGTCCAATGTACTCTGTTCTGTGTCAGCCCGGGTAACAAGGATGCACTGTTTTTGTGCAAATCAAAGCATAAATATGCATAGAAAATGTATCGCAGTTGGCAAAAGAGCATACATAGTTTGCATCCTGTAGATATTTTTCAAAATTGCACTATGGTGACGCAGTGAGACACAAATTCTTAAATAACATTGTTATTGTTATTATTATTTTATTCACTTACAAAGAGTATTTTTTGCTTCATAACATTCAAATGGCAGGTAGAGTATTCTGACAATATATTTCATACTTTGACCTTGACAGTGTCATTTACTCAATCACAAGCCTTTCCGGTTTTCATGTAAAATATAAAAAATGAAACAATAATATATCAAATCAAGCAGTTATAAGTGATTACTAACCAAATTTTCATTTTGGGGTGGGGTATCCCTTTAAACCTTTGAACAGTATTGTAAGAACTCTCCCCCAACAAGCACATGAAGGCAGTGTAATTGTTCTACCATGAGTACATCAAACTCTTATTTCAAACAAGCTAAGAAAATTCTGCTGTTCCCCAAACTAAGTTTTACAAAGAAGTCAGCGCATAAAACTATGGCTGTCTTTCAATTTACTCAACCATTTGCTAAAGCAGCACGCATACACATGCCTTCTGCTGACCCTCTGAACTCTTCGGGGAGCATTAAGCCTGATGGGTAGGTGATATACTGCAGAAGCGAAGTGAGAATTCAGGTGTGCCTCACCTAAAAGTGCTGATTGGTGTTTCTTAAAACAATACTGAAACAGCTAGTCCTGCCATTATTCACTTTTCAGTGGATTAGCTGTCAAAAGAGGCAGCAAAACAACACCCTGCTCTGAATATCTCTCACTCTCCAGACCTCTTCTCACTACAGATACGGATCAGTGCAGTCAGCAGTCTTTCGCTTTCTCGCTTCCGCCATCTCTCTTCCCAGCACACACACAAGCGCGCACACACACACACACCAAAAATGGCATTAAAGTGAATCCTCACTGTATGTGTCAGAAATATTGGACTAAGCAGGGAAAGCAACATCAGACGCACAAAGCACGCACACACAATTATTTATACAAAGAACATGTCTCGCTATGACAGATCAGTGATTACGAGAGCCATATTGTCTCAACATCTGTCCCGGGTTTTGTCATACCTCACTTTTGAATCAACATACTGTCATCACCACTGGCCAGGAAACAAAGATGTCGGAAAGGAAGTTTAATCTATTAGCAACTAGTGATAAGAAAACACACACAAACATTCTGGTAGTTTATGCTGGATGAACTCTGAACGTTCCCCGTCCAAGTATATTACCACACAATCAGCTTTTAAATATGATAATTCCGTATTTGCATAATTACAAAAGTAGAGTTTCGTAACAGTGTTGTATAACCTACTAGAATCGCTGGTGAATTTGTTTCTCCAACTTTCAAGCTATTATAGCGACAATTCCCCTGGAGCAACATGGTTTTAAATTCAACAAATTCAAATCATAATTGACCTCATTTATTTTCTTAATATGCATTCTGGTCTTATTCTGCACTGTTCATCCGTGCACGTTATTCAAAAGGAGAGAAAAAAATGGAACGCAAAGGCCCTTCTGAATTAGTAGTGTGAGTCAGAATCACTCAGCCAGTGAATTGTTCAGTTTGCAATTGACCCCTTTCATTAAACCACAAGTTTTTCGGGGTTTTTTTTTCAGTGTCCGATAAGAAATGAACAGGGATTCATTACTGTGATGACTTTAGGTTCATGAGTGTAAATGAATATGTGAATATGAATATATACAAATGTGTGGTAATACAATAACACACACACACATAGGTTTCCCTTATTTGTGGGGACATTCCATAGGTGTAATGTTTTTTTATACTGTAACAATATACCCTAAGCCTACACCTTAACTTACCCATTACACTAAATGTTCTGCTATTTATATCTTTAAAACACTTACAATTCAGAAAGAGTTTGATATTGTGCTCATACAACATTAGCTCAAATGTGTAAACACATAAAAACAACAACAGGGTGTCTTTAAAACCCTCTTTTGTTCAAACTATGTCCTTGCACTGCTGATTCTAATGTCAAGTTGACAGTTGAGCCCAAGTAGCCGAGCCCTAGCCTCTGTTACTAATTTTTAAAATGTCAATTCACAAGTAACAAAGGAATGTTGAGCAGCTTTAATTGAAAGCTTATCATAGTACTGTATTAAAAGCTCACTGTAGATGTGATATGATATGATAAAGCATTCATTTTTAGCTCAATCTCATATTCACAATAAAACATTAGTTTAAAAGTCTGACGTGAAAAACAAAATCTTTGTTGAACTATCCTTTCATCTGTTAAGGGTGATTTCCGATGACTGTGCTGCTCAGTGTGTTTGTTAGCTGCGTCTTGGAAGCGGGTTTTAAAAGGAAAAAATAACTTACTTGTTTACAACCCTGTTTTAGTCTCTTTCGATATACAAGTTTTTACTGCCGACTCACTCATAAAAAAACTTGTGTCCCCATCTAATTGCAGAACAGTTTAACTACTCACCATCACAAATGCCCACAAAGTTCCCCAATACTAAATTATTTGAAATATTTATTAATTATTTTATTGAATAATAACATCTAATCATAAAACCGCCATCATAAAATAGGTAATTCAGTCAAAAGTACAAAGGCAGTGCTCAGACATACAGCATTAAATTTACATTAAATATAATGTGATGAGACTTTGCCCTCAGCTAAAACTATTTGCTCTAGAACAAATGATAGATTAATGAGACCAAAAACTGCCCATTAGATCTCATGTTTAACCACTACAGAGCCAGTGGCCAATTCCAGAAGATCTGGCCAAGGTAAGGCTGCTCTCGGTGGGTTCATGAGTGCTGAAGCCCTGGAGCTCACACCTCAGAAATTTTAGACATTAACAAAACGCATATTTAAAGTCTAAACAGATACATTCTTTAAACTGCATTCAAAGACACAAAATTAGTATTATTTAAATAATTTCTGGGGTAATGCTATACATTCAGTGTACCGAAGCGATTCTGATCAATTTAGCAAATTATAAACAAAATAATTTGTTGATGTATACATATTTCACGAATTCGCACTTCTTCATTCCATTAAACAATAATAAAAATAAGCAAATTTGTCATGACGCCGTATTTTAGGCTGAGGTGGATGAATGGAATTAGGATAGTAACTTGTAACTGGCGAGTGTAATAATGATGAGTGATTAACCGGAATCAGGTGCGATAGGCACTCAGCGCGCTCATCCCGAAACTATGTTAAAACATCCCAAGACAGTAAAAACACTTATAATGTCACAAAATATTTTCATTTTAAAAGAAAGTGCTAATCTTGTTAACTTCCTATTCATGAAAGGATTTTGAAAAAACTATAGCAACTACTGTGAATTTGAACTCAGAACTCTTCTCATTGTCCATCTCATTGTTAATCTCTTTCTTTCCTTATAAATCTATCTTTCTCTTTCTCTTTCTCTCTCTCTCTCTAAGGCTTTGTTGTTTTGAATTGAAACCTTTTCTGCTTCTATTGTACTGAGCAGCTCATGCACATTAAAAAAAGAAAAAGAAAGAAAACACTTAAGATTATAATAATTTTCACAGCAACGGCTGTTGTTTCATTTGAACAAAAAAGAAAAAGAGAAATGAGTGCACACACACAGGCATACTACTAACTGTCCTTTTACTGCTGCGACCCATGACATTGAAACTTAATAAACAATCAGGAAGCAATCATTCAAATGTGGAACCTTATTCATCAAATCTCTAATAAGCAGACCAAACAGGAAGCATGCATAAATGATTGCCTTGCCCTTTATATCAAAACCAGCTTGCTCTGTAATATTCAGTTTAGAAATAATGAGGGAAAACTGCTATGAAGGAAAGATACGGTTGGATGGATCGTCTCAGGTACTAATCCAAACTCATTTCAAGCTAGTAGAGTTTGAATAAATCAATGCATTGATAAACAGAGATTATCAAGAAAAGGATGTCTCATGCTCCTTAGATAATGCTACTACGATTAAGGTCTCTTTTTGTTGTAAATGCATGGTCAAAATCCCGAACAATTTCGAATGTATGTGATGTTAGTATGACTTTTAACACACACACAAAAACAACACATAAAGCGTCACTGAAAAAAAGAAAAAGAAAAATGTTTCATGTCTGCAATACTACATATTCAAACAAACCATCACATATGATGACCCAGCACTTTCATACTCAAGCACACACACACACTGTACACACACAGACACAGTTTGATGTAGAAAGAAAATCAATGAATTCTCTCCATCTGCTTATAATACACCAACTTTCAAAACAGCCTTTCAACATCATACACACAGAACGAGAGATCAGATGCATTCCAAAAACAGACACAGAAGAAGGAAAAAATTGATGGAGGGGAACAAAGAGAGAGGGCTGTGTGACAACTTCTCTGCACTTCCTCTGAAAGAGGGCAAATACATTACTTCGACTCACTCAAAGTTCAAAGATGTAAAGTTCTTTGGTCCACTTTCTTGCTCTTTCTCTCTGCACACACTCTCTCTGGGTCTCTTACCTCTTAGACCAAACCCACAAAACAAAAAAGACCTGACCAGTGTTGAGAAGTAGCCACAGTCTGGTCTGCCTAATGCAAACTTTGCCCAAAACTGAAAAGTACATTTTCTGCTGTAGTTTTTAGTACAACCGTTCATAAAGAATGCTCCCATTATTTGTACCCTGCAACTAAATGGCAAAGCAAAGAATGAGCTGTAATGGGGACTAGAAATTAAGTCTGGCTAAGCAAGACTAGTTACCAACTTAAAGTAGCAAAGCTACTTACCTAACTAAATATTTCAGTAAACTGATAGTACTTAGCATTTATAGCATATAGCATTTAAATTCATGATTCTATTAAACCAAACACTAATTATATTATAAGCTATTTAGTTACGCACTGATTTCATCAGTTGTATAATAGCTTCATTGGTTTAATGTAAATCCAATTAATATTCCTTACTTTTTTGCCTGTTAAATTATCTGAATTTGTAATAAAATATAATCTATACTTCAATTACTACTATTTTTGGGCGAACTATCCCTTTAAATGATGGGTAGCGCCCCCAAATCCTGAAGACATGCACATTTCATTCACATTCACAGTCAGCTGTGGCTACTTCCTGTGTTCACAACAAACACTCACACACACATGCAAGACAGAATTATGACTTGTGTGACATTTATCACAGTGAGGGATTTGACTAATATCAGTGGAATATTCAGCTTCATGGGTTAACGGGAAGGAAATTCATCTGCACAATTGGATTTCACAACAGCAGAATCCGCCAACCCTAGAGACTCGCTAACGGCTCCTGTGAAATTACCCATCTGCCTTTTTCCCTTCCCCAAGCCTGATGTTCACTCTCGTTCGCTCACTCACTCTCTCCATCTCTGCCTCCGTCTGCCCCCTTGCTGTTTTAGGCCAGCTTAGTGCAGATTTGATTGTTGGGGGCCATTTATGAAAACAGTAGGGAAGGATTGACTTGACTTGACCAAGCTGATTTGCATACATATATATCCAGTCCAAGCAGTGGCCCCTCAGGGGATTGTGGGATATTACAGCTGGAATAGCTGGTGACCAAGCAGGTAAATTGAGTTGGAAAATATACTTTTTGCAGAAATTGGTGAAAATGGATAGATATGTAACATATGATGCGTTTATCAAGCTCCGGTTGCCATAGCAACAGATGGAAATTATTATGGGGAGTTTCAGTAAGTGTTGGCCCCACGTATGCGGTCATCCCCTTAGTACTGGTGGTGTTTCAATAGCTGGAGATTTTCAAAAGCTAAGCTAGTAATCACAGGAGTGGACGTGCAGTTTACTTCAGATAATATAACAGTCACTTTACTGCACTATATACATGTAAGTAAACTCTTTGATGACTCTGTAGAGATATTAAGCTGACAGTTATAGTGTAAAATAGTGTTTGCTTAAAAGCCCTTGCAATGTCTTTCACTAGGTCTCATGTTTAAATAATGTAGACTGTTGTTTCTATTATTATTTTATTAAGACACAAAATATATGACAGAAAAAATTATTTGATTGGAAACATGGGTCGGACTTGAACCTAAATCTCTCAAATGTATATGGGCTTAATGTGTGTGGATGTGTAATATTATGTCACATTTCTATCAATAAAATAATAATGTTAAATAGTATGCCTCTTCATTCTGTATGGAAGGACACAGACCCTGGTTTCAGGAAACCTCCAAGACATTAAATATTAATAAAACAAGACTTGAGAGAAACCAAAGTGACATCTAGTACACCCATTAAAAGTACATTTCCCCCAGGAAAGTTGAGGTTTAAGTGCCTTGCTGAAAGAAACCACGTTGATGGATCATCCCTTGCGAGGGATGAATTTTCAACCTTCTTGCAACCATGTTGAACCACTGAGCTACACCATACAGATAAGCCAGAAAATAATAGTAGTTATAGTTACAAAAACATATCTATACCTGTAATAATGTTACATTTGAATGATATTCAGAGTTGGTGGTTACTTTAGGCCAGAGATTTGAAACAACGAATAAAGGGTTAGCCTACATTTTCTACAATGTTTACACTTTGATTTGTACAAAAAACAATGTATCCGCGTCATGCAGATGACACAGAACAACATACTTTGTTTACATATGTGATACTCTCCAAAATAGCACAACGGTGACCAGGAGAAGGTGATTTGTAGAATAAAGGTTTTTGTGGGGTTTTTTTTTTGTATTCTTTTAGTTTCATAAAATTATGGTTGAACCCCTGATGTCACACATGTCCTTGGTTTGTTTCTGGACCTTGATCGCGTTAATTACATTGCTGGGGGACAGAGAGCTCTCAGAATTAATCAAAAATATATTTATTTTATTTTTGTTCCGATGGGTCTTGAAGTTACATGAGGGTGAGTAATTAATGACAGAATTTAATTGATAAACTATCCCTTTAAACCATAGAATATA
>JAUCMS010000001.1:8105595-8123633 GCA_032357445.1 Enteromius radiatus
TGGACTCGGTCGAGACCAAAAGCCATATTTGGCAAGACCAGTGGCCGAGTCCGAGACAAGTCCGAGACCATAAAAAAGAGCGGACTCGAGTCCAAGACCGGACTCGAGTACTACAGCCCTCGTATGTGCTTTACAGGATATCTCTCTTTAATGTTGCCAGAATGATTTTTCAGCAGACATTATTTCAGTCTCCAGTGTCAGATGATCTGATCGTTCAGAAATAATTCTAATATGCTGAATTGTTGCTTGAGAAATATTTCTTCTCATTATTATTATCATTGTTGAAAGCATTTGTTACTGCTTTTTAATCAAATAAATGCAGCCCCAATGAGCATAAGAGACTTATTGAAAAACATAAAAATAAAAAAAAACAAAATGAAAATAATGATAGTTATCTCTCCGAACTTTTGTCTGGCATTGTAAATACAATTTTAAGTGATAAATGTAAAGTTTTTTTGCATTTGTTTTTTAGGTATTTGTACTGTATGTCAACATGCACTCAAACTGGCATTAACTCCCACTGTAATTATTTTTAATTGTTAACTTAAATATTAATTCTTAATTTTCTAATTTTGTTGTTGTTCCCAGGAAACATGCTGGTATTCAGTGCGTGATGTCTGCCTCTACTGGCCCGCATGGCTGTTTGTGATTGGTTTAGAGACAGTATGGTTGTGTTTGACCTTCCTCCTTCCTGTCCCAGACTGTCCAACGTAAGTACTATCCTACTTATTCCATTAGTTTATAATTTATTAAGACCTACCTAAATATCCGTTCCCATATCCCTTGCCTTATTTGCAATCATGAAAGGAACCCTCTGCAGAATCGACCCTTTTTCTGCCTTGTTAAAATGACAGGAAATTTGCATAAATATCAGTAAAATGCCATAAACATTAGAAAAATAGATGGCACTGCTCTTTTCCTGGTAAATTATAAACATTTTCCTTTCATTTATTCTTTATTGACATTGTCTAACACAATATTATTAGTCGATTGACAATTGTAATTGGTTCTATTTCATAGATATGGGATATGCAAATGTAAATGAATATGCAAATGAAAGTGTTTTGAATAGCATGACTCCTGTGCATCTATTTGCTATTCATAATGCTACATTTTGTGTGAAAATTGCTATAATTTTCCTGTTGTTGTCTCTCTCCTGCAGGGGTTATTTGGGTCCAGGGGGCATTGGTGACTTTGGCCAGTACCAAAACTGTACCGGTGGAGCTGCAGGTTACATCGATCGCTGGCTGCTGGGAAATAACCATATTTACCAGACTCCTTCATCACGGGTAAACAGACCAAAACAATGAGAACAGCTTATCGTTCTTTCAGACGTACAGATATCATTTTTTTTTCTTCCTCATTAATATACACACAGCACCTCATATTGACAGAAAAACACTGAATTGTTGACATTTTGGCAGATTTCTTAAAAAAGAAAAACTGAAATATCACATGGTCCTAAGTATTTAGGTGTACTTGTGTATTTTTTCTTTGCTCAGTATTTAGTAGAAGCACCCTTTTGATCTAATACAGCCATGAGCCTTTTTGGGAAAGATGCATCAAGGATTTGGGGATCCTCTGGCATTCCTCCTTGTAAATCCTCTCCAGTTCTGTCAGGTTGGATGGTAAAGGTTGATGGACAGCCATTTTTAGGTCTCTTCAGAGATGCTCAATTAGGTTTAAGTCAGGGCTCTGGCTGGGCCATTCAGAGTTGTTGTGAAGCCACTCCTTCGATTTTTTTAGCTGTGTGTTCAGGGTCATTGTCTTGTTTGAAGTTAAACCTTCAACCCAGTCTGAGGTCCTGAGCACTCTGGAGAAGGTTTTCGTCAAGGTTATCCCTGTACTTGGCCGCATTCATCTTTCCCTTGATTGCAACCAGTCGTCCTGTCCCTGCAGCTGAAAAACACCCCCACAGCGTGATGCTGCCATGACCATGTTTCACTGTTGGGACTGTATTGGAGGTGATGAGCAGTGCCTGGTTTTCTCCACACATACCGCTTAGAATTGAGGCCAAACAGTTCTATCTTGGTCTCATCAGACCAGAGAATCTTTTTGCTCACCATCTTGGAGTCCCACAGGTGTTTTTTAGCAAACTCCATGCAGGCTTTCATGTGTCTTGCATTGAGGAGAGGCTTCTGTCGGGCCACTCTGTCATAAAGCCCCGACTGGTGGAGGACTGCAGTGACTTTCTACAACTTTCTCCCATCTCTCGACTGCATCTCTGGAGCTCAGCCACAGTGATCTTTGGGTTCTTCTTTACCTCTCTCACCAAGGCTCTTCTCCCCCGATAGCTCTGATTGGCCGGATGGCCAGCTCTAGGAAGGGTTCTGGTCGTCCCAAATGTCTTCCATTCAAGTATAATGGAGGCCACTCTGCTCTGAGGAACCTTAAGTGCAACAGATTTTTTTTTTTTTTTGTAACCATGGCCAGACCTGTGCCTTGCCACAATTCTGTTTTAGAGTTTTTCAGGCAGTTTCTTTGACCTCATGCCAGTCATGGCCTAATGGAGGGAGAGTCAGACCTGTAACCCAAAGGTCATGGGTTCAAGTCCCAGGTCTGGCAGGGATTGTTGGTGGTGGGAGTGAATAACCAGTGCTCTCTCCACCTTCAATACCATGACTGAGGTAAAACCCTTGAGCAATGCACTGTTCCCCCAACTGCTCCCCAGGTGCCGCAGCATTGGCTGCCCACTGCTCCAGGTGTGTGTTTGCGGTGTGTGTGGTTGTTCACTTCCTTTTTTCTGTCAATATGGCTGCTGTGTGTACATTGTGTACACTCCTTAAACACTTTTTCTACTTGTAAATATGTATACAGTATGTATGTCTAGTTCTGCTGTTCTATGTTTTTCACTTTGGACAAAAATGATATCAGTGAACATGTATTATATCTCAGTTAAACATCCCCTTAAGCAGCTTCAATGTATTTTGTAACTTTATGTCATTAGCCTGCAAGGCAGCTTGAATAGAATTTAACTAAACATTATAAGTAGGTAGGTTAGCTTGGCAAGCAACATTTTAAATGTACATTCCTCAACACTGATGCAAGAGAGCCAAGTTGCTATATCAGATTCTCTATTTTCTCAGCAAAGTAGTTTATCCTGGGAAATAGTACAAAAATAATATAAATGAGTAACTTGACATATAGCAGAGCGTAGCAATTGTCTGCTTTTACAAAATCCTACTGTACATTAAAATGTGGCCATATTCCAGCTGCTATCTAAACCTGACATCATCATCATATATGCCATCACAGCATAAGTGATCTGAATATGAATTTGTGCGTACACAGCACGTCTCTACGTCTGCTGCGTGTTTAAAGAGCCTAGAGCATGTGAACGTGTGTTTATGTGCTTTCTCCAATCTGGAAGACACTGACTGCTGCTTATTTATGATAATGCAATATCCGTGCCCTTCTCAGGAAGCAGGTCAAATTCTCTCTGCACCAATAATGAAGACACAAGCGCCTCCCACACCGTGAAATTGCATAAAACATGCGATATGACACAATGAAATATACATGATGGGATTTTTCCCATGAGGTTGAAAATTATGGTGAGGAAAGGACAAGCATTCATCAAGACACCTGTATAATGATTAATAATCTGAATAATAATCATAAAGAGTGACCAGACGACCGTGATAATGTCAGAGAGCAATGTCATTTTAATGCCGATTTATAACTAGAGCTAAGATTTTCAGAGCTAAAATTATATATTTACAGTTTATATATATATACAGATAGATTACAGTAAAAGCAAAAAAGGAAATGCTTTCTCTCACTCACACAAACCCTTCTGACTGCAGTGGCATGATATGATCTATTAATTTTCTGTTTGTTTCATATTCTCATTACGGCACTGCATGCTGTGTTATGCAAATGAACCCTAGCCACCTCCACCTCTAATAGTTTGTTCTCATTTGAGGGACCGGAGGTCACCCTCTTCCTGTATCGGCAACATCATCTGACAAGGGGACTTGACCTGCTGTTGTCTTACAAATGAGAGGGCGAGAAAAGCTCAGCCAGAGGAATGGTTCTCTATTTAATTAAAGTAATGATTTTATTATCAATCAAAACCAGCATTTGATAAAGTTGCAGTCCCAGAGGTGAAAACAAGAATTATGTCTTTCCTTCCTCACACAGTATTTTGTCAGTATTTTTTTTATTTATTTATTTATTTATTTTCTGAACAGAATATATATATATATATATATATATATACATATGTGAAACATTAAATGTAATAAATTCATTGCAGAAAATAAAGCATTAATCACATAAAAAGACAACAAAATGTGAATGTGGCACCATGCGTATTTAATAATTGATGTGCTTTTTATACAGAAAAACCAACAGGAAATGGGTCAGCGCTGTTACACAGTACATTTTCAACTCGACACTTTCAAAAACACGCTATACTAAAGTTTAAATAAATTATGTATGACATAATTAATTACACAACACCGTAATAGCATTAATTAAATCAGTTGCTACAGTACTCACTAATGTTTGGGCTTCATTTAGTTTTCCCTCTTAAAAAAGATATCACTTCCTGGTGCACGATGGATGGAATGTGATATTGAGGACACAGGTGAAAAAAAAAATGGTCATCAATATAGGTTCTTGTGAAATCATTATTAGTTTGAAATGGTTTAATTTGAGAAATAAGATAAATAAACAGTTAGAATATTTCTTAATAAATTACTAGATTTTTATGCGAAAACCCAAGGATATGGGGTAAAAATTACTAAATCCATGCAAACCAAATTAGTGAAGTAACATAATTTCAAATTCAATCATATGTTAAGTTCGTCGTTGATATCATTATTGAACATAACTATTTGCTTTTAATATTTTGTCCAGTATATTAAGACACGTGATGGAGACTTTAAAATGTAGGCACAATATGAATAACCCAAATACAATATTAAATACAGCAAGAAGTAAAAGCTGTCACATCTAACTTAACAAATTTGATAGGTTGGGCTACATTATTTTTTATAGGTTTGTTATATTTTATTTATATGAGACTGATTTAATAGTTTATACATAATGTGCTCTACATTTCACCCTACTGTTTCATTTCTCCATTCAGCACACAAAAAAAGTTACAGAATGGTATTTCACTTTCTGTGGAACTGCACAACAGGAAGAAGATAGATGAATTTCCTACTGTTCCTCATCTTTGAATTAAAAGAGCAACAGGATCTCAAATCTAGGATGAAACACAGACTCACTCCTCAGCCAGTTATCAACTCTGGGTTGTAGGAGACTGCATTAATAATGTCCAGGAAGGCAGTCATGGGCCCTAATTAAAACACTTTCCATTGGAAGTACACAGGACAGGGACAGAGAAAGACAACGATGTGGAGAGACAGACAGAGAGGGGGATGGGATTAGTGAGGGCCCAGGGACACATAAAGAGGTGGAGCCACAGCTGGAACGGTCATGTTGCCAGGAATAGACATGAAATATGAAAAACAAAAGATGAAATGGGAAAAGATGGAGCAGAATAGGAACACGAGACATTGTATGTATGTTTGTAAATATTTTTACAAGCCTCTTTACTACTAGCACCACAGATGTGTGTGTGTGTGTGTGTGTGGTGTACAGTACAAGGACAGCAGATGTGTTGATAAATGTGCTGCCATCAGGCCTAAAGTATGATGTGTCATTGAAAGCCTAGTGATCAGACGTCCTCTCTCTCTTTCTCTTGCCCAGTTTTCTAACACAAGCACACACATTTGCATTGCCATTGCTGAGACATCCCTCAAAACTAAATGAAATAATGCAAAATAAAAGAAACAGACAAACATGTTTTGTTAGTCACAAAATAACATCCAAAGCAGGGTCAAAAGTTTGAAAAATGCTTCCACAATTTCACATAACATTTTTCATTATCCAGTCGATTTGAAAATATTCCAAAGAATATTTTGTGCTTCAATGGAAGCAAAAATATCTGACCTTTTATATAAAGCAGTTCAAATTATCAGTGTGACAAATTCTTATATAAAGTAGAATACAAAATATTTTATTTTCCATCATAACTTATTATTAGTATTATTAGTATTAAAACATGGTGTTCTGATAGCAGTATCATTAGTAATAGTATTACTATTATTATTATTCCCATTTTATTTGATCCATGTCTTTATTTATCTATCGCAAACTTACATATATATATATATATATATATTGTGCTGTCTATTTTGATGTCTATTTTGTAATTATATATATTCTGCTCACTAAAAATAGACAGCACATAATGGCACGCTTCATTTCCATAGCAATTCCTGAAGTCGTACGAAAGAAAGTGAGAAAGCTGGAGAAAAAAGGGATTTGTTCACTGTAGGTGATCTTCATTAAATAATGTAGCCTGTTAACAACAGAGTACTAGATCCTGTTTGGACAATTCCAGTGTATTTGAAGGCCATTAGAGCCCTGTGCCATGTGTGGAGGAAATCACTAATGAACAGAGAGTTATATTAGTCTCTTAATAACCGTGTGTCTATCTGTGTAGCGGCTAGTCCCACTGCAGTCATTTGCTGCCATTTTCTCGCCTACAGAAGCAGCCCGGCTTCACAATTACTCTTCTTCATGATAGCTTCCTGTCAAACAGGAGGCTTCCCCCTATTCAAATGAATGGCTACTGTGTCCCACCAGAGGCAGAACCCAGGTCTCAGATCAGGAAAAAAAATGGCTTCGGCATCCATTCAGAGCTCTGTTGGTGCCCTTTTAGTGTGCAGTAGAGCTGGAATGGACGTTAAGAGGCTGCTGGCTCCATTCAGCATTTGCGTTGATGACCTTGATGGGTCAGAGGAACGAGAGGTGTGTAATCGGCAACGGATTTTTAGCGAATCTCTGCAGACAATGAGCTGTTTAATTCACGGGCAGAGGTAGATAATGTCTGTGAAAAGATGTAACTGCAGATGCAGTTTTTGATTTCAACTCTACTGTGTGTTTGCCATTGTAAAAACACAAGGACAAGGGTTTTTAACCATACTGTAGTTTAACCATGGTATATGCTATAATAAAACTATAGCTAATTTTCGTAATGGAAATGCTAAATGCTAATGCTAGCCTGTTGCACATATACTAGCAAGAAGGTATTTTCCATTCTGCATGCGTCTCTGTGAACAAGATGTGTCATATAATTTTTGGTCTGTTTTCCCAGAAGAGAAAGACTGTACAAAGACTGACTGAATGTGTTTAAGCTACATGCAACATGCTAAAAACATGTGTTGAGGTCCAGGTGCACACATAGCATTTAGATGGCTTTAAAGCTAATGAACTAAAAGTCACTTAAAGACTAAAATAATACATAATATTAAAGAGACAAGAATGCTATTTCTGCATACTGTATTTGGCCATTTAGCACACAATAGGGTACAGTGTGAAGCTTCAAGCCACTAAACAAAAACATAATTACATTGCATTCTTTGTATCTTTCTGTAATCATGCACACACACACACACACACAGAGAGTGGAAATGTCTGCAGGGATTTGGCTAAACTGGCCGAGTGGCTAAAAGGGATCATGGCGGACATCCATCTCTTGAGAGGTTTGTGTGTGTGTGTGCGTGTACTAAAACTAACCCATCTGGCAGTAAATCTATATTAAAGTCTGAATGTCACAATGACTCGAACAGCACTAAACATTGTTTCATATAATTGTATTAAATTATAAAACTATCATTTTATTATCTTTTATGAAGTTAATTTTATGAGGTTTTCAGGTGGCAAACTCCAACAATAAAACTAACAAGTACAGTCTACAAAACAAGATTATATCTGGGGAAAACCACCAACAATCTAGACAAAACCACTTTCTAACAGTTTCCAGACTGTGAGTTTTATTTCAACTTCAGTGACTACAGACATTTTAGCTAATGAACTTAAATGAATCAGCTGTTCAGCTGCATTAGCTAAGATGCTGAACAAATACACTAACACATAACTGACATACTGAAGTGAGATAACGGAATACGTTATCACAAATTAATATACACAATCAGTTAATTACCAGTTGATTAATCGGCTGATTCATTCATTGTTGTTGCTTTATGTCAATTATAATTATTTTATTTATTTAGTTCTTTGTTTTGAATCATCCAATCACATTGCAGATAACCCTGAATCCTTCATGGACCACCATTGGCCACACTTAAAGACTGGAAAAGCCCACACTAGTCAACTTTTGCCCTGATTAATCCTCACTTTGATATCTGGATGCAAATAAAGTCAAAGTCAATCTGCAGATTTTGAGAATGAAATGTTTTTAAAACCTGTACACAATGTAAAAGTCATGTTGTGTATTTGCACACACTGATACAAGTGCACTACTGAACTTGACTATGACCCAGCAAATGTAAGCACATGCCAGAACAGTCACAACAAACACACACACACAGAAGATGTGGTTGAGTGTGCAGCACGGCAGGTGGCAGTTGTGTGAGACTGGTGTTAATGGCTCACCTGGCACAAGGCTCATGCCCACACATCCACACTCACTCACACACACACACACAGAGAAAGGTGGTGAGATGCCAGCTGTTACCCTGGTGACCTGCATGGCTGCGAGGATCCATGAAAAGAGAGTGATGGCTAAAGACGTTGTGTGTGCATGTGTGTCTGCAGGTGGGCTGGGCCACCCAGAGGGGAAGCTATGGCAGGCATACTAATCACAATGAGAGATAGAACTGGAGATCAGTATATGATACTAGCCCCATATCCCAAACAACTCAAAACAAATTTAAGCCACAACCAATGAACATGCACAAAAACGAACAAGGCATGGGAATATGAGTCTCCCTCAAGATACTAAAACTCAGGAAATACGGAGCTGACATCCAGCACAGAATCAGGTGGAATCACTCATAGGAATTGCACCGAGGTTGCTTTTTCATAGCTGAGGAAATGTAATGGAGTTCTCAATTATATTTCATTAAAGTACCTAGGTGCTAAAATAGTAAGGAGTCTAACACAGTGTTATATTTTGAGTGGGGTATTGCTTTTAAACAAAAAGTTACTAAAGTTGAATTTTAGAACAACCAACACATATAAAAGCAAAAAGAACAGCTATATGTTAGATTTAGATTTTACACAATGACATTGTATTTGCAAAGATTTTTTTTTTTTTTGCATAAATATAGTGTAGCACTACTGTACATGCAATTTTTTTTCCCTCTCAAATATCTGCCTCAAAGCGAACTAATCTGAAAATTGGATGCCGTCCATACACAACAGCAATGTAACATCTGGCCAGCAGCAGGTCGGCGGATCCAAACATGCTGCTGTGCTTGTGTATATACAAGTGTATGTGTGTTTGAGAATATACAGAAGATGTGTTAAGCTTCAGATCTTCTTAAATCTGATCCGCAAGGCTCCACCGGGAGAGGCACGACTCTGTGTACTTACGCTAATTAACCATGAGCACCCGAGATGAATAACCCCCAGGACCATGCTGGTTTTTACAAGACTCTATATCAGTGGAGAAAAACAACACAGCTGTTTGTGAGTTTTAATTCCTTGTATGTTAAGCTCACAAGGAAATCTAATGCAAACAGGACATTGTTTATGCTTTTATCCAACTTTCTATCATTCCCCAATCACAAGTTACTGTCAGATTGTTTCATTTTAATCTATCTACCTATCTACCCCTTCATTCATCCATCTATGAAAATGATGGCTTACATTGAAATTGTCCTACATTTTTCATTATAAACACAGCAAAAATGCATACATTCCATATTTCTATTTAACAAGGACGCATTAAATTGTTCAGAAATTAAAGCACAGACATTTGGAATATCACAAAAAAATGTCAATTGTCTATTAATCAGTGAATCGTGAAAAATGAATCACGACTTCCACAAAATATTAGGCGGCACAAGTGATTTTGCAAATGTGCTGCTAATAAGAAGAAATGTTTCTTGAGTGCCAAAACATCATATTAGAATGACTTCAATATTCAACATTTCCATCACAAGAATAAATAACTTTTTTTTAAGTTTGAAATTTGAATACAATTTCATAATATTACTGTTTTTATTGTTTTTGATAAAAAAAAATAAAGCCTTGGCAAACATAAAAGCCTTCAATCAATTAATAAATCAATCAAACTTTATAAACCGTACCAATTCAAAATTGTTTGTGTTGTTGTCTAACTGTTTGTTACCAATACAAAACTGTTGGCATGAGCAACAACGATAAACAGCTTTTACCAAAGATGAAAATGCTTCATGGGTCTGTTTGGGTTGGGTTTTTTTTCAGAAACATGCTAAAATAAAAGGTTTTTGGTTCTAATCTATTCTCTTTTGAACAGATTCCACAAATCAGACAAAAATGAGACATTTTGTGAGCGGCAGTGTGAAGATTCAAATCCATTCTATTTTACATCTGATTGTAAAACGATCCTCCCTGTTTAGAAATGGGATGAGAGCGTACCAGAGGGCCATAAACGCTAACGAACAACGCATGTAAAGACTTTGGCTCGGAGTGCCAGTGCGAAGCATTTATCACCAAATGCTGTCTGTAACAGTCCAATAAATGATGAATGATGGAAGGAGGCTTCCACAGCACCTGCTCCCCTCATAACAATGGCAACGGATTAGGACAGGGTTGAGGAAAATGGCAAAACCTGTTAGCCAGCGGGCCGAGACAGACGTATCGCAACAGAAAGAGAGAAAGATAGAGTGACAATGGATGGCGACGAAAGAGAGTAAGTCCATCTGTTACTACAATGGCGCTCCAAATGCCGCTCCACGGCTGATATTTACATGAGCTTATCCGGCACAGCTCATTCCCAATACAAATCTACGAACAAGCAGCTCTACCAGAGCAAAACACGGTAGCAACACAGCCACAAATGCTATGTAAATAACAATACAGCAGCAATAGGTCAGGTGGGAGCAAAGCAAGCTGGTGTTTCCATGGAAATGACAGAACGGAGAGTTTGTGGTATTGCACAGGTACGTGCGCGCACTTAACTCAAACTCATAAACTCAACACAAACTTTTCCTTTTTCAACACTCGAGTCCCCTCAGGAGTGAAGCAGATCCTCATTAATAGCTAATTACGAGCACTAGAGATACAGCTTGAAACATTATGTGGCGGACACTAAAGCTAATCAGCATTCAGACAGGGTGGCTCAGCAATACGCCTGAAGCAGCTCAGGCATTCACCGATTGGTTCTCAGCGTATCCAGGGCAGTTCCAACTACAGGTTGGGGAATATGCTTTTCAGTTGGTCATGGAGGGCTTTTGATGGGACCATGGAGAGTCTTGACTTTTAGGTGAAATTATGCACATCCCACTCAAAACAAAGTGTTCTTGTAAGTTCCTTGGCGTTAGACAAATTGTATTAGACAAGGTTTTGAAAGGTTGTAATCCAGCATGGCACGTCGTTGGATTTCTAAACAGGCGGGATTGTTTTAAGGCCTTTATAAGGCTCTTTGAAGAACCAGCGGGATCTTTGTAGTGTGTTTGCGTCCAACTGGGAGGGAAAGCCTGTGTACAAACCCTGCGTGTTTCCATTGCGTGTTATGTGTACTGTTGTTTCCTTTCTCCAGAGGAGTTTGGAAGCATATGGACCAGTTCATTAGAACTAATGTGTCATAATAATACGTTGCTCACGAGGCTTTTGCACAAAGCGTTGCCAGTGATAACAAAGCAATCATTTCTAACAAGCCGCATTAGCATAGAATCAGCTGTGAAAATCCCAGCGGTGAGCTAGTCATCCCTGCTTTCTACAACAAAGATGCCTTTCAGAGGGTAAAAATATGAAGCAAGAAAGGTGCAGGTCTTCCTTAGGTCCTCTCATCTCCATGTTTCATTACCTCGCTCATCACATTAATCCCATTATCCATTTCAAGCGATCTGAACAATGCTCAACAGGTTCTACATGATGCCATAAAATCAATTAACGCTCATGATGTTCCAAACTTGTATGCATTTATTTCTTCTGCTAAGTATAAAATAATATATTTTGAAAATCATTGGGTTCCAATGTTGTTTTGGCTTAATTGACTCACTGTAAGAACAGATATAGTTTAAATGTTCTTTAAAACACACACACACAAACACAAGGATATAATAAATAATAATACTATTTCTGTTGTTGTTTGATGGTCTTATATACAGTATCAGGTTGTTGTATTTTTTACAGTGAAATATTCCAATAATAACAGTTACACTTATTATTTTATGGCCATAGTGATGCATATCATTAAAACAAATATTAATAATTAAAATAATCATCAAATTTTTGAAAACCGCAAAATAGCAGTTTCATTTTTTTCCCTCAAATCATGCAGCCCTAGTTTAATCATATCATACCGAATTTCTATTGGTTGTTATTATTTCAAAACTATTTAGCACATATAGCAATTTTTGTATTTTTGACATAACACACATTTAATCTGCTCTCAAAGCAAATCAGTAGCCATGTAAAAGATTAATTTCTGTGCCTGCGAGACCCCCGGGCTTTATTTTATGTTGTCTCATTTCCTCTAAAGCTACAGGAAGTGATGGAAGAGAACCTCTCTTTCGCCTTTCTGACTGCTGTTAACTTGTTCTGACAGGGCTGCTTTGCTCTCTGTGCAGGTCTCTCACTCCCCACTTCCTCATCCAAGCCTGAGTGCCTTTACAGCCACAAGGAACCTGTTCTTTTTGAATCGCCACACGTGAATGATCAGCAGCGCCGCACAGGCAGCACAGGACTTTCCGGTGGTGCGTCTGAGAAAAGAAAGGTGGTGATGAGTGATAGATTCACTCCATTATGTTCTGCTCTAGGTCGAGTGTGAGAATAGTCTGATATTATTCCTGCTCATCCCTAAAATAACCACGAGATCCCCACAGGAAACCACAGCACTGGATGGCAGACTGACAGAACAAAGTAGATAAAGAGGAAGTGGAGGAAGAATTGGATGCAGTGGAAAAAAGACGACATATGGTATTCCTACAAGGTACTAAAGATAACAGCACATTTATGTGTTGTGTTATATGACTTAATTAAAACAAAATCGTATAAATTTGACCCAGCTGACAAATTTTCAAGGAAACGTCCTTCTATCAGCATTTATACATGCCTCATCAAAACATTGTTCTTGTAACCTTGTTTTGGAGGATTCTGTTAAGCCTTGGTTATCCTCACGGGTATTTGACATCTGTGCCTTTTGGTTGTATTTTTAACAAGCATTTTGAAGTATTAAAACTACTGTGCATTTGCAATTTATGCTATTTGTTGCATTATAAAATGCAATAAAAAGACTACTGTAAAATAGTATTACCACAAAATAGGCAACTCTTTTTCTAATACTGTTATTATTTGTTAAATGTATTTATTTTCTATCATTCCTTACTATTTTGAACAGATAGATAGATAGATTAATTTGAATACATTATATTTTATATTTATATATATTATACTTGCATTTCTGGTTAATTCATTTCTTTAAAAAAAATATTAGTGTATATCCTAATATGTATTTAAATATATATATTTCATAAATACAAAATAATCTACAATTTGACATATACAAAAGCACGCGCACACACACACACATATATATAATGTTGTTTAAGCAAGTGCATTAATTTAAATAACTGTGCACTTGACTGAAAAAATGTCACATATTGCCTTAAGCACAATAATGTCTAATTCCAGATTTATCAAGAAAATCCATGTTTTTGTGCAGTGATAATTATTTAAAAAAAACGTGATTTTTCAGATTGTTTTGAAATGAGGTCAAAACATCCCTAGAGTAACACTCTGGCGGTGAACCGATGCCCCAGACTGGACTCAGCTGAGATTCCAAGATCAGCGAGGCATGGCTCTGGCACTCCACTTGATCCCACTCACCTGTGGATATGGATAGTGATTTTGCGACAGATGAGAGCCTGCGAAAATGCTGTCAACCTGCAAATCTCCATATACTGTACATGCAAGAGCCATTTCCCAGTGATTGTATTGAGTTGATGGGCCCATCCGGAGAGACACAAAGAGAAAGGGAGGGGCAGCTGGAGCCCCGCTGAGTGAATTCTAATCAAGCCGACCCTTAATCACTAGGTGTGAATGAGGAGTGGGTTTCGTTAAAAGTTGAGGTCTCTTCACTGGGATTGATTGCAGGAGAGATTTACAGCCGCACCAAAGCACCTTTTTACTCGCAACCCACCATAAACCACAGCAGAGCCGCTGAGAAGCCATGGCAACGGGAGTCCAGCACGTACGCACATCCCACCGACCGCAGCTCCAACTGGGAGAGAAGAGGATCAGAGCAGAACAGAGAGAGAAACGGGAGGAATAGACACAACCAAGAGTTTGCAAAGGAAGGCAGCAATTAAATGTAGCAAAAAGAGACGCGCTCACATTCGTCCAAATGCTTTGCGATTCGTTTTGATGATGTCTTGCTGAACATTTTGTACCTCCCGTTTTTTCCCAGCCCATGAATAAATTATAAGTCTGCTTTTTAAGAGATATACATCAACAGATTCAGGACAGCAGTGGTGCAGAAGAGCAAAAGCCGATCCAGAAGGACTGAGAAGGTGCTGTAATCACATACAAACCTAATGAATTTTGCCTTCAACAAGATAAACATTCTTTGAGGATCACCTGTGAAGACTTATTGCACATCAGAGCCCTTTAAAGATAATGAATTACGCTGTGCACACATAAACACCTAGCTCTTGGTCTCAACTCTGCCTTAAATCTATTGATATACTGTACTAGTAGTACTATAAGAACATGACTGTTGACAGATACCTGTTTTAAAGGCGTAGTCTACCCCCCAAAAAAGTTAATTTCATGTTGCTCTAAACCTATATAACTTCTGTGCAACACCAAAGTTGATTTCTGAAGAACATCTTAGCCTTTTTTTGTCATAAGATGAATATGAATGAAGGATGGGGCTGTAGAGTTTCAAAAACACACAACTGGGCCATACAAATTGTGCACTATTACAAAACTTCTGAAGCCATACATATATTTGTCATCATTCACTCACTGAAATCTTTACAGAACAGTGAGCTGAACTCATGAACAAGTCATTCAGAAGAGTAAAGTGGACTTGATCACCTGATTCATTTATTAAATAATGATTTGCTTACATATTGGATTTCAGACCTTCATGAGCACCTTTATCCGATGATTCATTGAAAATATTTAACTTATAGAAGCACTGATTCAAAAATCAAATGTCAATATTTAATCTTCAAAGAGCCAAAAAGAGCTCTTTTATCCGTCCAATTCATGAATGAATCATTCATGCTAGTTTTGCATCAACCGTTTCATTGAAAAGTTTTGCCTCAAAGCGGCACTGATTCACAAATCACACATCACTACTTGAATCAGTTGATCTCCAAAGAGCCAAGAAGAGGTCTTTTATCAGTCAGTTCAAACCAGTTTTCAGAACTAAACCAAGTGAACAATTTATTTACAAATTGGACATCGGTACTTCACTCATGAACTCTCACTGAAGGTCAGATTTAACAGGGATACATATATGGAGCTTTCTTTCTTTGGGGTCTTAACGGTCTCAATCTCGCTGTTACTTTGAAAAAGTTCACTTTATAACAAAAATGCACCTCAGAATCCTCAGAATTTTAATTTTATGGTGAACTATTCCTTTAACTCCAAAGGATACAGTGGGGAACTCTGATGTATTTTTGATCACCTGGCATGCTGTAGAGTTCCACCACTATGACCATTTGTCGAGGGAGGCTGTTATCTCTATGGTAACTGTAATAGAGGAAGAAGCACTAATTTGCAGGTTTTTTACATATCATTCATCCATAGCACAACTCTCCAGACACTCGCCCATACACCAGTGGCCTACAAATGTGCGAAGTCATTTTTCAGCCTGAGAGGAATCTGAAAATTAGGCCCCACTTTTGAGGCATCCAAAGAAAGCCTGATTCGACTGATTGCTGTGTGGCTGTCTAATGCGCCTGGCTCGTCAGAGACTAGATATTCAACCCTTCACACAGACACAAGTGCCTGTCAGGATCTGAGGATGATTGATCATAAAAAGAGAGGCAGAAGATGGGAAAAAGAGTGGGGGACAGGATTGTAAATGGCGCTAGTTATCGAAGTTCACTCACGACTGAAGTATCTAGCTTCGGTTCACAAATAATGCTCCTTTCTATCGCTGATGAATTATTTGGACTATGCTGTGTATCTAAACACGCTTTTTAAGCCTGCTTGGAAAGCCTTGGGGATGACAATTAACCTCGACTGTAAAGTTATTTTATCTTTAGCTGTTGTAGCCATGGCCCTACTAAAGTAAATGAACCTTAGACAAGCTCTCCTTTGTCTAGCAGCCGTATTATCCTCTCTACAGTATATGGAGTAAAGAGTAATTAGAGTTAATGTTGAAAAGTAGACTCTTTTCACACAAAACTCTAATGACACCATAGTCAAACTGTCAGGAAATTTACACATGGCTATTCACGGTGACTAATGACATGGGCCTGCAAGAATCAATGAAGATCTTGTGAACTGGGATGAGATTCATTCTTCGTGGCTGGCGACTCGGTTTTCAATTTTCTTTGA
Organism: Enteromius radiatus; assembly: GCA_032357445.1. Lineage (NCBI taxonomy): Eukaryota > Metazoa > Chordata > Actinopteri > Cypriniformes > Cyprinidae > Enteromius > Enteromius radiatus. The sequence continues at coordinate 8,122,144 of JAUCMS010000001.1, forward strand.
CTTTACAAGAAGTGGAACTAAAGAACTTCTTAAGCGTATACATGAAAGATAAATAGTTTACTTTGTGGTCGTGTCCGACACCTGATCAATAGGGTAGCGTCTAATGAAAATGTCATGCAAATTGTTAATTTAGCTTTGTCTGGCAGTAATTAATGAGTATATTGATAATTAGCATGCTGTCGACACCATGCAAAACAAGCCCTTTGATCCAGCTTAATAGCCATTATGTAATTTAGCCAGCACTTCATCTGGTGCAGCACATCTACTGTAGTAGTAACAGGAAACTACATCAGTCTTGGCTAAGTGGGTAACATGTTGTCATCATGTGCGCTTCGTAAGAGCACGCAAACACTTAAGAAAAAATAGCTTTCAATGCGGTGTGCAACACAGCTCTAAATGAATGCAAACATCCCGCAAAGTTTGAAATCTGGAAGTGCACCATGTATGAAGTTATTTTCTCTCAAAAGAAAGAGTCTGAAACATTGAAACGAGTTGTTCTTAAAACAAATATCAAGCCATTTAAACATATTTCCTTCCCACTTCGCATTGGTCTGAATGACAATGCAAATTCATTATTTGCCACTAGGTACCACTTTTGGAGCAGTAAAAATAGTGGTTTCCTTGGTAACAACAAACACTGTTTTATTATGCATTACATAAATAAATGAACACACATAATACGACAATTAAAGTGTTTTTTTTTTGTTTTGTTTTTTTGACCTAGCATGCATGTCAACCTGTTGTTGGAGACTCCCAAGACCAAAATATGCACCTTTCATTCACCCATAATAGGGGCACTTTATACATTTCTACATTCATATTTAATTCAATAATACACACAGAAATTAAAACTGTAACTTTTAAGGGATATATTATTTTTGGATATTTACAATTAGGCTACATATATTAAAAAATGCTTAGGGTTAGATATACGTAATATATTTATTAGCAGATTTGAATACATTTTAAAAAAATCTACATAGCTGCATACTGCTGGTGCTCCCAGCATGCACCCAGGCATGAATAATTAATAAGGCCGCATGTTTTCACTGTTTGTCAGTTTCACTGTTGCTGTTGATTTTGTCATGTTTAGTATCTTGCTGTTTTATGACGTCTAGAGTTTAAAATTGCCCATTTGTGCCCAAAAATTAACCATTGATTGTTACTGTTGTTGTGTATTAAGTCTGTGTGTGTGTGTGTGTGTTTAACACAACCCATCCTGCAATAGCCAGATCACTGTGTTGTTTAAATAAAGTCTTAAAAGAAAAAATCTGTGTGTATTGTTCATTTCAAGCAAAACATTTTTTTAATTAACTTTTTACTCTTTGATTGTATGTTCCTGGTCGTATAGTGAGAATTAGGGCTGCACGATAATCATCGCGCGATATTTATTGCGCATCTTGTGAGTAAATCCTCTGCGTAGTGAATGCGGCTCAATGTAAGACCACGCACCTGATGGAATTTTCCGCTGATTATAGAACCGGATTTAC
>JAUCMS010000001.1:8141453-8160481 GCA_032357445.1 Enteromius radiatus
TTTTTAAAGTAAAAAATACTACTATTGCTATTAAATAATAAATCATAATAAATAAAAATGCCTCTGGCTCTAGCTGGAACTCTTTAAAGTTTTCAACCACATTATAAGGGTAGTAACTTTTGCATAAAGTTAAAAGGCAAAATTGCCTGCATTTGTGTATTTTTATGTGATCATTTGCTGTATTATTTAATTTATTAAAATTCTGAATGTCCGGTCACAGAGTGCAGCGATCAGAACAAACAAACATCACACCTCAAAACTCGGACGGTTTTCACACTTGGGTTGCTCACTTGATGAGTTCATTCCTTTCATTTTACTCTGTAATACCTATATCTTAGTGCATTCATTTACAGAATACCACTGCGAAAACAAACTTGATCAACACTAAAAGCAGCACGCCATAATAAACAGTCAGTAATACACACCAACTCTTCTTATTTCTCGCTTGCATGCACAACCCATAATGCACCACATCATCTGCCAGCCTTGAACCTCAGAGGTGTCGCCCGTCCCGTGTCCTGCGGTAACACTCACTCCAAAACATACACCCACGCGAAAAAGCCAGATCCAGTCAGTGCATCCTGTACCGTAGCTCTGTATCCATGACAGGCCTATTTATAGCTCCTCTGAGAAAACAATATGGGCAGCTGCTGGTCTCTCTCACTCTCTACAGACACCAATTAAGCTCCATTACATACACCAACACAGCACTAACAAACAACTCAAGCCCGAGAGAGCAAGAGAGCTGGACAGAGATAGAATTACACAGACGGAGAGAGAGGTAGATAGATAGAGATGGAAAGAGGCGACATAAAAGAATGAGACGACTGGGCCTGAGTAAAAGCTAATGTTGTATGAAGCATATTGAATTATCCCAGCAGCTGATTTGCAGGAAGGCTGTAGGGTGGGAGAGCAGCGGAGCTGATGCATGGGGCCGATGCACCGTAATCGCTCCTATCGATGTGCACAGCTCATACAGTCATTTAAAAACAGCTGATCCAGACAGCAGGGTCAAGAGGCCGAATGCACACACCAGCAACGTGCAGAGAGACTAGCTCTCCGTGTTTATCTTCGCTAGTATAATTACTGCCTGCTTGATGATCTGCAGTAGGGCTGTACAGTTATGACAAAAAAGTCATTATTTTCCTTTATAATGTATGCGTCGTTATTCATTTTAATATATGATGGGCAAGTGCATCCGATGTACTTTCTGTGGGCAACACAGATGAAACAACGTGACAAATGTTTTGGAATTAATTTATTCCCATTTTTATATATTAGTAAATAAAGACAGTGCCTTAATGGTCATCTTCATAGTGGCCCTCTTAGCGGCATGAAAAACAAAACTGTTATCAAAATTTGAATACATTATACAGCAAAAGTGAACAGCACAACAATATTAGAATGCTTCCATTCCATTAAATAAACAGAACCACCACTGAGTGCATTTATATGAGCACTTATAAACAAGATTAAGCAGATTTTTACCGAAATCTGTTATATATTAAACAATGCAAAAACAAATATGTAAATGTGGAGTTTACATATCTTTAACCCAAAAAAAAATTTTTTTTTGAAGCTTTTTGTGTGATTATTTATTTTAGAAAAAGCATTTGTTAAAATGAAAGAATGGAGCTAGAATAAAATTATGCATTTTTTTGGCAGATTGTGAAGATAAAACGCTTAGATTTAAGATTTAAATGGGCTTGTTAGTTAAGTTGCTTTTTTCATAGCAATATCCAGCAACACTAAGTAAAGATATACCTCGTTTTGTGTAATTTACAGCACAGCAATGATAGAAGAGAGGCACGACTTTGATGTATTTTTAAAGTGTTTGCTCATCTGTAAAAAGTCTCTAAGACTTATGTCAAATAGAGACATTTGAAAGATATCTTTAAGGTGTTTATGATTTAAATGTAAATGATGTAAAACTGATTTTTTAAAAGACGTTTATCTAAAGTTTGTACACAGTAGATGTTTTCTGATGAAATGCTCTTTAAAACACATCTTGTAGAGATTCAGTTTGCCTGGGTATTGACTGGACGACAGATAAAGCAAATGTTGCTTTTGCTTATTTTATATAAATGTATAGGCTATACAAAGTTGATGAAAAATATTACATCAAAATGACTTTAATAAGTTTGTTTTAAGTAATCAATCAATGCTTCAGAGCAATCTAATAAGATGAAAGACAAAAAAATGGATAAAACAATTAAACAAACATACCACTAATATAAAAAAACAATAAAAATTACTTGTATTTCCACTTAAATCTCTAATTGTCTTCATTTTTGCTGATAACTTTAAATAAAGCTATATACTGTCACACACACACACACACACACATTATATATATATATATATATATATATATATATATATATATGTGTGTGTGTGTGTGTATGAGAGCAATGATGTACAGTATTTGTGTTTATGTTGTTGTGACCTTTAATATAGACTATCAGCAACAATTCGTATGACGCACATTTCTCTGTGTATTATACAATATAACAAACTACATTATAGCACAGAAAGAGGGAAAGTTTGAGCACGTAATTACTCAGCCAGTGGGTGCCAATATAATAAGATGTAAGCTACCATCATGAGCGGGCAGCAGTAAATCAAGCAGTGAAATGACCAGGTGCACGTCATCCCATCACAACGACATCCCTACAGTGCACTAGCCTGTCTTGCAAAATAACATTTTGATAGACTGATTACACAGTTCTCCTGGCCTCCCTCTACTTTTCATTATGTTAGGGTACTCACACCCCCAGGAGAGGAGAGAGGAGATATTTGGAAAGCATTAACAAAATTTTTATTAAACTTTCAGGCATACAATCTGACTTTCTTTGTAATGTAAATACTAAAATTGGGTATATAAAAGAGGTGGAATTTATAGCATAGCTGCTGTATTTAGTGGGCCCCACAGGCAGTGGGGACCCTATAATTGTCACCACCTTTCACCCCACTAGCAATGGCCCTGGTTGTATAATGCGGTTGTCACTTCTGCAATTAGTGAACCGTGTGTGTACAGAATGGAGTTAATATGTTAAAAGTTGAACAGACAATCAAATTTAGCTGTAGTGCAATATCTACATCAGAACATAAAACATGCACTTGTCATTTCTGATTAATTTAACTGGCTCTGATTTGCCAATGCATTCAAACACAGAGTGGAGTCTGTAATTGGTTACAATGATCATCCACTTGCCAAAATAATAATAAGAAAAAGAAAACACCCTGTAAATAAAACATTTTGACAAAATGGAATGCTGTAATCACCAATTTTCCTGATTACTTGATCACAGCAACTGTAATAACATTTCTTTCTTTTTTTTTTCAATTAATTGTGCAGCTCTCATCAACATTCGCATTTGCCCAGTTAAAGAATAAGTCAGGATCTTATTATTATTTGTCCCTCTGACTGTATTAAACAGAGGCCGGTAAGCAGTAATTGAGTGAGCCTCTGAGGATAAAATAATCCCTCAGCCTCATGGACTTCACCATAAACAAGCCTCATATTTAAAACAAAGTGCCTTGTTCCTGTTGAATACACAGAGCCAGATCTAATGGAGCATGTAGGTGTATGCGAATCTGAATCCTTAAAAAATATAAATAAATAAATAGTATACATGTTCCTGCCATAGATGTATAGGCTTCCAATTGTAAAGCATGGCAAGCTAACTACACAAACAAGACTTTCCCAGATGCCATCAGTTTAATATATACTGTATGGGTATTAAGTAAATAAATAACCAAATCAAAAATAGTACTTTAGTAAACATAAATGTTAAACCTGATTCTACAGCCCAATGGTTAATATACACTTTCAGTACACTTTCAGTGTTTTGAGAAGCAAATAATAGCAGTCATGTAGGTTCTGAAATAACATGAACGTGATTACATGTTGACAGAATGTTAATTTCAGTGAACAATTTCATTAAAATTCAAACAGCAACGGAGTTTAAAATAACTAAGTGAATGGTTTAGCATGCAGGCACAGTTCAGAAGGTTAGGAGTTGCTTAAAGGAACAGTTCACTGAAAAAAATTAGCATTTACAGAAAATGTTCTCACCTTCATACAATCCAAGATGTAAGTTAATATCACTTGCTCAGCAACAGATCGATCCTCTGCAGTGAATGGGTGCCGTCATATTGAGACTTCAACCAGCTGATAAATCTCCCACAATAATCCACAAGACTCCAGTCAACCAATTAACTTCTCATGAAACAAAAGGCTGTGTGTTTTTAATCAGTTTTTAAATTCAAACCATTGCTTCCAGCTAAAATATGACTCACTATCCATAATATTGCTTTCTGCAGTTCAAAACCTCTCTGAATCAGAAGAGAAATGCAATATGCACGAATCAAGGACTGCTTACAAACGAGAGAAAGAAAAAAAAACGTTCTAAATAAATACGCTAGTGTATTGTGATGTGAGAGGACAACAGAGAATAGATTATTTTTACAGCATGGATTACAAACATATATCTTGGCCTGAAGCAATGGTTAAATCTCTCATTCTGGCGGCACCCATTCGCGGCAGAGGATCCACTGTTGATGCAACGCTAAAAATTTCTTCAAAACGTTTCAGATGAAGAAGCAAACTCATCTAGATATTGGATAGCCTGAGGGTGAGTCTTCATTTTTGGGTGAACGATTCCTACAATCACTAATACTAATAATCACAGTAAAAATGAGGTAATATGGTGGTATACAGTATATTAGCTTGACTGTGGGCTGTTTATGGTCGCCAAGCAACTCGTTGTTTTAATATAGAATGCGTGCACTACTATGCGACTCATCCAATTAGAGTCTACTGCTTTTTTTCTTGTTGTTTGTAGATTTAAATAAAAGGTTTTAATCCTGTTCGTTTTTTGACACTGTGACAAGAAACAGTATAACAGTTGGAGCTCACCTCGAGTGGATTCAACAGAAAATGGAAGAAATGAATGACATTTCTTTCAAATCAAAAAAGCTTTTAAACTTGCAGTCTCACACTCTACATTTGTATCACAAAATGTTTTTTGTGCCAGGATCCCTTTTGGGATGAAAATCTATTTTACGCAGCTCGTTAAGCAGCATGTGACTGTGAAGGACCACCACGTTATTCTCCTATGAATTTGCGTAACACTCCACATGGGTCACACACTAAATTCTGCATGTGGTAAGTCCTCAAGGGCAAGGGTGACTTTGAGTGGAACATTTTAATGTCTGTATTCTCTCCTTGTAGGGTGCTATTAAGTAATTGTTCTAGTTTATTTTATCTAGCATTGTTCATTAAGCATTTTCAATGTCTATCTATTTAGCACTAGTGCAATTTTTTCAAATAACGCAGGTGTCAGGAACTACAGTATGTGAAATCTCAACAGATCAAATGAGATAATACTAGAGTCATTTCATGCTAAATCATTCTTTAAACCATACGGAAATGAAAGCAAGTCCAGGTCAGTGCAATCCCTCTCGTGCAGATTGGGCCAGATGCACACACATGACTGCTCTCAGCACCTGGGCCTACTGTAATTGGCTGATCTTGCTGAAGTCAACAGAGACCCTCTCGTCTTCATTTCACCCTCTTTAAGAGATTCTGCTGATGCTCGACATTACCACAAGTCCACTGTTAACAGAGAAGGCAGCAGACTCAGAAAAGGGGGAATAGCAGGTGAAGGAAAAGTGTTGGCGTAGTCGAATGGTTTGTAACACTGGGGGTTTCACTCTTTATGAAAGTGAGGACAGACCCATTAGAATTTAAGACTCTCGCTTTCTTCACTGTCTGACAGACTATAGGGGTTATTCTAACAAATGGATGTCTTTTAATGTTTCCTGACATGATTTTTAAAGTAAATCTATGATTTTAAATATTCAACAACCAACAATGTACCAATATATATGCATATACTGTATATGAAGAGCTCAGATGCAAAAGCCCCTAACTGCCAATTTTTATATCAGGCTCCTACATTATGTAATTTCACTTTAATGTCAGTTAATAAGTTATTTTTATTGGCATTAAAGTGAAATAACTGGACATATATACAGGAGCTTGAAAAAATTTGAGACCGCACTTTTCATCTGAACTCTTTATTTGCGTGTCAGTGTGCACTAAACTAAGTTCTCTTTCATGTCTTGTTATGCTTAAACTGTGAACTGTCAAATACACATTCTTTTTATGTTAACACACAGGATTTACAAAAGCAGTCCGTTATGGGCCAGATTTACAAAACAGAGCAAATTAGTGTTAGAGCACAATTCCATAAAATTGGAGATGGGAGGAGAAAATTCTGCATGTGATTTACTGACAATGCAAACATTAAAGAACACAGACACAGCCAGATCATTTACATAATGAACAGCACAATCTACCAAGAGCAGTGCAAATTACCGCCTGCTTTAAAGGGGTGTTTTTTTCTTCTTTTCTAGGCTTTATTGCATTTATGGGGTTTGTTAAAAACAAACTTTTTTTTTTTCACATAGTTTACCTTTATTCCACACATACTGACCCTTCTCTGATCATTTCCTGCTTTTATGCAGCCCCTCCATTAGAAATACATGATATGCTCTGATTAGTTGGCCCAGTGTGTTGTGATTGGTTAAACCACCTCTAGTGCATGTCTGGATGTCCCGCCCCTCAGCTCAGCGGCTCCAGTTGCATTGTAAACAATGGTGTCAACTCAAACGCAAAGTACAGTGTACTATTGAAGAGGATCGCACAGAAGCTATGCTCTTAAAGGCACAATTCATGACAAAATTTTCATTTTGGGGTGGAATAACCCATTTGTATGTTATTGTCTCGTACTTTCAGATGGGCAGTTATTTGTGAATGCTCCTGCTTCTGTTAACTTTTAATATATAGTTTTTTTTTTTTTTTTTGATTAAAGGTTTAAAACAGTGCTTCTCATACTGTAGCTATGTGAAAATAAGTGTATTCACTGAGCTGATGATCTCAATGAGAGAGAGACGCAGAACAGGGCAAGGAACAGGATGAGAACCACTGCTTTAGAATACTTATTTTGGAACTTATGAATCCATTAGAATCTTTAGAAGACAGAATCATATTTATGAATAGACTTTACGTGCATCCCTAGTTTTCTCTTCCTCTTCTCCAAAGCAGCACAGCATGGCCTTACTCCCTTTGTTGCATGTTCCAGGGCAAGGTTTATCTTATTATTGCTATCTTATTACTATATTCTTAGCAAATAAATGCGGCCTGGTAAGTCAAAGAGACACAAAATGTTTAATTATTCCAACTTTTTTACAGCAGTACATTGTTAAAAAAAATGTAGGTGCTCTAATGTCGACGTGGGGAAAAACAAGGCACCCATACTGTAGCTTCCCTTGGTCAGATAATCAGGAGCGCACAAAGATTAAAGAAATATGTCAAGGTTCCTGTGCCGTTAAAGGCAGACCAGGCCATATTCTTGTTTCTCAACTTTGCTTGTTAAAACTGCTGCTGTGAAAGCTAGTAATGCACTGATAGGTAGCACTGCCAAAGGGGAAGCCAAGAATGTAAGATAAAATCATAAAACCTCTCTCTTCTTTACTGAACAATCGATACGCCCAGTTCTCTTTAAAGATATATCAGGAAGAATTTGAATAGAAGGAGTTTTGCTCTTTTTTATGGCAGTCCCATTTTACTGTCCACTATTAACTCTTCAGCCAAGTCAATAGTTTGGGAGGCAACAGTGGTATGTAAGTGACTTCTTTTTTTAACCACTATCCGTGCCAGCGTTCTCGCTTATATTCTCTCCTGAGTCTAGTTCATCAAATTCTTAAGCTTTTTGTCCTCTCTTTCCACACTGACTGCTACTCTCAGCTGTTGTATTAGAAAGCCTCTTGGCTGTGTTATAGTTCTGTGCCTCTGCCAGGCTGTCAGAAGGTCTGTCTGAATCAAATATGCTAATTAAGAGAAACACAGAAGCAAAATGAATGACATATTGGCATTGATCTGTTTAAGACATCAAGACTGCTTATTTCTTAACAAAGGGAAGAAAGCTATTTGCATTGATCAGTTGGAACATTCACTGGAGGCTTTTTCAGAATTGTACTTGTGACTAACAAAGAAAATGTCTATGACAGCATGTCAAACGTACAATGACTTTCATGGAGGTCAACAATTATTCAGTCATTTTTTGGGGCTCGATCTGTTCATTGCACACAAACCAGAATGCATCTTGATGCTAAATTGTAACTTTTTAAAACACTTTTTGGTGATATTCGTCATTTTAGAAAGCATTCTATCACTTTTGCTGCCTCCAGGGTTTCTATAAATTCTCATTCAAGTACCACTAAATACTGAACTTAACATAATAGAGTTAAGCAGCACTCTCTAGGCAAACATGATTTCTGACTATTTATTGGAACAGGAATATGTGCAGTGAGTGACTCATTTAAACTTTTTGTTATTGCTGTTGTATAAAGCTGTACCAAAAAATGTATATGAAAACTTGCATAAATTAAACTAAAGCTACTGTATATTGTACTGTATATACCACTAAAAAGTTTTGGGTCAGTTTATTAGTATTATTTATTTATTACATATGAAGTATCTTTTTATCAAAGCTGCATTTATGCTATCAATACATAATTAAAATACAGTATTATTGTGAAATATTATTGCCATTTAAAATAACATTTTTTATTCAACAAATATATTTTAGATTTTAAAATAAAATGCAATGTATTCCTGTGATGGAAAACCTTTCTTTTCAGTGTCTTATGATCCTTTGGGAAATTATTATAATATTCTAATTTGGCACTCAAGAAACAGTAGTTATTAATGTCAATTATATATAACAAACAAACAGTGGGCTGCTCAATCTTAATCTTAATTTTATGTAATGCTTAAAAATTAAAGGATAAAAAAAGTGATCATAATAAATAGTCCAAACTTTTAAAATCAATAAATATATTTGTGTGTGTGTGTATAGAAATATACTGTATGCATATACCTACATATATATATATATATATATTTATTTTTATTTTATTTTATTTTTTTTTTACGCACGCGTGTGTGAGTGTATACACGCACAAATATATATGTACATATAGACAGAGAGATCCTGGACATCTTGTTTAGACACATAACATCATGGATTCTATCAAATACCAACAGATAACAAATCTAAAACTGACTGACTCTGTTAGAAATCTTATAATGGGCCATGGTTGGGTCTTCCACTGGGACAATAATCCAAAACAAACATCAAAATAAACACAAGAATTAGTCACTGAGCACAAAATGAAGCTTTTGCCATGGCTGTCCCAGTCCTCTGACCTGAACCCTGCAGAAAATGAGTGAGGTGAACTAAAGAGGAGAAGCACCATCATGGAGCTGGTATTCTGAAGGATCTGGAGAGATTCTGGGTGAAGGAGTGGCCTTATCAGGTGTTTTCAAAACTCTTCAGGCATTACAGGAGAAAACTTTATAAAAGGACTTAGCAATAATTGGGTGCCAATAATTGTGACCAACATGTATTGGAGAAAAACATTTATTTCATCATGAGTTTTTTCTCCCCATTTTCAATTGTTTTACTTCAATGATAGATTAGAATTTTGTGATTTTTTTTTTTTTTAATGAAAGATCAAAAGGATAAACAATGCAGATTTATTTTAACAGTCACCTTTGCTCAGATTTACTAAGGGTGCCAATATTAGTGGAGGGCAGTGTATATGTGTGTGTTGAACATATCATGATAGCATTTGAGAGAAGCTGTCAGGAAGCTATTAAAGTTTCTTGACATTGCGATGCCTGTATCCACAGAAACCAAATGTATAGACCCCAAATATTGACTATACTGTCTGAACAAACAACGTATAGATACACCGGATATCGACTATGCTGTCTCAACAAACAAACCATCAGATTTCATCACTTGCAAAGTGACAGAGCGGACAGGCAGTCCTAAAGATCAGATAAAAAGCCCAAATCGGATTTGCCCACATTGTGAACAAAGCCTGTGTGACTTCAGTCTGTTATTGGACATGTTTGTTATATGTGAGTGACCCATCTATCAAAGAATGAGAGACAGAGGAAGGACAATTGGGTCTTATTGAATGAGTTCAGCGGTGAGCGCAGGGCAGAATGATCAAGAGCACACAAAAGGGTACGATACGCTGTCAAAGAGAGCAAAACATGTTGTTCTAGGGCAAGATCAGCAATCGCAACATGCGCACACAAACCCACACGTGTGCAGTCAGACAATCTGACGGCTACAGTAATGACCTCACTGTCTCACCTGTCACTTCCATCTGTCTTTCTCTCTCTCTCCCTCTCGCTTTATAACAGTCCGGCTCCTTTTCCCTTTATCACTGTCCAGATCTCTCTGCTAGCAATTCAATCTTCTTGCTGCCACCTCTGGCATCTCGGCTCTTATTTTTCCAGGAGTATTTTTTCTCCTTTCTCCTCACCACCACTATGAAAGGTGTGACAACGCACTCAACAACAGGTGCGTGCACAGACAAGGTCGTGAGGGACGAAGCCTTGATTTACAACCTCTGTCTCTTCCACGTCTTTATCTGCGTGCCTCTCCTCTCCTCTTCTCGCGGACTCTCCCCTCCCATCGCGATAAAGAACTGAGCTGTTGCTGTGGTGGACAGCAGGTGCGAACTGGATCAGAGAGGTATCATAAGGTAGTGAATACCAGATGAGGAAGGCAAGGACGCACCTCGTGAATCACGCCGGAGAGTCCTCGCTTATGTTCTCACTGGACAAAAGAGCAGCAAGGACAGGGACGGAGCTCTCAGACTCTTGGGTTTCCTCCAAGTTCACACTGAAGGGAATATCAAATGGGCAGAAGTTTTGAATGGCGTTTTGGTGTATTTGGAGCTGGATCCATTATTGTCAAAATTAAATGTTTGCAGTGTTGTTATAGTTAACTATAAAATGAATAAATAAACAAACATTTTTATTCACTGAAATAAAGCTGAAAGAAAATGCATTAGATGGAAAGAACTTAAACTTATACATTATATATTATTAAAAATATTAACAAAAAAGTGCTAAATGAAATCAAGCTGAAATATAATTAAATACAAATATTAGATGGAAAAAACTAACTTATTTTCTCCCTTTAAAAATTCTAAACAAAAAGTACAAATGTTTTCTAATTGTAACGTATTTGTGTGTGCATATATATATATATATATATATATACACTGCAAAAAATGCTTCCAAGACTAGATTTTTTTGTCTTGTTTACAGCCAAAATATAAAAAAAATTTAAATCAAGAAGAGTTTTCTATACAATAAAAAATAGTTTTCAGAAAAAACAAGCAAAAACTTTTGGCTTAGAACAAGCAAAATAATCTGCCAATGGGGTAAACTAAATAATCGTATTTCAAACAGAAAGCAAGATTATTTTGCTTACCCCATTTGCAGATTATTTTGCTTGTTTCAAGTAAAAACTTAATTTTAGCTTGTTTTTTTCTGAAAACAAGACATTAATTGCTTCTAGAGGAAAGTCCTTCTTGATTTGAGAATTTTTAGTTATTTTGGCTGGAAATAAGACAAAAACTCTAGTCTTAGAAAGCATTTTTTTGCAGTGTACATTATATATATATATGTTCCAAATCTGTCTGAGCTTCTTTTTTATATTATATAAAAATAAGATTAAAAGATGTTAATCAAATAACTGATGACACACTGATTAAATGGCATTTCTTTTATTTTCTTTAAGATGGCAAAATTTCCATTTTTTTTTTTTTTATTTAAAAAAAAACAAAATAAAAAAAAAAGTAATTCAATAAGATGCAGGTTGTTCTGTGCCACTCAGACTTTATTGACAACCCAGATGTTTATTCTAAGAAATGTTCCTGACATTAGTCTCCACACAACAGCAACAATGTCAACAAAAATGTGCTGTTTACATAGAGACTGATATTAAAACTAGTGTGTATGACTTGCCAGGACACACACACACACTGACATAAAGGTTATCACTAATCCTCTGATCCTGGTTTATATATTATCACATACACCCATGAATGTCAGACAAGTTGTCTGTGTAACATCTAAATTACATCAAAATAAGTCTGGAGGTGTTTACAGTTTTATTTTTGTAAATCATTTGCCAGAAATTATTAGGAGGTATCTCACAAGATCCGGTTAAAACATTTTATATTTACACATGGAGATTTAGAGGAGGGCCTCGTCAGCTCTGTGAAACGGAAACGGATTAGCAAAGCATTTGGATGCTTATTAAGATCCGAGAGATGGGGCTTAGATTTAGACGGAGTAATTCGAGAGCCATTTTGACGCATTGGGGGCAGAATTAAAAGAAAGTAGGGAGTAGACGCTTTCCCTTTTCTCCTCAAAAAAAATAAAAAAATCTTTTTCTGCAACAAGTTCAGACTCCAGGGAAATAAAAGAGGGCTGCGTTGTGAATGAAAAACGGAAAAAAATAGCTGATAAAAAGCAGAGGTGGCATCAAATCAAATCAAATCAAATCTGGCTGCCAGCTGCTTTGTCCTTAAATCATCTCTCTCTGGAGAAGACTGGCATCAGACACTATATGCAGTGTTTAGAAATAAACTAAAAGTTGTGATGCAACTAACTTCATTGTTTAGTTTTGTGACATCTGCTTTGAAATAGTGTAGCTTTTACAGTAACATGTTGTTTATGCCAACAAGCTGCAATATAGTGCAACAAAAAGCATTCAAACAATCACCATAAAGCACTGAAAAGCATTCATTCTTTTGAATTGATTTGCTTGGACAATTTTTACTCCCTGTACTGTGTATCATGTTTTACACCAGGGTGTTTCTGTTTTATTTATTGTTGTTATGGTTAACTAAAACAAAACCATTAAAACTGTTTTTGTAAGTAAATTAACCACTATCAATCCAAAATAAAAGTTTTTGTGCACATAATGTTTGTACACTGTATATTTATTATTTATATATAGCTACACATACGCATGCATATATTGTGGTGTATAAGAGATTAAAAAAAAAAAAAAAAAAAAATATATATATATATATATATATATGTATATAAATACTGTTCAGTTTTTTGCACAGACCAATCGTTTCAATGTATTGTCACAAGCAGTAGGGTTTAATTTGGTTTCGTCTGTGTATGTTTTTCTTTTTGACTCTCAGAGCTTTGGAATGTTTGGTTGCCACTGACTTGCATTATACGACTGACAGACTGCAACAGTTTGAGCTAAAAAGCTTTGTTTGTGTTCTACTGAAGAAACAAAGTCACCTACATCTTGAATGCCCTGGGTGTAAGCAGATAAACATCACATTTTCATTTTTGGGGCAAACTATCCCTTTAAAACTTTAGCAAACTTTAATCAAATTCTAGCTTGTTCGTCTTAAGTTTATAATCATTGGTGTATCTGTATGCTAATAACGTGAGCCAATCATATATCGCCATCACATATCACCACTCACATATCATCTTGCCAGACCCCAGTTTTCAGTAAAAAAAGATGAAATCACATTAAATACTCTCTTTTTATTTTGGTTTTTGGTCTTCACATTTTCCATTTAAAAGCGAAACAGCAATTTACAAGTGATTTCTGAGAGAAAAATCTAAACCAATGAGTTTCTACACCATTTTAAATCAGATTTGGAATGACATGATGACAGAAATGTATTTTTTAAAGAAATTTCCCTTTAATCTTTTAAGCCACAATTTTACACAAACTACTTCACCACTGGTGTATTTATGCATTCATGAGGACTCGCAAACAAATGCAGTTAAATATGGTTGATTTACATTTACATTTACATTTACATAAGTCCTGTTTTAAAAGAAAAGATGATTTAAAAAGAGAAAAGTTTTTCCTTTTCAGAAAGGTTAAAAGTTCTGCCTAGGATGTGCCTGCAGAGCATCTTTAGTCACGCAGCATTTTCAAATTCCAAGCGTAAAAAGGAAAAAGAAACAAGTTAGAAAGAGAATTAAACAAATGGATCATCTTCAATTTGATAGATGGCCAACGTGTTTTACAGCTTTACGTTTATAGGACTGGGACAGATGGTCGTCTTACAGCCTGCCCCCCTTTCCCTCCTCCTTCAGGGGGCTGTTTTCCACAACAATTGTATGCTTTTGAAGTTTTAAGAGCGTGCTGTTTAAAAACCTTGAGACGTGTTGGGTTGTTTATCTGGGGAACATTCATTAAAAGCTCAGTGCTTTTATCTAAATCTTAAAGTTCAAATTAGGGGAGTGCTGTTTCTTTCCCGCCACACTTTAGCTGTGAGCAGAGTGGTGCTCCACTTCTGAGTTCTCTGTTGTTGGCATCTGAGGGGCAAGAGTATTAGTCATTACAGATATGGGGGCAAATATTTCATACGCTAATATAACGAGCAAACAAGGCCCATTTCCATCCTGCGGTTTGAAGTGACATGAGTCAGAGGCTCAGAGTGCTTCCCATAATCCATTCGCAGTTTACAAAGAGGCACGTCATGTCCCTTGTGACATTGGGCTGAATTTATGGTCTAAAATAGGTGCCAGACAAACAAAGAGTTGGATCGTTGGGCGCGGCAAATGGATGACAATGGACTCGCACCTCCCTTCCTTGCTCTAGATTTTGAAGGTGAACGGGATGACCTCGTTCATCTTCTAGAAAGTCTACTACAGAACGGTTCATCTGAAATTGTGGACGTGTCAGAGAGCAGATCTTGAAAGAGGAAGGAAGCGTGGGGGCGCAGAACAAACAGCTGTAGATATTTTATGTTTTAGCATGCACATCAAAACTGCAATTCTCTTGAGATAAAACAGAGGTGTTGGCTGAGCTGAGAGTTGTTGACCTTTGTAGCTGAGGTGCAGGAGAGGTAATGATGTAGGCCTATTAAACCATCTTCTCATGTACTTGGACAAGGGTATTTGGTACAATAACTGCATACACACACACAGAGGGAAAAGAACAGCATGAAAGGAATAGACCTAAAATGAAAGTCCTGTTACCATTTACTTAGCCTCATGTCATCGCAAACCTGTATGACTTTCTTCTCTGCAACACAAAGAAAGATATTTGAAAGATCACTGGACATTTGGACTCTAAAAAAACATATCTTCTTTTGTGTTCCACAGAAGAAAGTAAGTCATACAGGCTTGGAGAAAACCAGGGTGAATATAAAGGTGACTTTAATATAACAGAGTTCTCATTTTTGGGTGAACTGTCCTTTTAAATTACACATCCAACCTCAATGCACTTTTTTTTCTGATTAAAGCTAATATTTTAATTAAGCTTTTATTATATAAATGGACAATTAAGTTTGAATTTCCTTTTAATGTTCCAATTTTCAGTTTTATCAATTTAATCAATCATAGTTTTTTTTTTTCATATTCATATTTGAGATGCATTAAATTGACAGCTAAATGAACAGTTAAGACATTTTTATGAAATGAGATTTCCATTTCCGTTTGAGATTTCCATTAACCACATATTTTAACAAAAATATTAAGCAGCTAAATAATAATAAGAAAAGATTCTCGAGCACCAAATCAATACATTAAAATGATTTCTGAAGGGTCATGTGACACTGAAGACCGGAGTAATGACGCAAAAAAAATTCAGTTTAGCAGAAATGTATTTCACAAGTTCGCGCATCCTCATAATAAATTAATAGTATGTTTGGCGTGCTGTCCGGGGGCGAGCCGGGATCTCAGCGGACCGGCTCGAACCATATGTGCCCCCCGCGTGGGAAGGCGTGAGACGAGGTGGAGAAGGGGAGGAGAAGGGATGCTTAGAACGAAATGCGGAAGGGAAAGAAATGGGCGGATAGGCTAATGATGTTTGGTCACCTCAGCTGTATCCTTAATAATAATGCATGACTGTATAAAAGATGTGCTTTTATTTGTTCGATACACTGTGCTTTTATGAAATAAATAAAAAAGATGGGACATCGCTTTCTGCCATTTGAGTTTCCTTTCTGTAAACGAATTAAGTAAATCACAAAAACGAACTGAAACTCATATATATATATACACACACACACAGTATATAAACAAACCTAACATTTCTCTGAAATATATACATTTATGTGTGCAATTAATATGCTAGTATTACATACACATAATAAATACACAGTACACACACAAATATTATGCAAACAATTTTTTTTATTTTAGATGTGATTAATCGCGATTAATGGCACTAATATATACATTACAAATACACACAGTACATACACATATATTATGTAAACATATATTTTTATTTTGAATCTGATTAATCAAAATTAATCGTTTTTTATCACTATTTTTATGTTTTATGTTTTTTTATTTTAAACAACTAACTTTTCACATGTGTCTGTATCTAATATCTCCTCGAATTGCATTCACTTGGACATGCACATTTATAAATGTTTCATCTCTGAATCAAATGTGCATACGCCAGGTGTATGCCAGGTGTCTTGTTTGGATTTCTAGAAATCAGTCAGCATACTGCCTTATCTGGTAATGCTAATAAGGTTCACGTGCTTACATGATGTTTACTTAATCTAAATCTGACCACATACCGATGCAATGCAAATGCAGTTATTCAATCTCCCAAACTCTCTCCCTCATCTGTCTTCTGAATCTCAATCCACACAAACACACATAGAAAGCATAAAACCCAACAAATCTTCAGGCTACAGAACACTCCACAGTGTTTTGCGTCTCACATTGCTGTGCACAGTATCGTTTCCATTAGTTGACTCTCGCGGGCCTGAACAGAGCGGCACGGCCTGTAACCCTGACGAGAGCAGGCGGATCGAACTGAAAGTATTGCACACGCAATCATGAAAATGGCTTTATGGCAAGCAGCGATCGAAAGACAGACACCTACCAACACGCCTAGCCAGAAACAGACATCGCATAAGACTCCATCTAGAGAAGTGATGAATTCTCGCACATCTAACTGATGATGGTGTGTGACTGCACGAGTGGGTCACAGGGGATTACCAAGAGACGGGAGCCGGGCTGCTGGGGATTGAGAGAGCGAGAACTGCATTGTCAAGAAGAGCGAGGTGCCGGTAATCGACAGCCTCCTGCACACGCACACAAACGGCTGCGTGAGCAAACGCGCACATCCATACGTCTCTCTCTGGATGCACCTTTTCCCATAAGCTGACGATGGGAAATATAATCTTCACAGGGAAATGCAATCTACTCGGCCTCGTCTTCTCATACGCGCACACACAAAACCACCTTCCGCCACTAAGAGCAATACTGTTTCTGTCTATTCATGTGTACTGCCTGCAGATCATAATGACTGGATCTTTACTGCTTTGACTCAATGCAGCAGCAGCAGGGTCATTTCATCCTGACATACGCTGTTTCTTTCACGCACAGACAAGTAATGCTTTTATCCATTCTTTATCTAGTGATTTTAATGGTCAAACATACACATATACACATTCATTCCATTTACAAACCACAAAAGCAGGTAATTAGGGCTTTGCTGAGTGAGCGTAAAAAAAGCAAGTTTAAAGAAATAGTTCACCCAAAAATGAACATTTTGTTGTTAGTTATTCACTCATGTCATAATGAATTTGAAAACCATTGTGGAATCTTAAATTAATTCTTAAAAAATAACTGAAAACATTTAACAGTAACACTTTATTTTATGGTTACACCTATTAGTTGCTTAAATATCAGTAGCCTTTTATTATTATTAATAAACAAGTACATATTAATGCCTTATTCTACATCCCTAATCTTACCCAATACCTAAACTTAAAAACTACCTTACTAACTATTAATAAGCAGCAAATTATATTGAGGGTAAAGCTGTAGTTAATAGTTAACAAGTGTTACCTATTCTAAAGTGTTAACTAAACCAGTAAAACACAATAAAAATATGATTTTTGAACATAAAAAATAGTAAAAAAAGATCTGTTATTGTTTTTGCAAATACACTCTTCAGATATACTGCTGCTTGCATACTATATTGCGGATAATTCATATACTATTATGGTGTTCTTGTGTTTGCTTTAAAGCTCTGTTTATTGTTTACTGTAATTATATTAAAAAGAACAAGAAAAAACACAAAATAATTGTACTGAAGTATATCAGTTAAAAGCAATACACTCTCGTAACCACTCACATGGGTAATTTGTATACATTTCTAAAATCAGCATGTTTCACACATACCTATATACACAACATCACCATCTTCTTCAATAGTTACATCTCCTCATGATACAGGTTGGTAAAAACATATTGTTGGTAAAAAATCTTAAATAGACTGTGAGAGATGGATAAGTGGTATTCTCCTTAAAGTAACTTTGGTTCACAAACTTCGGAAAGCAATTTTCTCAATATCTTGACTTGAGAGCTTAAACTGAAACCAATTTCTGAAACCCATTACCTGAAATTTGTTCAAGTTGTTTTAAACCTGCATCAGTTTCTTTCTCCTGCCAAACAGAAACGATAGTATTGTGAAAAATATTGTTAACCAAAAGAATTGAGGGTAGCCATTGACTTCCATAGTATTTTTTTTCTTTCTCCAAACAGAAATCAATGGCTACAGTTTGAAATAACTTGCAGGTGAGTAAATTATAGCATTCTGGAGGAGAAGAGTTTCTTCAATTTCAGTCACTGCTCTTATGGACTTCTGTGTTCTCAGTTTGATTGATGTTGTGTCTTAATAAATTAGATAAAATATTAAAATAACATTTATATTTGATAGAAGCCTTCATTTCACTAATTAAAAACCGTATGTATTTTTCCTTTCTTTAATCAAACCGTGTTAAATAAAACAATTATTATTATTATTATTTTTACTATTCCTCAGTATCACTTATTTTATTACCTACTTTTTGACTATCTAAGAAAAATGTGCAGTTTACCTTAACCATAAATGTATGTAAATATCAAGCAGAACACATTTATGGCTCTATTAATAAAACTAAGTAGTATCTCCCTTGTGAAAAAAGAAGTGTGCTTGATTGCATTAAATGAACTGAATCATGTAGTATAATTTAGAATTAAAAAAAAAAAATTATATATATATATATATATATATATATATATTAGAGCTGTCAAATGATTAATCGCGATTAATCGCATCCAAAATAAAAGTTTTTCT
>JAUCMS010000001.1:8164101-8180736 GCA_032357445.1 Enteromius radiatus
ATATCTACCAAAATGTGAGGGGTGTACTCACTTTTGTGAGATACTGTATATATATATATATATATATATATATATATAAAATTATAATTAAGCTAGATAAAAACAAAATTACAATTTGAAGTAAATTACACACACACAAAAAAATAATTAATTAAAATAAATTAAAGTGTAAAACATTTTTACTCAGAACTTGGTATTAAGTTCAATGAATATGAAATATTAAATAAATAAATAAGCACATGGTAAAAAAAAAAAAAAAAAGTTTTTAAATATATTGACATGAAAACATGTTACTAAACATACAAGAGAAGAGGGGAAAAAACAGCATGTTCTTAACACAGCATGTTTGACACAATCAGATCCCTGTGGATAAAATCATAATTTCTGACATAATATTCCATTTCACTTATAAAAATGTCACATTACTAAATCTATACAGATTATTTTAAATACAATTTCCGTCTTTAAAGTGAGTTTCCAGCAAAAACGAAACCTGGTTTAACATTAGCATGCTAACCCAGATCAGCTCACTGGTGTTTTGTTGTTGTTGTTTGGGCTCTGTTTTTCCGCAGGCTGACAGAGCTGACAAGGGATTTCCTCACACCATGTCAGATCCACAGCTGCTATCCAAGAATGTCCTTTCATCCATAACCATAAAAGGTTCCACAGGGTAGTAGTCTCACCTTCTTAAACCTTTCCTCATCCTTTCCTTCTCCTCTTTCACTCTTCTCTTCTTTTCTGTGCTCTCTAAGAAATCCCTGCTTTTTTTAAGACAACATGGCTGCCATCTGCACAAAACCAAATGTTGAGGAATATGCGTACGCTGAGTCATAACCAGGAAGCGGTTTATAATTAACTGTCACACAGCTCCAAGCGAAGAGATCCTCTCACTGGGAGCCCGTGGAGCTGCGGTGCGATCACGCGGTGTATTGTCTACGTAATGAGGCCGTGTGCTGTAAACAATCCAGGGTTAGCTGAAGGTTTCGTTCAGGTATCTGCTGTGTGCGTGTGGAAAAGTGTAAACAGTGCTGTTTGGCTCTTGTCATTTTATGGTCACTTTCCCATGAGCACACAGTGTGAATACAAACTAAACACAGCTCCCGTCCTGTCCCAGCAGATCACACACACACACACACACACACACACACTCAAACATAGTCCGAACATAAATACTCACACATACACTGCCCCTCCTGAACTTTTATCAAACGCACACACATACACAAAGATAGGCTTGGTCACACGGTCCTTGCAATGCTGGCTGGTTTCTGGGGATTTTGCAAGGATTATAGCAGAAAGTACACAGCTGATAATAACACACACACACACACACACAAATAGAAAGTGCTTAGCTGATAAAGGCCCCCCACCCCAGTTGTTTATGCCACAGGCTGTGCATTGCTCTGTATTTTTTCTTTCCTTGGCTTCTTTTAGCAGTTCGCAAAGAACTTTTTACTTTCCTCTCCATTAGCCTTACAGGTTGGATCACATAAAATAGAGGCCTGTGATCAGGGGCATCACTAGATCCTTTTTATTGGGGCATGAGCACCAATGAAATAAAGCTGTGCTTTAGTACAATAGTGTTGCTTAGTCTGATTGTGAGCAGAGTATACAGACTAGAGGTTGAATTATATGATTTTTTTAAATTGCAGAAGTTATCATTTACAAAACATGACTATATGTTCACAAATAATCTACAAATCTGTCATAAGTTATCTAAAAACATTTAATAAAATAATCAAACATATTTGTGGTAAATGGTTAATAAGTTTATTTTTTTTATTTAATTTATTATATATTAATACATATTAATTAGGAGTTGGCATTTTTGTGGCTAATTCGCTAATTTGATACAATTTTGTACGATTTGTCTAAAACCCCAGTGACGGGTAGGTTTAGGGGCGGGGTTAGGTGTAGGTCATTCATACAAATTCATATGAATTGGCAACTCATAAAATATGTACGAATTGCCTTGAGATCGAGCTGCCAAAACCTGTTGTGTAAACATGTTAATAAATAATTTACAACACTTTCTGCATCCCCTATTCTAAAGTGTAAACTACTCATCAGTTGTAAATGTTTTACTCATCATTTTCTTAAAGGGATTTGTACATTGTTAACATATTACTAAATCATTTGACATATAGTCATGTTTTGTAAATGATTAGTTCATAATTTTTACAACTAATCACTTGTAAATTACTTGTAAATTACTTCATAAAACATACATAAATTGCTAGTGTATCACTTATTAATTGCTTATGAATATTTTGTAAATGATTAGTTGATCATCTACTAATCACTTATGAATGCCTTGACACTGAACGTTATTATAAAGTATTACCAAAACGTAAATATATTAGTTTAGATTAGATTAAACTTTATTGTCATTACACAAGTACAGGGCAACGAAATGCCGTTTAGGTCTAACCAGGAGTGCAATAAGCAGCAAGTGCAGGATAAAGGTATAAGTGCACGTAAGGTGACATGTACAATGATGGGGAAACTATGGGTATAAATTACAAGTGAGTGTACTAATATACAGGTTACTGACAATATAAATTTACAGATGGATAAGTATAAACAGTAATATACAGGATATGAATACAAATTTACAAAAGGGTATGTACAATGGATATGCATGTACATGTATAAATGCATATATACAGTGTAGATATAAAAACACTGATTGAAAAAAAAAGTATATACATATATATATATATACACACACCTGTATGAACTTTGAAAGTTTTTCACTTCAAATGTTGATTAGTGTATATATATAAATATATTTCTTTAAAATTTTTTCAATATTCACAAAAAAATTAAAGACTAAAACACAAAAATAAAATAACTTTCCATATTCAGTGTACAATGAGACTCAAATATTTTCTCAAATAAAGACTAGTTACAATAGGTAAATTTTACATACAATAAATATGGCATGTAAAGACCTTTCTAAAACATTTGCCAAATAGGAAAATAGAAGAAGGAATAAAGAAAAAGACTTATATAAAAATCCAATTATGTGTTAATGTAATGGCCAACCACTCACACATTTATTGTAATAATATCATGTTATGTGTATTTTCCATCAACTGTTTAATACCATAACTAGCTGTACTAAATCACTCACACTGAATTGTTGCAGCATAATCTTAATGAAATTGTAACTGAATACTTTTTGAGACAAAAAACCAAAACAGCGCTGCTGGATATTTACCTTACAATCCACTGTCTTATCTTCTATCGTTTCCACAGTTTAGCTGTGTGTACTAACAATATTAAACATTTATCAAAACTTTTTTTCATTTTATTAAGACCCTTTTTTCAGTGCTGATGGGGAAAAAAAAACTAGAAACACTTCTGTCTATGATTATGATGTTTCACACTCAATCTGAGGGTTTCATGCGCTCCAAGGTAGTTTTATGGATTTCATTTTTATTCTCCTGAAACTCTCACACTACCTAGCCTCGTTCCAAAACATAATGAGCTACCTTACCATGCTGTCTACCATCATCCTAAGTATTCTAACTGGAACGAAACCTCATAAGTGATTGATTTGGAGCGCTCTACATAGGCAGCAACTCTGCTCGTCACAAAAATAGAACTTCTCACCGAGGTGTTAAAAAGTTGAATTGATTCCAATTATGTTTGACGTTAGCATGCTGCTAAGCTAACTGTGAAATAGAGACAGTATAAGAGGCGGAGTGATTGCGGAAAAGTGAATGGGAGAAACTGGAACAATCAGATTTATTAATAAAAAATGAGAAGTGCACGATTTGTTATATTTCAATGCATTAAATATAGTGAATACATCTGGCCATGGTAATTGTATAAAAATCTGGCCCCAATTATTCTGACTTAATATGCATAAACATACACAAATATTGACTAAAATAATCAATTTAGATATAAAATGTACTATCATTTGGACATATTTTAGTACTGAATATAATATTCATCAATCTACCTGCGAAAAATGCTATTTATTTTATATTTCTCTATAGGAAGCCTATTCAGGGCAGGGTTTTTTAGCATCCTCCGCAGTCGTAGCTGTGTGGCGCCGACAGACATTCATAGAGAACAATATGTTCAAATTTTAAAGACATGCTGTGACACAGTCCTGTGCTTCTTGTCTAGTGTGTGACCCCCTTTAAAATGCTGTCTAGGTAGATAGCTCCCTCGCACACTCATATCTGACCTCCATATCCTCTATATCTATGTAAATGTTTGACTGACAGCAAAATAACAACATATGGCTACCTGCAAGAGACAGTCCATTACCAACTATATGCAATCACTGAAGGACTGTATGTATGATCACAACAAATCAAGTTTTTCCTTGAATAGACTAGTCGTTTGAGGTGGCCAGGCTGGAATTGGAAGATAACGGGGCAGGTATGGCTGAGGGTACGTATTCAGAGCACACCACATTTCCTCAACTTCAGCTTCACACTCTCAGAATGAGGAAACTGTGTGCAGAAATGTGTATAGAATAAGCCATTGTATGTGGAGCGAGATGTGTGAGAGTAGGTGCCGAGGTTTTGCTTAAAGAAGGTGAGAGGAAATAGGAGGTGAGGAAAGCACCTTTACCATATTGACAAGTTTGGGCATACTTGCGTGAGAGAAAAAGGAGAGATTTAAGAGTAAATACACAAAAACAGTATCACCGTGTCACCCTTCATTTCTCTTTTTTTTTTTTTTTTGCTGTCTAGCCCAACAATGAACTTAATGTACTGTGGGGGGGGGGGCCTTTTGGATTACTGCCATTACATTTGGATTACTGGCATTTGTAAAACAAAAAAATAAAAAATAAAAATATGCGTACATATAGAAGGCTACTGTAAAGATTTTTCAGCCATTTTAAATATTTTTAAAAAGTATTTCTTTTTAAAATGTATTTTAAATAATGCTGATAAAATTATTAAATCGCATACAAAACAAGTTTCTATTTACATAATATATGCATGTGTACTGTGCTATACAGTATATATATATATATATATACACGCACACACACATATATATGTATACATGTATGTGTATATATATATATACACACACACACACATTTTAAGTTGTTCCAGCTGCTCTGTTTAGCTAGGTGACCAACCTGACAAGCTAAAGCGTGTACAAAAGTACCTTGACCAGCCTTGGAAAACAAATAAGACAGGCAAACTAATTCAGTCTGTTTCCGATTTACCTGATTTGCATAATTCCTTTGGCAAATTTTGTCCAAATAAAAAACGCAATGAGCTGGCACAATGTAAATTCCTCCCTCAATATCCGTTACATAATTAAACTCAAGATTCATAATATTTCATGTAAAGATATTTATATGATTATCCAATATTGCCTTTTCTGCCTCAGAAACAACTTTTCTGCTGACATAACCACATTTGAGTAGGAGGAAAAAATTATATTAACCAATATTTCATAGCTTAACATGCATAATCCAATACAACCCTGATGGCAGATACAACCAAGCCCCATCCTACATGTTTTCCCACTTTCCCTTGCAAATGCATCACGGCACAGAAGTTAAATGCTCTGTGAATGCAGTTTTGTGCTGTTTTTAAGCACAATGACAGTGGAGAATGACAGGACAAATTGTATGTTAGTTAAATGGTTGTGTTTAAGAGTGTTCATTTGTATCAGTGTGCGAGCGAATAGTCATTAGACTGAAATCACAGCTACCAAAGTTCTTGCCCTTCCTCATCACTTACTTTTGGAATGAGTATAATCAAGAAAGAGAAAAGGTCTCTTGGCTCACATTCTTAACAATGACCTTTCTGAAGAGAGACGGCAGTTTGTGTGCAAGTGTCTCCTCCAAGGAAGTCTATAAAAGATCCTATACTCGATACTGTGGATTACCCAAAAGGATTGTTATTGTTGTTTTGTGCAAATTTGATAATCAGCATCATTAAGGGTAGATGCCCTGGCCAATATATAACACAGACAGTGGACTTCCAGACTATATACAGTAATAGGTGAACAGAGTAGTATGTTCAAATTCACATGCAGTGTTTGTAAAACAGTAGGCAGATGACCTACTATGTCCAGTAAAATTATGAAGTGTGCCTCCAAAGGACAATTTCTTATGAATGTGTTTGTCAGCCAATTCACGAATCAAATACTTGTTTCCAAAACATTCGGATTTTATCATCATCAAAAGAGACAAAAAATTTTACTGAACCGTTCCATAATAAAATGCTACTTGTATAATATACAGTCTGTTATTGAAAAGGACAGCAGAGACTTTTTGGATGGCTTTTCACCACCCATTACACAGAGAGACAGACTCTAATAACTCCACTGAGTCACCAATGTTTCTTGCAATTAAACAGTCTGGTTGCTTTTGAATACTACAAACAATTGGACTGGGAAGACATCAGAGATTGTGATGGGCAATTCTATTCATAAGCAATAGAGGTTTGACATGGGCTCTATATTAGAGACGTAAACTCTTTAGGTCTACGAGGAGAATATTTTGTCTGAACATCATATCTCTGTTCAGATAAAAGGCAGTCTCTCATGCACGCTCTGTCATGCTTTTTTTTTTTCCTTTGAGGATGTGCATGTCTGTTGAAATGCCGCCAGATGAGACATGCTACAAATACCGAATCATTTGATGATGTTAAGTGTAGATGTGGATAGAGTTGGCTACACGTCATATACTGGAAGCGTGAGAGAAAACAAATTCCAGTTACCATAGCTACCCATTCATTGTGGTTAAACAAAGAGAAATTGCCTTTTGAGTGGGCATTTACAGAAGTTGTTGAGTGTGAATAATCTCTGGTGGGTATTTAATATATTTATTTAGTTAGTTAGTTATGTAAAACGTGTATATATTTTCTTTCCCATCTCTTTTTGCTACAGGAAAGAAATGTATATTAAAGTAACTGTCATGCATCTACTTTACATTTTAAATTGACCTGGAAAATGGCCTTGAAATACTTTAGTCCATACATTGAAAATCTGCTTGATTTGTGATTTGAATGACTCATTCAGACTGCTTTTGTGAACAGGATCAATTAATCACTGAAAATATTAAAACTGTGTGTTGCTACGTCTATCATGAACACGCAGAGCAGTGCTGGAATTAATAAAAAGTTTTTAATGGACAATTATTTTTTATCTTTTTCAAACACAAAATTCATGACTTTGTATTACTCAAAAACCGGCCATGGTATTCTTCATATGATATTTAAGGTAACACTTTAGAATAGGGAACACTTATTCATTATTAACTACAACTTTTCCCTCAATAAATTCCTAACCTGCTCCTTATTTATAGTTAGTACATTCTCACAAATAAAAGTGTGTCACTGTGGCGATATCTTTTAAAAAGGTACATGTTTGTACCTAAAAGGTCCATTTTGGTCCCTTAAAGGTACATATTTGAACCTAGGTGCAAAAGTGTACCTTTTGAAAAGGTACTGCCCCGTTGACAGCTTTTGTACCTATATTTCTGAGAAGGTAGTTGTTAAGTTTGGGTATTGGGTAGGAATATAAACATAGAATAAGGCATTAATATCTGCTTATTTAATACTAATAAATGTTTATTATTCTAGCTATATGCACGCTAATATGCAACTAGTCAGTGGCGGTTTTAGGCATGGGCGAACGGGGCAGTCGCCCGGGGCGGCATTTTTTCATGTCACGTGGGGGGCGGCACAAGCACTAATTGGGGGAAAAAAATCATCTGCACCCCTAAGTGGTTTTCTATAATCTATAATAGCCTACCTGGGACTATGGTGTTTAACTAGCCTAGTTTGAAATCTAGCGCACATCGCGGTAAACCATTCTCGCCAGGGAGCATTTCTGCACAGCGAGAGCACTGCACTCTCGCGAGAATGCCGCTAAGCAGGGCTCAAGCGCCACTCTCAGCCAAGAGGAGGTCTCACCCAGGGAGTAAACCCATGTACCTGTAGAACCTCCACTGCAACTAGTTAAGAGACCCTAAAATAAAGTGTTACCATATTCAAATGACAAATTATCATTTTGTGCTTCATTCACAAGTCTGAAAGCTTCGGAACAACATGAAGGTGCATATATAATGAAATAATTTCAATATTTGGGTAAATTATTCCTTTAAGTGAGCATAAGGGGGGGGGGGGGGGTGTAAAGAGAAAAAAATGTTAAGAGACAAAGAGAGAAAGAGATGGAGGAGGCTTTGACACTGCAGTCTATCAATTTAATGTGGTGCCAGCAGGAGTTTCACATCTGTTAGGGACGAGGCCATGGTCTCTCTCTGTATCTCTCGGTCTCTGTCTGTATCCTTCTCTCCATCTCTCTCTTAGTCCGTCATCCCTCTCCCTGACAAGAACAGGACTCATTATGCTTCTATTAGGACAGAGGGACACGTATGTGTTTGTGTGACTGCTTTCGCGATGACATCGCAGATCCAACATGTCATTTTCCAGCATGAGGTGACTGGCCTGTGTTTTGCTCTTTCTCTTTGTGTCCTCTTTGCCTTTCTCGCGTTCTCTACATATTTTACACTGCTGAATAATATTGTGACAAGCTGATCTTTTGCCCCTGAGAGAGCAAATGCTAAGTTTTTTTTTTTTTGTGTGGAAGATACAGTACATAGAAAGCAAACAACAACAACAAACTTAGAGGATAATTTTGTGTGGTTGCCAGATATCAAAAATTCGAATAGCTTCGCTGCAACAACGATACATTTTCTGCCCAGTGTTTTGATTAATTTAAGCAATCTGGCAACCGTGCACATGTGCTCGCCCCTCTTTGCGGAAGCGACAACGCCAACAATGATCTGAAAACACTGACAAACAAACTGGAGTTTAGCGACACAATGAAAGTGTCACTCACCCGCTCTGTGTTCTGTCTAAATGCTGTTACTCAAACAGCTTTTTTTTATAGATAAATATTGCAATTTCGAATTACAGTGAAAAGACTTGGAATTTGACTGTTATAATATTTTTCATTTGTTTTAGCAGTTTTCATAATGTAGACAGAGAGATTGCATAAGTCTTTGGTTTGAATTCATATAACAAAAACCCTATAATAAATCAGTAGCTATACACTACATAAGGTACAATAAATAATGAGTCCACATTTTATTGATTCATGCTTACTGGTGAAGGTGTAATACCTGAAACGCAAAAGTTAATTTCTCAAATGACAACAATCATTACGATTATAATTATGAGCAAATGTAATTTTAGCATTTTAACTATACAGCATGACAAAAATGCTGAATTAAACTTGGCGAAACAAAAACAGTTGATATATAAATGTACATTTGGCTGCCAAAGTTAATACTGCTGTAAAGTTAATTCATTATAACCTTGCTAACTAAGGCGAATTAATAATAGTTTTTTAGGATTTTATTGACTAAAGTTACTAAATGCAAAAATGCTGAGATTTCAGTCAACTGACACTTGACTACACACATGATAAAAACTAGCAAGGACATTTAATGCGGGACAAAGACGAAGACTAAAAAAATAGCAGACAAAAAAATTTCGCTGGTTAACTTGACCTTGAGCTTCCTTGTCTTTAAAAACAAATATTCAAATGTAGATGTCATGGTATTTTGAGGAAAAGATTATTCCACGTACCGAAATCACATTCTTGTTATAATTTTGTTTTAATAAATAAAAAATAAATAAAATGAATAGATTTCGTATTTTCCTATTAAATATCCTGTTTAACTCTGACATGTGTCACATTACAGGAGTAAAATGGGTTGCGTTGTAAAATCACTTGTTTTGCATCAGATATGGAATTGTGTGTGCGGTAATCTCTTTTGAATACCTCTTTCCTCTGTGCTTCGCTATTACTCATTTCTCTGTATCTCCCTTTCTTCCTCTATCATTCTCACCCTTTAGACAGAGCTCTAGGGGACCTTCAGCCCGAATAAAAAGGTGACAAGACATCATCATTTTTCAGACGGGTTTGAGAGAAGACAGGATCAGGAAGAGAACAGCCTCTTACTTTAGTCCATAGAGAGATCACTGAGACCTTTATCCAGTCTCTCTCTCAGTTTGTGAAAGGCCAAATCCATGCCCACTACACAGAAAACATCTAGAACAGAAGAAGTTGAAACTCTCAATCACAAGATGCCCCAAACCTCTTAAAGCCAGGCTCTCTTGTCTCCACAAGAGACACAGTGACACATTTCTATGTTTCACGCTCTGCAGAGAAAGAAAGAATACCAGCTTTTCTTTTTTTTTTTCTCAGCTGCTCATGGTGGGAAGATGAAAGCCCAGAGATCAAACACTTCATGTATTTGATAGAAGGAATGTGAGGAGGAGAAAAAGCTGCACCTTTACCATTCATTCTTTCTTCGTCCTGTTCCTGTCCAATTCTTGGTACATGAAACGCCTCACTTGCCTCCCAGCGAGTAAGGAGAGCTTCAGTACCATGGACAGTGACTCGACGGGACTTGAATGATTGAAAGGGTAAAACCAGACTGACAGCTGGTGCTGATTCAGGAGGTCTTTAGCCGGGGCCATGAAAGGCTTGCCAGGTAAGTAGTCATTTAGCAAAACATTTTATCCAAAGCTGTTTACAGTACAAGGATAACAATCTCAGACTCAGGGCACCAACAAAGTGGTGTACTCCTGACAGAAAACAAACTCTGGAGCAGTTCGCTTGTGATGAGAATGAAATCCAACCTGATGGACCAATGAACCAAGCTGTATCATAGTTTATAGTTGCATAAAAAGCAGCATTATCTGCAAGAATGCTGTCCCCTTTGAATAATTGAGTCTCTAATGCATAACTGTGATTATTATGAAAATTTGAGATCATCATGAAAGCCAAAATAAATAAGCTAAAATGCTTTTATTTTCTCAAAATATGGGTTTAATATCACATCATTTTCCTGCAATTCTCAAACGATTCGTTCGAAGCAGTTCTAAGATTCAGTCTCCCCTCCTTTCTGTGAGCCTACTCTGCTTTGATTGGTCTGTTGTGATTCGTCTACCGTGTACAGCAGTTGTCAGTAAAATTATGTGTTTGTGGGCGGGAAATACCAAGGACTCATTTAGGCTGTATAGAGTCGATTATTTTGGGAGACAATAACTTTATTTATCGTGCACTTTCAGATTTGAAACTTTGCAGATTGTTTCCATTCACATACAGCTACATTACACACTGCATGAAAGGTAAAATTGAAAATGGCATAATAGGGGCACTTTAATATCCAAGTTAATCACAGGTATGAAAACAAGTGGCCTTTCAGCCAAGATTTTCATCTGTTATGTCATAATGTTAAAGTTAAATGTCTTATTGGGTAAGTAACCCAACATTAACTCTCACTACCCTAAAAGTTAAGCTTAGTAGACAGCATGTGTGGCATAATGCTGATTAGCACAATAAACAAATAAATAAGTAAACACACAAACACTTTAGGTCACATAGCTGCCAAAAAAAAAAACAAATACTTCATGTCCTGAGGGCAGCAGACAGTCTCGGTCTGGGAGGGCAAACAGCATGCCTATCATTCACTTTCCTACATCCTACTGAGAAACAGCGTTTGACATTTTGGGGGCAGTTGATAGAGTGATAAAAGGAACAAGAGAATGAGAGAGATCTTTGATTATAGGATGTGTATTTAGTGGTCCAGGAGTTTTTGTGAGACCAGATGGTGCACACAGAACCAAGGCTAGCAAAAAAAATAAATAAATAACAGACTTATACACACACGCACATGCACACAATGCAGGATAATTTATAATGAGAGACTATCACTGTTGTCATGATAATTATCCCCCATAATCCTATTCTAATGTGACTGTGGAACAGAACATATGGCATATTAATCAAACGCCAGTTAAAGCGACAGTGTCATACAGTACAAGAGCTGAAGGTCAGCTATCAAGGGCTGAACACCCAAAATTAATTCTGTTTTTAAAAAATGTGATTTTCTGCTTTGACCAGTATCAAGTTCAGATAGTGATCCAGCCAGGGGCATTTTATTTGAGGAGGTCATGGAGGTTGTGCTCTTCAAAAAAATAAATAAAAATAAAAACAGTATGTAATCCTACCTCTCTTTTTTACACTATTTGAGATTGATGCTCAGTCGGATATCATCAATTCTGGTCAAATTAGCATCGAAATGAACCAAAAAGCCTGTCAGGGAGCTGATTTTAATAGCAAGTGCTCTGCTTCTTTCAATAAAATTAGCATCCCTGATGTCAAAGAGGCGTTTTATGGTAACAACTTTGCTTGAAGCTGTATCTCTGTAACCATCATTACACTTCTTGTGTTAACTATCTAGGATTTGATTATTTAATTATTGTTAGAGTAAAAACAAAGGGTAATAACAACAATAAGATCAACAGAAAGTAAAATGCAGATTTTAAATTCTTTTTCTGTATTATTATACATTAAAAAAAAATAAATCCATGTTTTGTTTTGTTTTTTAAACTGACAGCTAGTGTTGAGGATGCTAAATTACACACACAAAAAGGGGGTTTTATATGATTGGCATCTTGAAGGAATAGTTCAATCATGACAACTCTCTAAACTATTTAGCGTGGTGATTTATGTGATGATGTTGTAGATTATTGCTGCTGCTGCAGCAAGCAAGTGCAGGTGATACGGTGTTATGAGTATTTAAGACATACTGCTACTGCACAAATAGCATAAAACTCATCAATACGAATATCATCGGTTACATTAAGACCCCATCAGTCTGCACCAAACTAGAGTTTCATGACTAAACTATTTATTTAATCCTAAAAACAAAAACAAAACAAAAAACATTACTGGACATATATAATCCTCAGGCCACCCTGAGTTTGTTTCTTTGAAATTGATTTGGAGAAATGTGGAGAAATGTATTACATCACTTGCTCACCAGTGGATCATCTGCAGTGAATGGGTGCCATCAGAAGGAGACTCCAAAGAGCTAATAAAAACATCCCAATAATCCACAATATGACATTGGTCAAGCTATTATTAATACCTTTTGAAGTAAAAAGCTGCATATTTGTAAGCAGCAAATCCATCATGAAAGCATTTAATTTTATACCTTCGCTTCTGGACAAAGTTTCCACAGTCCCTATTAATGATTTCTTCAGTAAAAAAGTCTATCCACCGTTGTTCTCTCACAATTAAATCCACCAAACCATTTTTAATTGATTTGTAAACTGTTTATTCTGCTGACATTTTCTCATAATACAAAATAAATCACTTTTATATTATGTTTTAAAATTAAAAATGTTTTATGATAGATTTGTTTCTTACAAGCTTTTCATGTCACAAAATGTTAACAGGTGGGCTGGAGTCATGTTGTTTACTTTAAAATAAATATGACTTTTTTGTTTTTATTGCTGTTAGAGTAGAGTAGAATGAGAGGCACCCATTCACTTTAGAGGATAGATTGGCGAGCATGTGATGCAATGCTAATTTTTTCCAAATCTGTTCCAATTAATAAAAATTAAAAAAAACACTCATTTACATTTTGGATGGTCTGAGAGTATGTATATTTTGGTAAAACCACTCCTTAAAACAAAGTACTAGCCACATGTGCACAAACAAAATACTCCATAAACAGTACTTTATACATTCCAGCAGCCTTTAACCCAGAGCTGCCATTGTATTTCATGGGCTCTAGAGCAAATATTTATGGGTGATCCCCCTTCTCCTCTGAGCCAAATGAGTATGCTATACCATAGACGACCTTAATGGGTCCCTCTCATTACACAGCCTGGGACAACGCCTTCTCATTTCATTAATCTACCACACACCAGTGGATCCAGCGCATTTAATTTCAAAATCTGTCATCCATACGTTAATGGTAGATTAGAGGCAAGAAACAAAGAAAATATGTTGTGCGGAATTATTGTATACACAATAACCAACTGTTTCTTTCACATTTAATGAAGTATAAACATATTCATCTGCACGCTGGATCATGTTTTCCTGTACCCTAAAGCACACACACAAACATACAGTATCCCAAGCCACACACACACACATGCAGTACACATACTCCAGATAGAGAGAGACGTCTTCTTTATGAGGATGAGTAATGAGTTGACTAGTCAGGAACAAAGCTCTGACCCATGTTGTGAGCAATTAGATTAAAGAAACGCAGCAATTTAGTTTAATTACATGTCCCACACTCCCCCCTCAGGAGCGAAGGAGTGAGAGAATGAGGGAGTGAAACACTCAAGAGGACGAATGACTACACATGCTGTAAAGATAAGCTCAAAATGGCAAGAATGAGATTATAGAGAGAATATAACTGGCTGAAAGCCGTCTGCCTTCAGTTTGACTGGGTGCCATCTAATAATATTAGAAATAATTCAGCCAAAAATGAAAATGCACTCAATTCATGAGGATATCTTGACCTCTCTTTTCAAAATGAGGGCTGTCAAACTTTAAATTTAGCGTGTGAGTCATAGGACCCCATGATATTTTTGTGTGACAAAGTTCCAGCATTTGGGGAATAGTCAATGGCTGGCTAGTTAGTTTCTCCAACAATGTATCACACTATGGTGATAAATCAGTAAGTTATGTACTGTAGTTTTTTTTTAGGAAACCCACCCTAGATGTAATGATATAAGGTTCTTTAAAGGGTGAAGTATTCTTTAACATATGACCTGAGGTCAATGATGCCTGCACTTCTTATGAAATGCGCAGTGTACTAAAGACATTACAGCAACATCCCTATCAATTACAGCTCCTCATGCGGTCTCCTGAAACTCCCTTTGCTATATTCACATATTAAATACACAGACATTGGGGGCATAATCAAATCATCGCCACAGATACCAAGCGTGTTATTGGAATGCGAGGACCCCTGGCTGTGGCGTAGTCGTCTTAATAAACAGTAATGTGAATTTTGTATGGCCCCTGACCTTGTAGGGTTTTTCTCTTGGATGCTGAGTGCCGGAAAGAGAGTGTGAAAGAGATGAGGTTATTTCATTAGCAGAGCTTGTCTTATGCTGATGCAGGGCATAATTAGCCACTAACTGTCTACGAGAGCAGTCCTTTTTTCTCCGACCACCACTCTAATTGCTGTATCCTTTTTTTTTTTTTTTTCGACCAGCCCACAGAGCCATACTTAATTAAAATTCCTCCCTTTTACCTCTTGATCCAGAGCAAATAGATGAGAGAGAAAAAGTGAGAGGGAAATAGATAGTGATGGGGCCGAAATGGACCTCCTCTTGTATCAGAGAGAACCCGCGAGATAGAAACAATGGGAGAGTGATATTGAGAAGCTAAATGAACCCTCCCACCATTATTGGTTGGTCATTTGTTATTTGACCTTGACAGCAGCTGTTGAACTCAACTTAGCTCTCCCACAGGCACTAACATACTAATGTATCGTCAAGAGGGATAAGAACATGAGAAATTGAATGATTCTAGAGCAGTGGTTCTTAACCACCTTTGTTGAGGCAATTTCCAAGAGGGCCTCAAGACGAATTTAACGATTTAAAATTTGGCAAAAGAAACATTAAAGCCAAAACAATTTAAGTTTTACTTTAATTCACCCATTCAACATTTCCCCTTTTCTACACTTTTATTAAATTGTAAAACCTCAACACTCTCTGAGAAAAAAGGCACGAAAGCTGTCACTGGGGCAGTATCCTTTAAAAAGCTACTCTTTTGTATATTATTTGATCCCAAAGGGTAACTTATATGTACATATTAATAGCTATAGTGTACATATTAGCACCAAAATTGTACATATTAGTAATTTTCATGAAAGTATTTAGAGAGAAAGAGAGAGAGTGTAAAGGAAATATGTTGGTATTCTATACGTCTAGTATAGTATGTGTATTCTTTAAAAAAAATGTATTCATGTGAATGTAAACTAATATTTCTTGCTCCAGTGTCAAATATGTGCAAAAGTAATGACTTACAATGAGTGTGTGCCTCAGATGTTCATTTACATAGTAACCGTTTAGACAGATTCAGTGAGTAAGTGAACACTTTTAAGCTGATGAGTTTATCGGTGACTCATCCATGACTCTTTTTGACCAGTTCATTCAAATCAATTGACTCATCTTTTGTTCACTAATCAGACTAAACTGCGGTGTTGACAACACAACAGAAAAATGTTCTTCATTGTATTATCTTCCAGTATTTGTTTTTAACATAACCTCAGCCCTGCCTGTCAATCTGTTGGCTATCAGCCACCCAGGCTCCAACACACAAGGGACGACTGTATGCGTCAGCATTCAAGAGTATTAAATCACCATTCTCGTACCATTTAGATCCCACATCTGTGCGCAAGAATTTTAGCATGTTATTTTTTTGCAGATCAAAGAGGTCAAGCCTACTCCCCGCTCCGAGCGATGATGTGTTCGTTCCCTCCAACCTACTCCACTCCCACCCACGTCACGCACCAGTGCTATGATACATCCATTACTGAGAAACAAAGATAAGAAAGGCAAGAAGGGCTAAAAAAAAAATAAATAAATAAAAAATTTATACCACGCAGTACACGCATGACATGAATTAGCAAAGTCCTGGATCAAAGCCCTTGTTAGTATTGGTGGGAAAAGTCTGTGATAATCTTCCAAGGTTGTCAGTTAACAGAGTGACTCCCAACCAACCAGTGGTTTATTATGGCGCTTTTCCACTGCACAGTACCGGCTCGACTCAGCTCGACTCGGCTCGGCTCTGTATGGTTTTCCACTG
>JAUCMS010000001.1:8180836-8213573 GCA_032357445.1 Enteromius radiatus
TCACTGCAGTTTCGCGTGGAGGTACAGGTACAACTTTTACACAGTGGAAAACCAACAGAGCCGAGTCGAGCCGAGGCGAGTCGAGGCGAGTCGAGCTGAGGCGAGCTGGTACTGTGTAGTGGAAAAGCGCCATTAGTAATACTGCCTCCAGTTTGGTCTCACATTAAGTCAGCAAAAAAAAAAAATTGCTGACTTAAAATTGTAAGTTTTTTTTAGAAATGAGTGGGCCGCTATGATTTGTTACAAATAACTGCAAGGAAAACTCAACACAATATTCACTCATTAAACTAAATATTTCTTAACCATACTTCCAGTATATGAAAAGAAACTTAGTATATCCACTGAGAATACTATGAATGGCTATTTTAAATGCCGTTATTATTACAGAATCTTTAATAGATTTAGTAATTCTGAAAATTGTCCTTAATTATATAGTTCCAAACCCATAAGGTAATAACTGAAGAAATCACTGAATGATACTGTTATTTTTGTTTTCTTTGTACACAAAAAAGTTTTGTAACATTACAGTTGAACCACTGACATCGCACAGACTACTGTACAGATCTCTTTAATACCTTTCCATAAAAAGTGTTAAAAAGTGTTTACAGTGAAATACCGTAATTTCATTGATATACTGAAATATGTCTTGTCCCTTTGAAATACACTGATAACCATCAAATATTCGTGGTGATGAGGATGTCATGAACCAAAGACCATCACAAGCAGCTTTTCAGTATTAACATATATAGAAGGTGCTCAGTGTCATTCACACAAACACTAAACACCATCATGGTGAGACTGAAATATGCAATAAAAATTTATTTAACAACATTACATGTAACATGCAACCATGATAAGCATAATGAAAACTAAAAAGAAACCTTGTGATTT
Organism: Enteromius radiatus; assembly: GCA_032357445.1. Taxonomy (NCBI): domain Eukaryota; kingdom Metazoa; phylum Chordata; class Actinopteri; order Cypriniformes; family Cyprinidae; genus Enteromius; species Enteromius radiatus. Next base: position 8,181,728 of record JAUCMS010000001.1, read on the forward strand.
AAAAGACAAAACATCAAATTCCAAACAAAATTTGAAATGCAATGCAGGAAATTCTGGGAACTTTTCTGGGAAATTTTACAGGAATTTACCATTAACCATTTAACAGGTTTTCACTGTAGCATACTAACAGTTTTTTCTCTATTAAAATTACGGCCATTTTTTTACAGCTGGCATCAACCTGAACCTTACCCTAGTCCTAAAATCCAAAGGAAACATATTGATAAGAAAGTCACTTCTACTTAAGCTAAAACCATAACCTACACATAAAATCTGATTGGATTCCACAGAAATGTAGACCCTAGAAACTTGCTATGTGAAGCGTTTATTGATGGCTGCAGTTTAAAAGCACACATGGGTACATTCTAATCGGACAGCTGGACAGATGTGCTGCTAATATTCCTCTCTGTCCAGCAGTGACCATTTCACAGGGCAGGCCACGGTCATGCTGAGACACATCTGGAACAGGACTTGTTCCACCAGCAAGGGTCCAGTCTCTCTTATACACACACACACACACACTACAGTTATCTCTCTCCCAAACACACACCAAATGTCAAACTCAATTTCCCTCATTTAGGCTCATCTTCCCTGTCTCATAAGGTCTTTCCCTAAGCATCCAAGGTCTTAATTATGGTAATACTTTCAACCACTGGGCAGCTGAGGCAAATATATGACACACACGCACACATACTTGGATACATATAACAAGCGTTTTCTATCTAGCATTGCATTGGAAGACACCATAACTACACCATCTGGCAGAAAAAGCATATTTCTCCATTGACAGCCATTCAAAATTAGCTATGTACTTTGCCAAAATTTAAGTCAGAAATGTTTCATTATCATATTATAGCAGATGTTTTGCCAGTGCCCAAATGGTTTAAAAAGGATGTTAAAAATGAGAAAGAGGCTTACAGTTTCTCTGTCTGCTCCCTTTGACGTCACAGCTCAGGATAGTTGCTAGTGTGAAATTTTTATTAACATTGCCAAGCATTATATTACATTTGGGCACGCAAAAATGGTTGAGGTTTGTTAACTAGCACTGAATCATTGCATAGTATACGCTGGTAGAAGCTGTAAAGTAGCTACTCCATCTGGCAGCGAAAAGTATCTTTATTCATTGACAGCTATTCAAAATTAGTTAAGCTTCATGCCAATATTTAAATCAGATATATGTCGTTATAATACAGCAGATGTTTTTTTTTTCTCCATTAACCAATCGGTTCAGAAAAGATCTTAAAAGCGAGAAAGTAGATTACAGTTACATTAACTATTTAAATACCAATAAAGTGGGGTTTATATTATAAATATATATATTTTTATAATTTTTAAATTTGATAAAAAACACTGATTTGCAAGCATTAGTGAATGTGCTAGAATAAACATAAAACATGCATGGTACAATGAATATAGAACTTGATTTTTAGAGTCATGTGATATTTACAGCTCAGGCAATTGCTAATAAACAATGTACCAGTAACTGAGTAGCCATGAGCAAGACAGCAGATATAATAACACACAGTATTACAGGGAGAGTTAGCATGATGCTAACTGATAGCTTTCTCTAGCTATTATAGATCTCCTTGTGAAGTACACACACACACACACACACACGTGGCGTTATACAGCAAATATGTCAGAAGCAAAGTGCCAAAAAACATGTCAGAGAAAAACAGTACTAGGCAGCAATGTTAGGAGAGTCCCCCCCAGAGACTAAAAGAATCAGGAAGCGGGAATTCACAGAGTCTTCCATGAACCGGACCCCTACTTGGCAGCAGAGGACTCTCTAAGGACTGCTGGGACAATTCCACAGTATTGATTTTTGGTCTAGAAGGCTTGTATCTGCTGAGACTCTACAGTAAGGCTTCTGAATTGGGGAAGTTGTCTGTTTGTGTGTGAGTCAGTGCGTGTGTGTGTCGCTTTAATGGCCTCTCAAGCCATCAGCGAGTTAAAAACAATTTCAGCGAGGACAGGATAGGAGACGAGAGGGTGGACAGATATCAGACACTCACGGTACTCTGTGTGGATAGAGCGGTGGATTTCTCTCTTGAGGAGTGTGTACAGCCCCGAGTGCTTCAATCTTGTGTAGCCGACAGAGATAGATAAACAGTACTGTTCTCAAAGGCCCACCATTCCCGGACTCAGTTTAATCAGTAACCGTAGGCCACAAATTACTTGACAGATACAAGCTTCCTAGAGATCTCAAAGATAATTCTGCAAACTTTCTATGAGAACAGATCTTTTTTTTCCCAGTTCATCGAAAAATGAAATTCTGTCATTATGTATTCAACTAATCCTTTAGGATAAAATGGCCCTCAAAATAGACTTTTTAATGCTAAAAATAATGTTATTTCCTTTTGTTGATTTTTGGGGTGAAATATGATTGGTTTCATGATAGGTCTCGTGAAATTCACCCTCTTTCCGATGAGAGAGATTTCTGCTCTGTCAGCTACTGTATATAACATGGTCTCTAAACTAACCTTGCGTCCATATGAATTCAATCAGATGGCATCCCCATTAGAACTGACCAATCAGATGAATCCGATGTCTTGGGATTTATAATTCAGAAATGCCACACTCTAAAAGAAAAACTGATGTTCTGACCCCAGGGAAGGCCAATGATTAAGTGAAGAGAGTGAGATGAGTAAGGTTCATTAGCATAATTACAGCTCTTGGAAAGTTTTGGTTTGATTAATGGTCGACACGCACGCTCTGACACTGGAAAACCGAAGCACGTAATTTGTTGGGTGTCATAAGGGGATTCTTGGTGTTCGGAATGCAGCATCCGAATCTCTTTCATCTTTTACACGCACGTCTCTCTTACATTATTTTCTCCTAAGCACACACACAAATTTCAAACTCACTTTGAAAAAAGTATACTCAAAAATGCAAAAATACACATAAAAGAAAAACATACGAAAAACACCCCCCCCCATGCATTTTTCATAATTACATGGTACACAGACAATCTATAAACCTAGAAATGTTCAAAACAAACATATTTACAGAGCAACTTATACATACATGGCAGCCACAATTAAAAATGTATGCCATTACACAAGATAAATACAACCAAATCAAATCAAGACCAAAAAAATACTACATTTTTGGTTGCTGAAAATTATTCTAAAATTTACGTGTGTGTGTGTCTAGGAAGCACACTTGGGTAAATTTGAGTATCTAAGTTCAAACATCCATTAAAATGACCTTGGGTCCAATTGATTAAAAGTAAAAGCACCATGTTCTCAAAGGCCCATGATTCATGAACTGAGTTTAATCAGTAACCGTGGGCCACAAATTAGATACAAGTATCACACAGATTTTCCAAGATAATTCTGGAAACTTGCTGTGAATGCGTATCCTTTTTTTTTTTTTTTTTTTACCCTCAACTAAATCTACTGTATGTCAAGACTCTCAATCTTGCAAAAAGTCAAACTTAAATATATAATTTAAAGAAAACACATTATGCAAAATTAAATTCTTTGTTTATTTTAATTACTTTTAATAAGCTGGATTTAATGTGGGTTAATTTATTTTGCTAATACACAGTGCTGTATACACAGTTCAGTTCAAGTTAATAAATATATAAATTAAAATATTTAATATAACCTATTAAAATGGAGTTTTAAATAATCAGTTCTGAAAAAAAGGCACAGAAAATTTAAGTTAATTATGAAAAAAAAAATTATATAAAAAAAAAGAAAATCAACAAACAAACAAACAAACAAAAACGTTGCATGATTTTTTTAAAAGATGCCAGTTGGTTCTAACAACACATATATGTGTGTATTTTTGGGTCACTGTACACCAGATCCAAACAACTCAGAGATACATGCATTTAACACAGGTCTGAATCCAGAAAGATGGGTTAGTGACGCTATCTCCAACTCTAATCCGATGAGTGCTAACGTAAACACCCTGTGAGCACACATGCCAAGATATCTGTTCTGAAACTCAGTCAGCCTGCCAAATCAACTCATATGTTCCTCAAAGCACTCACTTTAACAGCCACGCTTTTTCAACTCTCTCTCACTCACTCTCTCTCTCTCTGTCTGCTTCCTAATCTTCCACGGGTCTATTTAAGTTTAGATTCAGTGAAAGGCCAATAAAGAACCAGTTTAAATTCTTCATATTGAATACACACACTCCATTACCATGACTACTGAATTTATTGGCATAAGCTCCGGACCTGTGGAAAGAAAAAGAGAGAGAGAGAGAGAGGAAGGTACTCATCGGCCATATCAATTCACACAGTCTGAATTTCACAGAAGCCGCTTCTCTCCGCTGTGGAAAGTACAGCGTCTGGTCTTTGGAGAGAGTGTTTATTTGGCAGGTTTAGAGGTTTATGAGGCACAATGTAATTAAGGAGGCCTGGAGAGGATGCGGTGTGTGTCAGTTTTGCGGGGAGGGAGCGGTATACTGAGATCTCATTATCGCAGAGATGGTAACCCCGTTCTCTCACTTTCACAGACAAATTTTGCGGTGTGCGAGATGGAATTGTCAAAATTACAGTCAGGCCTGTGATAACATTAAAGGTCCCCATAATCAGGTCATGAGGCAGTCAGTTTATTTGCACATTGATATTTTACAGAACATAAGGCCAATAATTTACCAGTAGTTTATGACTGGATCGTTAAGGCTCTCAGGTCCATTTTTAAAATGCTAAGCACCTAGGGACGTGAGCGTGAAGCCTTGTTTTAATGCTAATTTCTATTGAAAACTTCACTCAGGATAGCAGTTTCAGTATAATAAAATAATGTGAATGTGCCCTGTTATTATTATTACAGTTCTTTACTCCAGATATAATCAAACTTCATTTGTGCAGACTATATAGCAGGTTTTGATATTCTTTTCTACTAAAACAGTGGCACGGGATTAGGTAAAAGTAGAATTTAAAAAGTATTACTATAATATAACAATAATAGAAATCTAATCTAAATTTAAAAAAAATAATACAAAAAAAAATCCAATAATCCTTTATAACCACTGCTTCATATGATATTTTGTAGAATATCAAACAAACACTATACAGTACAAAATAGTCTTGTGGATTGATCACATTACTTTTCACTCACGTCGTGTCTGCAGCATAAATATTCACATTTCTTTTTACTTGCCACAGAAGAGAAATGGTAATTCTGGTTTGAAACGATGATGAGTAAAGTATGACAGATATATAGCAATAATTGAAGAGTTCAGATGCAAAAGCCTCTAAGTACATCTGATGTTTTTCTTTAGAATTAGCATTTCTTTCTGGCTACTTTGTATAGGTTTCTATGTAAGTACTGGTACTTCTCAGTGGCTTGAGGCTGGCATTTAGCACATTTGAAGAGAAAGTACGTGATGAACATATACTATGTGTGGAGAGCATTCAGTCAGAAACATTATCTCATTTTTGACCAAGATGGCTTTTAGAGGCTTTTGCATCTGAACTCTTCAATTAATAAAGAAAACAACACTGTAAAAATAAAAGGATTTTTGAAGCATTTTTTGGGGTTATTCAGACTGCCACACTGCAAGAACCCTCAGGAAATCCTTCAGGCACAGTTTGAATGCGCCTCAAATATCCTATGTACTCAAGAATGTCAATGTTTTAGTGCCTTGAAACTTTTATTTTTAATTATTATGGAGTTACAGGAGGAACTTCAGAAGCCAGTTTCTGCCTCAGAGTAATAAAAAGCTAAAATAAAAAGCTAATTGCTACTTTATTCCACATAATTGTAACTTTATTTCCCACAAGGTGACTGTACATCTCACAATCGCAATATCATTTCATGTAATTGCAAAATTCAACTCATAACACGATGACTTTATATCTCACAATGTGACTATTTCTTATTTTTAAATTATGTTTACTGTTAGATGAAAATGGGCTCCATAAGGAACCACTGACAGTCTTGAGGGATCTTGTAGCAACTTCTTTTAAGACTAGGTTCCATTTTTTAAGTTCCTTTTTTTTTTTTTAAAGGCAGTTCTCAAAAGTGTTCTCATCAGTCCAATCTGAGGACCCACAAATGGTATTTAAAGTGTTTATTTATTTATAAAGTAAGCATGAATTGAAAGTGTGAGAAAAATTAATTGAAATGCCACTTTTGCTCATCTAAATTATACAGACACTTGAAAAATCTGTTTTGTTTAGCTTTAATTACAACTTAAAGGAAAACATGTTGAAGTGGCATATGGAGAAAGGTAGCTGTCCATTAGAGAGAGAGAGAGAGAGAGAGAGAGTAAACGCAAAAAAGAGACCGAGAAAATAAATAATAGATAAGTGCATCTCTGGCACATTAGAGAAAGTGAGACGCCACAGTGACGGGAAGTGTGGAAAAAGAGGTTTAGGCAATTCAATTGAATGCACTTCAAATCTTGTTGTTGATTATATATTTATTTATTTTAGTTTTTTTTTCTACTGCTGTGGGTTTAGCAGTACAAATACAGTGTGTCATAGTCTTCCAGTCTTTCAAATTCAAACTGAATATTAAGAAATATAACAAAAAGTGACAAAAAAGACTCTTTACACACATCTCATCGCATATGCTGTGTGCATATGGTGAGTAAACTGCATGTGTTGACGTTCGATGCGTAGGCCGCAGTGATTTATCAAATCCATGACCCATTAGTGTGTGTCACAATCTAGGAAATGATGTGATTATTCTGCTATCTGAATGATGACACGCTCCCAAGAAATCTTTGCCAGACTCGTTTTAGTCTAAAAAGCTATCCGCATGATGTTCATTATGAGAGCCATTTTGCTTTGGACTAGAATCTGGCTGTGATAGCATGACTAAAATCTTTGTCTGGGAGATTGGCAGAATGCAGAGTAAATATGATTTGACTTTTTTTGTGTCTATTATGATTGTGTCATGCTAGATTGTACAAACAGACCTCAGTGTGATCTTAAAGCAAAGTAAAAGTGTAAAAGCAAAGGTAGATGTGTGGCTTTGAGGAACACGTTTATCTCTTAATGTGATGAACAACACTAGGACACCTGTACTAACACTCTAAAATATTACTAAAATACATCCATCAAGACCAAATAACTTCAAAAAATACCTTAGAAGAGTTAAATTATGGTTCTTCATTAGATGCTTGCTCTATAGAACTGAAACCAAAAACTTTTAGAACATCAGAAAAGGCTAAGATTCATTGAAACATATGCACTTAACAGATTCTGACCTAAAACAAGAGACATTTTATTTTTCCTAAAAGTTGTCTCAGAAAGCGAAATCATTAGACATCTGTAATAGAATTTGAAATTCAAACCAAAATTTATGTCACTTTTACAACTTCAAGATTCATTGAAATTGATTCACTGAATCTGATTCTTTCCAATGATGAAAGAGATCTTTTACTATCCCTGAAAGTGATTGCAGAAAGTGATATCATTAGATGTCTGTTGTAGGAGTACAACTGCAACGCAAAATTTCAGCAAAGACTAAGATTCAGAAGATTTACTGAAATTGATTCACTAAAACTAATTCTGTCCAACCGCAAAAGCCATCTATTACGAATCCCTAAAGTTATTTCAGACAGCAGAACTGGCAAAAATCTCATATAACTAAAGAGTTCAGCTATTAGATTACATAATTTCTACATTGTGGCTGTTTATTCAATAACCTAGCATAAAACATTCACATAATGGAGCATGAGGTGTTGTTTCAGCAGTGTAAATGGGTTAGTGTACCCATTTCAATGATATAAGCATTTACAGCACCATTGTCCCTGCGATTTACTGTCCGCCGTCAGAGCTTAGCTGGTAAATATTTTGCACCAGATTAGAGATTCTGTTCTCGGTCTAGTGGAAATACGTCTCCATTTACAGGATATAAAGCAAGCAATTGACAGATAGGAAGTCCTGCAGCAAAGGTACTTTACTATTTTAAGCACTTAATAGCAATAGAGTCTAGCAAATTGTTATACTCAAGTCTTCAATTATAATGCATCTTCAACACTATACACAATATAGTCGTTTTGACTACACTAACCTCACTGCAGTGTTATAGAAGAAACAGGTTTGTAACACAACTCTCCCTCAAACAGCCTTTTTACAACCCATATTGATCCATACTGTTTAAGAATTCAACTCAAGGGCTTCTGGGTAATTAATGCTGGCTTTAAAGCAAACATCATCGTTCTTTGGGAAAATGTGTTTGGTTTTAGGGCTTTGGAGAGAGGAGAAAGAGGAAAAAAAGAGGGACGAGAGAGGAGGGGAGCACATAACTCCTTAAAATCACCCTGCCATGTAGACAGTGTGTATTGTACTGTACTGGATGTGTGTGCACATGTTTTGAACAGCTTAAGGCCTTTAGGACCACATAAATATTGCATGTTAAGCTATTTAAAGATTTAAAAAATGCCATAATATCCCAATTAGCTGTACATTTACAGCACATACTGTATGGAAAATCAGAAACCACTCAATATATCAATTTTTATTTATTTATTAATAAAAAAAAGGGATCTGTTCCAAGGTAAGCTGCCTACTGTGCATACAGTAAACAACATATTTAGAAATAAACTCTATCAAAATGTAGATTGTATTTTTAATAAACTGTACCACTGTAGAAAATACCACATTTTGACTAGATTCTGAAGGTGCAGAAACAAAAATGGAACAATTCCCACAGAAGTCATATCAAGCAGCATTCTTTCGATCTGCTGCAAAAATTCACATGACCAACTTAATCCCATCACAAAAATGCATGCAAGAACCTTTCAGTAAACAACCCCTTACGAAAATTAACCATGGTTTTACTACAAATAAAACCAAAAAACACTATGGTTACAAGAATTAAACCATGCTCATCATTTTTCTACACTACAGTAGTAAAACTGCGTTTATACAAATTATAATAAGTGCCAAAAATGTGGCTACTACACTTTTACCACAGTAAAATCAAGGTTCATTTTTATAAGGTATGGTAAATGTGACCACAACTTAAGACTAAACTACACTGTGATAAAATAGAATTGTGGACAGAGTCAGCAGCAGTGATGATTAAAACAATCGAATTAACACGGTCTTTAATAACTTGTATGCAGGCATGACAATGGGTCAGGGGTGAAAAAGGTGAGAAGGGTGCTAGAGGGGTGATGTGGCCTGATGGGGGGACTCCCACAGAATAAATATTACGGCCTCATTAAGGGATATGCTGTAACTTAACTTGTTTATTCTTCCATCATGATTGACAGCTAAGTTTTTTTGGGCAAAGAAATCAAGTGTTTTCTACCATTATCGAAAAACATACAATCAACAATCAAAAATAATGTTTGTATTAGTGTTAACAATACTTTAGCATTAAATGCAACTTACTCTCTTAAAGGTACGTTCACATGAAACGTCTTAAAACATGTGGAAAACACAAGGCGCGTATTTTCCTCCACCAATTCCAAAGAGCTTGGGCGCTCGCGCTTCTGTAGCGTCTGCTGTTACTAGGCAACCATGAAGGCGCTGTCAGTTACAAAAACATTTCTGCTTTGGATTTTAAACTGCGCGGCTCCATTGAAAATAAAGAGCTTGTATGCGCAAAATGTCTTGGATGTGCATGCTCTATTCAATTAGAACCAAACTGTTTCGCCCCAACCCCCCTCCTCCCTCAAAAATAATTTCTCTTCGGATCTACACGATTCACGTGGGTCACCTGTTTTGGCTTTAAAACTGTGAATTTCGCCAAAAGGTGAGGGATTTTCATGCCTGTGAATGTGTCTTTTACGATTAGCTTAGCAACATGCTAACTCTTTCGTTGCAAGTTTACTTAGTTGCATAGTGAGTGTGTTATTTTTGTGGCGCACACCCTGTTGGAAAAAAAAACAACAGCATATGCTGGTTTGGTATGTTTTGAAGCTGGGATGCTAGTTTAATCTGGTTCTGGTTTAAGATGGTCCTTTGCTGGTTTAACCTAAGCTTAAACGTGCATCCCAGCTTCAAAACATATATAACCAGGATTCATTGGTTTTGAGTTGTTGTTTGGTATAGTGTCCAAAATCCAGGTCCCAATAAAGTTAATATGCTGTTTTGATAGCGTAATGTTAGCAAAGGTTTTGGAACAAAGCTAATGTTTTGAAGAATTCACTAACACAACATATAGGTACAGTATAGCCTATATGCTCTGTGTGATTTCTTCAAAACATTAGCTTTGGAACAAAGCCTTTGCTCCAACCCACATATGTGCACAAAGAAAACAAGCAATGGAGATGCTATTAAACAGTAATTGGCTCCTTGAGAAGTAGAAAGGATAGCCCAAGCTTCTAGTTAAAATCTTCTTTGAGCCACACAAACACTCAGCCACACCAGCTCGCTCTCACTGCTTCCTCTCAAGCTTCTGACAGTAGATTAAACACAGCAACTCATCAAAGGTTTGTATATGCCTTGATTTCTGCCTTGCTACTAATTCATAGCAGCTCTGTGCATTAGTGTGTGTGTGTGTATGTGGGGGGTGGGGGGGTCTTGTAGGGTCACAATACATCAGGTTTGAGTATAATCTTGTAATGGCCCAGATTGTTTCAGATTTATACCTCCTAGTGTTGGACGCTTCTCAAGAGGCGGCAATTCAATAATTGATTCAGACAGAGGAGAACCTCTCGGTCTCTTAAAATGATTGAGGTAGGGTACGACGAGAGAGAGAGAGAGAGAGAGAGAGAGAAAAAGAATTCCTTCAACAAGCTACGGTTACTCACGAGTTGGCTGAGGAGAAAAATAATGACAAGCTTTTTATTGTAACACAATGTCATGAATTCAGTCATCCAAAAACAGAAATGTGTACCAAAGACTCCTTCCTCCAGTACTCACTCTACTGCAACTGTGAAAGTGACATAAATGAGGTCAGAAAGAAAGAGCATGACTGAAATTCCCTTCAACAATTATGATCGGTTGCAGATGAGCTTCTTTTCTGCATTGCACCAGACGTTAGTAGAATTTCATTACTGATGGGCCAGAAGATCTTTTATATGCAAAAAAAAATAAATAAAATAAAATTCTTAAAAAAAAACAAAAACTTGTATTTGGTGAAGATGCAATAAATCACAAAATTATTCTGAAGAATTTATTTTAATTTTTTGATATTTAAAAAATGCTGGAAAAAATGACTGTTTCCTCATAAATAAATAAGGAATAAAGCACCAAATGAGCATATTAGAATGATTATTATTTGATTAGATTATTATTATTTGTACTATATTTGTAACCAAATAAATGCAGCCATGGTTAGCAAAAAAGACTTCTACAACAGTGTGATGAAAAATATGTTCATGCTGGACTGCAGTTGTGGGTATCTTAGCAAATCCGAGCACATTTTGTGACATTACTGATATTACATCTACAACTTTAAAGGAGACACTATGTCCTAACCTAAGCTTCCAAAGAAAAGCAATTTGTCTGTTCCCACAAAAGAGCAAAAATGCACAATGCAGCACAATAACATCTAATCAGGACATATCTGGAACACTCGTGTGCACCAGGATTTTAAAACAATTACATTTTATGATGAGTGGGCCTATTCAACAACCAAGCAAAAATACAAAAAATAAAATCAATCGACACATATCACCGCTGATTAGGCAAAAACTGTCTTTTATCACTTCTTCCAGTCTTCTCCGTGCAATCAAACAATCAGTAGCGTTTGTCTTCTCTGTTGTCTGAGGGCTGTTAGTAAGTCACTCACTGGCTGGTATTACCACCAGGAAGGCTTAAAGATCGATTCTACCAAATCCTCACTTAAGCGAGTTGCATCAAGATATCCACTCACATACATAATGTCATCAAAAAGCATCACAGAGGCTATTTTTTTTTTTTTTTTCAGAAATACAAACTCCTTAAGTCTCTAAAGCTGATCCCTGCTTTATCAGATGATGGCTGAGCCACTCCACTAGCAAACCGACCGATAAACAAATCAAATCCAGCCCATGAGAATGAAATATAGACAACAGTGTAAAAAATGTCAATCATTGCAATAGCTTTGTTTTTAGTTTTCCAAATGATTTTCTTTGGAACTTGCCCTTTTAAAATAAATAACTCTAAGGAAGTAAAACACAAATGGAGCGAAACGGAAACCAAAAACAAACCTTTTTCTTTTCTTCTTCTTTCCAGAAACTAAAAGAAAATGGAAACTGTTCCAAAATAAAAACTATTTTTTAATGGTGACTGGTTATTATCAAGAGTAAGATTATTTTTAATAAAAACAAAATAACTATTCTTCAAAGTAAACTTTCAGACTTACACCAGAGAGAACAATTCCAACATTGCAAGACAATGTTTGCATTCTTCTTCATAGAAGCCCATTTAAGGAAATCTAAACAGGGCTTAATGTACTGAGACAGTGGCTTTCTATAAGACTAAACTTTTCACTTTATTGACAATAAATAAAGTAAAAGCTAATTTAAAAGATTAAGCATTTTCGATAGAAAAAAAAAACATTAAAAAGAAAAGGCTCATTGTGGCCTACTCTTCTGAGAGATCAAAATTATTTCAGAATCCAAAAGTGCATGTTTTTTTTTTATTAATTTGGAACAGTGCCCAAGAAACGTTGAAAATACCAATTCAGCTCAGAACAAAGTCAAATTTGCTGAGTACAGTGCAAGCAAAACCAGTCACAGGTGTGATTCTCATGGAATGCAGGAAATGATCAAACGTAAATATACCTTGAATGCACTGTTGATAAAATGGTATCTGCCAATGCATGAAATGTACAAGATTTGTAGACAACTATTGTCATCACTTAAGTACTTCTTGCATAAAACATAGTCAAAAAACATTGATGAAATATATAGGCTACCTAAAAACACCATATGCACCACAAGATTCAAATGTAAAAATCTAATAGCTGATCATTTTAAAGAGAGACACAAAATTATAAGCCATCACACATAAACAATACCTAAACTAAATGTAATATGTATTAAATCCAATAGTTATATATATTCAGTCCAACTCACCTGCTTGCTGGTATATCCTTCTGTGGTTTTGGCCATGAAAGCTTCACAGCTCAAGATCGCCAACTAATGGCCTGACAATGTCAGTATTTTAAAGCCTAATAAATGAGTAAGAAATGCATTTTTAGAATTATCTATGTATGGTGTTACAAAAGAAAATATTACAAAATGACATGGATTACAACTAAGTACGCTATCTGCATTTTCTGAAATGTATGGATATTGAACGACTAAGAAAGTATTAAAATCATATGCTCCAGTGAAAGATAAACGGAGGATAAACCATACAAAATCTGATGTAACAAGGTCCTCATAATGCTGCTGAGTCCAAGGTTTCCTAAGCATTTGGGAACAGCAGCCTTCACCATTTGACCTGCCTTGAGCGTGCTTTGTTTGTTTCTGTTTGTTAGCACTGCACCGCCTCAGCAGGCAAAGGTTGAGACCATCATAGCTCACCAAGTCAGGGTCGTGAGGGAGACTACGAGGGGGAAGGGAGCAAGGGTGATCAACAGCGCTTCTTATCCACCTTTATTTTCTCGACAAAGCCACTCATCTTCCTGTCACTGCTAGAGAGGAGAATGGGGGAGTATGCTGTTCTTTTCTGCCTCTTCCTGCCTTTGCTCTCTCCAACTCTCACCAGCTCTGTGTCTCTTGCTCGCATTCCCTATTTTAATAGAGAGAGCACACAATAATGCTTTTCTGTAGGAGGGAATTGGAAGACTTAGACAAGTGTAGGGGGAGAGAGAGACACACAGAAAGGTTGAAAGAGAGGATGGGGCGTAAGGAGAGTGGAAATGAGGCAACTGCTGGAAAGAAAGAAGGAATGCTCGATGCAGATGATAACAAAAGAGGAAGGACGAGATGATGAGAGAGACGGAAAAAGAGCGCTGGAGAGAACTGTGGGCTGTAGCTACAAGGGGCCATCGAGCAACGCTGTGCAGATTCTATTTCGAGTCGCTGCTTAAGTTGAGGTCAGTGCTTTCACTGCCAGAACGGAATGGTAATTAGAATGCAGGCGGATCACAGAGGGAATAGTACCAAAGAGCACTCTAATTCATACTTGCACTGCCATGTAGCGGAGGAGGTTATGCACCAGTAAGAGTCAGAGTTTGGCTAAAGACCTCCAATGGGGATCTACGTTAGTGTGGTCTCGCTCGTCCGATAGAAGGTGTTATATCGGGAACGCTGTTCCTGAATAAGTGCTTGATTGTTCGATCAAAAGAAATTGATGTGCCATTAAAACTTAAACGAGGTGGTGAGTATCAGCAGGGGTAAAAAAGTGGGTGTCAAAGGGAAAGACGAGATTCAAAACACCCAAGGAATTGTATTAAATTGTCCATAAATACAATGGAAAGAGAGAGACATAAGAGACACTCCGCGGGAGGGGAAGAGATGACAGCAGGCTGTAGATGAATGACAGCTATAGCATTTCTGTATCTCAACGGAACAATATGATGCAAAGCCATGGGTTTGATTCCTTAGAAATACAGAAATGCATAAACAAGGTAAGGGGCGATTCGCACATAACGTCATTTTTCCATTCCACTGCTTTTACATTTTTTTCTGTGTAAACATGAGTTAGTTGGATGTTTGACAATCTTGTTGGCATCTTGGTTCTTCTGTAGCTTCTTGCACACAATTTCATAAAAACATGGTACTCAAATTGAATTAACAGGCATAAAATGATTGAGAAAAAATTAGGGGCTGTTCACACAGAAAACCTTTTGGATTCCACTGTGTTGCTTTTCCATTGTTTATCTAAGCTCAATTTAAAGTTCAACTTCAAAGGGCAACAAAATGCAGACCTTGTGTTACCTTCCAATTTTATTTCTTGCATCTAGCATTTTTTATGCAGAAAAACACCTTTCTGAATGGCCTTTAATTCACTGCATACAAGATAATCTGGCAATTGCATAAAAAAATCACAAAATATATTGTAATTGTGCAATTTCTAAAACAGTTCAATAACCATAAATGTAAAATTAATTAACTTTTAAACTTTTACTGAATTTCTTTCTTTTTTTTTTTTTTATATAAATTTGTTTAACAAATGATTCAATGACTCACTCATTAAGATGGCAACCTGGTGCCACCTACTGGCATAACTGGACTTTTTTTTCCCACATTGTATTTTTTGGTTCTGAACAACAGCACACTTTCTTAATCGTGTACGTCCTGCCAGCACTATAAGCAGCTGTTTACCAATCTATCTAGGGAGAAGACACCAGCTTTACTGTTTTATTCATGTTTTGTCACTGTGCTTTTACTACCAAAACTTAACACACAGAATGACACTTGCCTCTGTCTGCCAGATGGATTGAAAGAAAAACGCAGAATGCAAGCTGCTCACTGAAAACATTCAGTTTCTGGGGAGACAAGCATCAATGAGGAATGCAGTATTGTACAATGGGAGTCAAAATAGAAGACAAAGACCTACATACATATATAAAGGCCAAATATCTGTTGATCTGTATTCTTCTATTTTCACTTGTATTTGGATGTAACCATGTGAAGGGGTGTTTATCTTTTAATCCTGGAAGCTATTTCTTCTTCTTAATTCATGATAGCCAAAACATTCAGCATCTAAAAGGTTTATAGTTACTAAAATTAGTTATTTCTTCACATAAATTATACTTTATGCTCTGTAGTCTTTTTATAAAGTGTTAATAAAATAAAGAAAAGCTGTAATAAAGTCAACAAGTGGTTTCTAAAATTTCTAACTTTTGCAAAATGAATATGTTAATTAATAATCTGAGTTAAAATACAAATCTGTTATATTTAGAATAAATAATTAATGTTACAAAATGTGTAAAAATATTTATAACATTTCTTAACATGTTAATTTTGAAAGCCCTAAAAGTAAATTTTGTGCATACATATATATAAATATATATCCGATTAAAAACCTCTGCCCTGGACTTTTTTAAGCCTACACCAAGCAAATGCACTCTTACATCAAACAGATTTGGGTGAACATCAGAAGGTCCTTGATGCTGAAGTACAGTATTATCTGTATCGATGCTCTTCAGAAGCACAGGGTCTTGACATCGCTCCATTTTCTGATGATTGATCCGCAATCTGGAAATTTCAGCAACGGTAGCTCAACTGTTAGAGCATGAGTTCAATTCTCAGGAAACACACTTTGAAGTCACTTTCGAATAAAAGCATCTGCCAGACACTGTATAGTTTAATATAGTTTATATGCCAGAGGTTGCTTTGTGCTTTGTATTGAAATTACTTCGAGGGTCTGAAGTAAATCCTGAGAGACAAAGACCTGTGTCGAGATGACGCATTTGCTTATGTTATGACTAACATCGATCATATGTCTCTTTTTAATAAACTCCGTATGAAACTCTGTATGTGAGTTTACCCAGGCGCCGCTCTAGTCCAGGCACTGACAGATCATCAAGTGTCCATGACAGTCTTGAACCTACTTGAACCTTCATTCTTGAACCGCGGATAGGAGCAGGAAAAGGACAGAACAAGAACTAGAAAGTAGAGTAAATTGCTGTGCAGAATTGCCAACCAGTATATCAAAGCAGCTCTTGAATGACTCATACAATCTGACCCTGAAATGGACTGCTCAGTAGCAGCAGAAATTTTCAAATGGTCAAGGTGTTAAATGATGACAGTTTCCTTTTTGCGGGGCAGTTCTGGCACATCTGGGACTCTGTGAAGCACCACCGGGCCTTAGTCCAAATCTCACAATCAACGTGACCCCGATCCAATGGGTCTGAATGCTATCCCCCCAGAGGAAGCCTTTTCTCAGATGGCTCCCAACACCGGCCTCCTGCAGACACCAGCACACACACACACACACATTAACACACCTAGCGGGAGTACGCTCATGCCCGCCGCTCTTCAGAGACACCAGATGTCTGTGGTCAGGGATGACATGGCAGTCTGTGTGGGGGTGAATCCCCTTTCCTTTGAGGAAAGACTACCGAGGTGTGGTCTAGCTTTTCACCTGTTTAATAGTCTGAGGTGACTGTGGGAAACATAAGGCCACCAATTCAGTATTTGCTTTCTATTACAAGCATGAAAAATTGACATGCCTGGATAATAAGCTCATTTTTTTGTAATAGCTCTAAAATCTTGTGGGCTGCTTAATGCTGATGTACTGTACACTGAAAATCATTTGGTGTAAAAACAATTTTCATTCAGAAGTTGCAAGTAGCATAATGGAAAAATGTTCTATATGCTCCAATAATCTTTGTTTTACTTACAACTTTGAAAAATCCTTTTTATAGTGTATCCTTTTGGATAAACAAAATCAATTTAAAACATAGCTTTATGTAAAAAATATATATATATATTTTACTGTTGGTGATTCTGCCCTGTTGGAAATATGTAGGCTATTATAATAAGAATTTGCCTTCTTCCACAATGTTGTAGAAGTTATGCATTTTGGATTTGTTTTCTTAGTTATTGACATAAAATTGTATTTTATTTATTTATTTTATTCTTTATTTAGCCAGGAAATCCCACTGAGACTTCACAGTCACATTCTTATTAGACAGATAATTGGAAACCGTTCAAATTAATGCTTTTTCTTTTATTTTAAATAGACTTGACCTGCAATCATTTCATTGGATAAACGCATTCCTCATTCCCAAGATGTTTTGCTCTATTCTACATTAGATATATAGATAGATAGATTATAGATACTATATTGATCCCGAAGTGGAATTCAAGAACAAACAAACAAATCAAATTTTTAAAACAAATTTGTGACCATGAATGTTCTGCAGGATAAGA
The DNA here is from genome assembly GCA_032357445.1 of Enteromius radiatus. Taxonomy (NCBI): domain Eukaryota; kingdom Metazoa; phylum Chordata; class Actinopteri; order Cypriniformes; family Cyprinidae; genus Enteromius; species Enteromius radiatus. The sequence goes on from JAUCMS010000001.1 coordinate 8,199,410, forward strand.
TAACCATGACAAAGATATACAGCGTGAGCAACTGAAACTGGACATTTTTGGGGAGGAGCTTGTGGGAGTATTTGGCCACATTTTTTGCTGAGAATTGAGTAATGTCAATAATTCTGATAAGCTCAGGCCGGTCGCGTTCACCTCGCGGCCGCTTAAAATGTGATCCGCTGTGTCCCAATTGCCACTCTGCCCCTGTTTATTGCATAATTTCCATTTTAAAGAATCTAAATAACCTCCCCCCCACCCCCCAATTAAATTAATTTAAATAATATAATTCCAAATTCGAATTCATATTATGAGAAACACAAATGATTTCACTTACCTTTTTTATTCATTTGTCATGTGGCAGATGCAATGAACGGATCGGTTATGTAAACACATACAATTACACAGATATTCACAACTGTCTTCTGCTTTGACTTTGTTTGGAGGTTTTCAGTGGAAGAGGGCAAAAGTGGTAGACAATGCATCTGACAATACTTTTCTGTCTAAAATGTAAGTTATATTCTGTTACTTTTGTGTAAAGTAAGCAGTGAATAATACAGAGATGCCACTGTACTATTGCTTCAAAACAAGCCAGTGTTTACCACTATTCTTTAAGGCTTGAGTATATTGCGCTCAGTCTGTACATACCAGAGATCTGTTGACAATCTGGGGACAAATGCTCAGTCCTACATCTGCAAACAGTTCTACAAATGGAGAGGATTATATCTAATTTACATTTAAAGGACATTAAAATGCCAAGCAGCAGACATGTAACTGAAGGTGTAAGTAAACCTACCCATGCAAACAAAAGCCTGTTATCATGCCAGTAAAACACTGATCGTTCTGCTGAGCTATGGTTATTGTGATAATGACATATTCATTACAGTGGACCCTATTTGAACGTATTGATGTATGGGAATGACAACATAGAATGGTATGTAAAATGACATAATAATTTACTTGATTATTATTGATTAGGCAATTATCAAACTTCAGGTGAACCGACCCATGGCAAACATATAATGAATCCTCCATAAGTGCTGTAAACTAATGCATTTGCTGTTTCTAAGATACAAAATCCACCGTTTATCTGCAGGTTATCTCAGTAATTATGTGTCCAGAAAAGCACAGACAATGGGTTTGACTTATATCTCTGATAATGACCCCGAAAACAAATTTGTGATTCATGATTATTCAGATTTATGCACTGAAACTATGTCTATATCAGTGTTTTGTGTTCTATGCTCCTTGACGTTATCTTGACTGCTGGACTTCATGACTAAAGCATCAAGCAGCAGTGCTTTGTTAGGGGAACTTTTCATGTACCAGAGAAATCAATGCTAAGGCAGATGAAGAAAAAAAAATGTATTATTGCGAAGACCAATCTGAGAAACCTGTCGAAAATCTATTACACATCAAAGAACATGACTTAGAATGGCATCTTTGTCTGATTTCAAAAGACAACGATTTTCTATATTTCAAATTCAAGCTTCAATGAATAGAGAAGATGTTCCACTACCAGCCACTTCAATTAATTACAGACAGGGCAACACTCCAGGCTAAACTTTAAAATTCTTCAAAAATTGACCTTACTGTCAGCAACTGAACTCTTCTAAAGAAGGCTGTATTTGTCGCTACAGTAATTAAAAAATATATACCATTCTGGCCTAAAGACTAGAGTCCTCTTTTCAGCTTTAATAAGCACTAAAGCACAGGCAAATAACTGGAAAAATAGAAATTCAGTTGATATACACAGACAGACACATAATTTAGCAACCTGGTAAGATAAAAATACGAACCTCTCTGGACTTTTTGTCCAACACTGTTTTCATGTGCCTTAACACACGTTTCGTTTCACGTTTCAAAGAAAAATGTCCTCTGAGTGGCACTATAACACAGGTTCAATATGTAAACCCTGGCACATTTTTATTACGCTGATAGCATTGTAACACTGGCCGATAGTGTTAACAAGTGCAAAACTGATATAAAAATGCATTTGTTGATGCAACCATGCTATTTTAACTTCGTTTTACCGATCTGAACTGTTTTGTCGAACCATAGTTACACAGGATTCCTCGCCTCTTAAGTATGTACTCCATGAGCTACCGAACAAACCTACTATCTATGAAAACTCATCGATATGAAGCTGGATATGTGTGACGCTAACATTCAAAAGCACCTGTTTTCAAATATCCCAGCATAATAATATTGCTTTGTCATAACATGATATTCTTAAAAGGAATAAAAATTATTTTACTGCCTCTAGTGTTCATTTATACTGGAAATTGCAGTAATACGTACCTGTTTTTCCTGTCTCGCTAAAAAGTGCACCAAGGTGCGTTTATGCCATGAGACCAGAGTCGTAATTTTTATTTTATATATAATTTCTGCAAAAGTAGCATTTAGAAATCTTGTGGAATGATTCATTGCTTTATAGAATATAAATGAAAGTTCTTTTTTTCCTAGAAAAGTGATGATGAATCATTGCCTCATCAAAAACTATTTCCGATGGGACTCTGCACCAGACTTTTAATGTCAAACAGAACAGAAAAAAAGGTAACATTGAAACCTGCTACTGTAAGTAAAAGGGGACATTTCAAAAAGTGATAAAACACATCTTAACAAGTGAACTGTCAGAAGTAGTTTCTGTTTTTGCCCTTGATTCGTCTTACGGAACTGCCTACAGGAGATTCACTGTCTAAAAAGCAATCCGATTTGAATGTCTGTTTTATTTAGCTGTGTTGTTTAGAAAATGGCGTTCTCTTTGTGCTCGGTCTCCGCTCTGCAGGAGAAGCGCTAGATCTCTTTGTTGTTGTCATTGTTGCTTGGGTGATTTTGCTTGCTTGTTTGTCTTTTGTTTTTTATTTTGATTGCTCAAAAACATAATAGAATTGTGAACATCAAATGGAGGCTTTTCAAGGCGGATAAAATAATCTTAAGCCGGACATTAGTCGTGGAAGAGAAGCCGAGCCGGACTGCCTTACCACAGAGATCAAAAAGATACATCAAAGGGCCCAAGAAAAACACATCCAAAAAACAGAACATCTGAAGCCCCAAATATCAGATAGCTCTGCAACAAATGCAACACAAAACAACCCCACAAGCCAGCCGTACCTGGGACGAGAAGGTGGCCCGTAACAACAAAGTTTCTTTTAAGCCAGTTGTTTGATAAACAGTAAAGGAGAACGGCTCTTTTGACTGTCTGTTCCAAAGTCAACCCCCCAAAAAAAGACAATAAAAGAAGCAGAAGTGTATCTAAAATACAGTGTTTAATTACCTTCTCCTCCAGATACTTCATGTCTTCCACTTTTTGCCATTGCCATGGTTACTGTCAGCCAAAGCTACAATGTGAACCAAACTCCAGCAACATTACAGTGGAGAAATGCAGACTCCGGCAGAGAGAAAAATCACTTTAGCTTTCTGCATCCACAGGTTGGTAACAAGTACACTTGGGAGATACTCTGAATAATAAAATATTTGGCTCACAGGTTTGTTATTATTACTGACTTTCCAAAAATACACTGATAAAACGACGAGATCCAACCACAATAAGCCAAAATGACAAAGAATCTGAAGTACTTTTATGCTTCCGATGTGGTACATCAAACCTCCTACTGCTAAAACAGATAAATTAACATAATTTCGCATCTAAATAGATTGTAATAAGGTCAAGAGTGGAATCATGACTGAAGAAATCCACATGTACACTATTGGCCAAACTTGAATGTAATCCTACAACCGTTTGCACTGTCATCATGGCAGCACGCTTCCAACAAGGAAATGTTAGGATGAGAATTATGATAATGAAGAGTCATGGCAAAGTAACGGCAATGTAAACACCTCACAGCTCTCTGAGGATCCATGTGTGAATTTACAGCAGATGAATGCAGCACCAGTCCGTGTGTAATGACTGTGTGTAATAGTGAGTGAATTTGGCACGCTCAGCATGCTAGTGGCCTCGATGAGATAATTGCATCGCCGCATTAACTCCATGTGCGATTGTAGGCCTAAATCTCAGGCTTACACTCAATTCTTTTCCCCTTGCTTCATGAAAATAAAGATCTACATTGTCACTATCACCGGTAGAGGGAGAATCCATTTATTTTTTTTGGAAACGGACTAAACTTTGTTCTGCCAAAAGTCTTGTGTTTAGATCTTCAGTGGCCACTAATCAGGTGCAGCATGAGCCAAGTTGTGGGAAATGACAATGTTCTTTCTTTGGTTTTGGATGATACTTTCGCAATATTGCAATATTGAGCAATTTATAAATCATGTGTTTAACAAGATTTGACATTTTATTTAGCGGAAAAATAAATGTGCATTATAGAATTCAAACTTTTTTAGCAAATATTTAGCACACACATTTATTTTTATTATTATTATCATTAAATATAGCCAGTAATTTTATTTTATTTACTGTAATAGCAAATATTTAGGTTTATTAGGGACTATTTCTCCATTTACTTTTTTATTAATTGTGACGTTTGTTGTAACATGTTTGTGCTTCATTTGTAATTTATTTATTTACTTGTATTCTTTATTTAAACTAAGGTTTGTAGAGTTTTAATAATACATTGCATGGCCCAAAATTATTATTCATAAAGTTATTTTTCTTTTATGCCAAAACTTATCAGGATATTATGTAAAAAATAATGTTTCAGGAAGATATTGTGTAAATTCCATAGCATAAATATATCAAAACTTTATTTTTGCTTGGTAATATGCATTGCTAAGAACTTTATTTGGGCAACTTTAAATGTGATTTTTCTCAATATTTAGAAAATTTATTTCTAGATCAGATTTCAGATTTTCAAATAGATGTATTTCAGTCAAATATTGTTCTATCCTAACAAACCATGCCTCATGGGAAATCTGATATATTCATGTTTTTGATGATGAATAAATGTCAAATGATTTTGTTGTCCAGGGTCACAAATACTATAGACAAAAACAGAAATGTGATCATACATAGATTTAGGTCAAAGTAAACATTAAAATGCTGGCCTTATGATTAAATATAATGTTAAATGGCTGTAATTAACAGTGTATCTGCTTTTATGAAGAAAACTGTATTCTATAAAATATGAATAAACGCTCTGAGACTTGAATGACAGATCCATTGACAGAAGGTCAAAATTATTAAAATTAATCATTTGAAAAATACTATATACATGGTCTTTGAAGGTAAGAAAAAAACCTAAAGAAGAGCAGAGTGAATTTGCTGTCTGAATGTGCAGGTTAATTGCATTGGCACCTTGCATTTTGATACGTATCTTTGTCATTCCCTTAGTTAATTATTTGAAATAGGAATGACCGAAGACCAGTGCTAATAGTGTATGCTCTCCAGAGGGGTCAAGGCAGATGTAAAGTCGAAAAAGCAAAGCTAGAGAGACAAGGAGGGGTCACGGGGTATTAAAGCTGAGAAGTGAGAGGTGCGGAGAAAGCAAGTTACTGAGAGTTTGAGGAAGAGAATGAGAAATATAATTGAATTGAAGTTTCAAATGAAGAACAGAGATGGAAAGGATGATAGAAAGAACAGTCTGGCCTCTGGTATCTTCTGTCACTCTGTAATGCAGCTGCTTTTACGGCAGGCGTACGGCACATCTCACCGTGCCACTCGCTTCATTTGGCTCATGATGTGGCCCATCAGCCTAGAACCTAGAGTGCCCATTTCTCTCTCCATCTCTCCTTTCTCTCTTCCCAGTTCTTTCTGTGACCGTTCTAAGCTGCTATTATCTTATCACTGCCCAGTTGCAGCCTCACAGTGGTGTCCCTCTCCTCAAGAAAAATCAAGAGTTAAGGAAACTCTAAATATCATCGACATCATGATGCCAGAGATTAGTGACTGTTCTCAAGTTAGACCAAAATACTTTTCAGCTTGTATAAATGTTCTTCGAATGTCTCTTTCTGACAATAAACCCAATAAATTTAGATTTACTACAACTTTCTGTTAGCAATTCTGAGTACCGTTTGCCTGAAAAACAAATAAATAAATAACGATAATAAAAAAATGAAGCTTTGAAACAAATCTCGAATGATTCGGAGCAGTATCAAACTGCCAAAGTCACATGATTTCAGTCAACAGGGCTTTGCTATGTCATGACAGTTTACCAATTTTAATGGTTAGCCATCTCAGGAAGCCCATGAACCAGTGCCTATATGTTTTCATTTAACTGTAGACCTTGTTAATGACACTTTACATTATAAAAAGGAAGAGTTGTAGTTAATAGTATTTTTTTATCGGCCTGATTTACAAAATCTTTTGTAAAAAATAAAAAAATGGAAATGAAATGTAATAAAACACATAATATGCAGGCTCTTTATGTTTAATCTACTTTTTTGATTTGTTAACTGCAGTCAATAGCTTATACTTTCAATAAAACGTTTGCAATTGGTCTGTAAAAGATATTTTTATTTAAGTGCCCATCGCAACTTTTCCTGTACTTGTGATCCTTTGTTTAATTGAGAACTCTGCACGTTGAATAGCCTTAACATAAAGGCTTGTTTGGTGAACATTATAATGTGCATCAGTCTAACTAAACTGGTGAACTGAACTAGCTGTTGTTTCTCACAATCCTCGGGCATTTGGACTGTTGTTGTAAGGGTCAATCCGTGCAACTATCCAATCAGCTACAGCAGAAACTCACACAATCTGAGTTTAAAATCATGGATGCTTTGGTTTACTCAAACAAAACAGTCCATCCTTCCAAAAATGAGAGGTTTGCTTACCATGCTCACCTATTGGTAAAACAATCCCTGCAATTAGCAGAGCTTTTGTGATATTGCAATTGTAATTATAATGTGTGCAGTAATAGATTAAAGTCAGTGATTTATGGTGTAAATTAAACTGCAATTAAAGCAGAGTTCATTTTCTTCTTTATAATACGAGAGGATGCATGTTAAATCGAAATTACATCAAAACAATAGATGTGAACTGCTGCAATGTCCGAACCATGTCTCGCATTATGAACCATTTAATCGCCAAGACTGTTTTTTCCTTTCTTGGTGATGTTAACCTTTTCTTAACATCACCTGTTCAGTTTACACACTGAAGTGCCTCTTTTCTTTCCTGTTACACATTCGAGGCTATCTGGGGGAAAATGTTTAACACAACTCTTTTATTCCTCTGTCCTTCAGCTATAATATATATTAATCATTTGATACTGCTGTTGCTGAGAGTTGCGTTGTAATCGGACTGCCCTTTCCCACTGGCAGAGTTAATTAAGTGTAAAATGGATGGAGGTGGGAGGGACAGGAGAGGTGGGGGGGGGGGGGGGGTGATGGGGGGGGGGGGGGGGGGGGGGGGGGGGGGGGGTGATGGGAATGAAAGCTTGGCAAGGACCCCGATACTCAAAGCACAGAGTCTACTGAGGGGATCAGGACACCAATGGGGCCTTCATCTGCCACTCAAACTCGGACCAGCACAGCAAACCTAAGAGAAGATGGATTACGACCATTTGTGATGCTATTAGAGCTATTGAGTGGGTCTGTTGCTCACCGCAGCTTTTACTGGCCGGTCCAGGATCAGCGTGCTGAGTGCTGACATTGAAGACCAAAGCAAGCTGTCCGTTTGGTTTCCAAATAAGAATGACTCAACCTACAGAGTCGAGTGGGTTTTTTTAAAGAAAAAATGGTTTATGTATTGCAATGTGACCAAAAAAACACTTCATAGGTCAGATTCAGTTAGGATTATGCAGTATACGTAAATCATCTTTGAATATTGATTACATTTTGCAGAGCAGAGTTGAATACAAACGATGTTTTTGCCAATACACTACATCAAAATTTGATGTAGAAATAATTTTCACTAATACATTTTTTTACAATTAATTCCAAAGATATGTCTCGTAACACACCCTAATTTATTTTTTTATTTATCTTGTAAAAATGCACTCCAAAAATCCACCAAGTTTTATTTATAACTTGTTGGAAAATAAATAAATAAATAACTTACAGTGTACAAGAAAAGTGAATTGAGTTCAAAACAAGACTTGATCTAACTGACCTTCACTGTATGAAAAAACACTAAAATGTTTTTCAAAACATCTTCGTTTGTATCGATTACAGACGGGGGTGAGTAAATAGTAACAGCATGTCATTTTTTTAGTTAACCTATCGCTTTTAAAACCAATGAAGTGAAGGTTTGCACGCTTTTTAAATATGTTTTAAATCTGTCAACAAAGTTTTGCGGCCCAACCCAAGCATTTTTTGGGTCGCTTCTGAAGGAACTTTCACAGAGGTGGTAAAGGATTGGCAGTAAATTGAAATGACACTTCAAGAGATTAAGTAAGGCATTTCATCAGCGTCTGAATCCAAACCAGAGATGCCAGTTTAATTAAAACTATCGCTGAACAACCCTGTTAAGGACAGAGAACTGTTTGCCTCATCAACACTGTTTTTAATGACTCCTCTATCAAGAAATCTATTCATGTCCTGTTGTCTAATGAAAAGGGGCCACTGGTGATTCTTCACCCAGTTCATGTAACATGTTAACATGATTCATTAGAAAAGTAATAACAAAAAGAATGTGCAAATACAAACAGCTCCACAAAGCAATTACATATCAAGTACATGTTGTTCATTAGAAGTACCCTGCTTAATTAATTAGAGAGAGTAACATGAAAACTAATGTAAGTGTGTAGTGTTGCTCTACAGAAGAGTCTTTGTTATATGTAGCTCTTGATCAGTTCATTGAAATTTGCATTGCTGATTCAATAGATGGTGCTGCCTTCTTTGTTACAAAATAAAAATATAAAACTGCTGGGTGAAAATAAGCCAGAAGGTGTATTAGTGTTCATTTTCTTATTTGGCAGGTTTAGTCTAGTGATTGATCAGACTCTGCATATTTAGTTTGCTTTTCATGATATAGTGTTTTTCCACAGTACTGTAGTTTTTCTGTACTGTATAATGTTGGTAGTATGTGGTGATTCCACTGGTTTAGGCCACAGACACATGATCATTCAATAAAAGAACTTGTATTTAATGGATGTGATGATTTGCTATTTTAATAAATAAAGACACTCGCCTGGTTTAAACATCAAGTGAATTACATGGAGAGAGGCAAATCTCTTGATGAAAGATGTCAATCAAATGGCAACAAACTTGGTATTTTGATTCTAGATTTATTTGTGTAGATTCGTTCACGATCTCTCTGCTTTATGTGGATCCGAGGTGAGAGAGCACTACACAAACACAGATCACCATCAGGTTTATTATAGTTAACTAAAAATAAAGCCGTAGAAAACATTTCCATTACTTGAAGTAAAATAAACATTAACTGAAATAAAATAAAATATGAAAAAGCTTGTAGATTTTTTGTATTGTTGCCGAAACTATGTTTCATTTAGTTTTAGTGCATTAAAAATGCATTAAAATAACTAAATCAGACATATTTAATGATAAAAATAATAATAATGTCAATAAACAACAACAAAATTACTAAAATAAAATAAAACAATTCAACAAATATTAATAAAAAGCTATAATAATATGTTGATTGTTGTGAAATAACACTGACAAAGGTTTTAATAGAAAAAGAATGTTATATTTGTAAAGCAAAAATCTGTTCATTCTTATTATCAAAAAGCTTATAATGTATGGTAAAATTACATAATCTGCAAGGCAATTCATGTAATTGTCATGGAAAATGAGAATTCCTGGAATTGACTGGCAAACCATTGCTTTAAAGAGCTTTAAAATGTTTTTTTTTTTTTTTTGTTTTTTTTTATTTTGTCATCAGTTATATTCAGTGGAGTGTTTTATGCTGCTAAGTTAACGCTTTTTGCATTATGTCAGTGTCAGTTTCATTACCCTGGTGGTGTTTTGTCTGTGCTTATAATTGGCGTCAGTCTCTGGAGACCAACTTAAAGTAATGATGGCTTTGCATTGTTCCACATGTGTTACCAACAGAACGTCGTACAGTAACACAGATTTCCATTGCTCTAATAAGTTAATCATATAATGATGTTACATAAATACGTGACACAGTTAGTAACTGTAAAAATGCAATCATCAAAATATCCCCCTCTCGCGCTTGTATCATCCTCGCTCGATTTCTTCGGGTAAAGTTCTAGCAACCACAGTTGCTACCCAACATTTACCATATTACAGTGCAGTTCTGGCCACACAAATCTGCCATCCAGCTGTTCTCCAGTCTGAACTGTGGAGCTGTCCACTGACAGAGGTGCTGAAACACACAATTCCTCAGCGGGACTTCTTATCTCTTCTGTGAAAACGCACGAAGATAAACACAGAGTAATAAGATACGAATGCTCGCGAGTTTAAAAGTTGCTTTGAAGAAATTCCATCGCATATAGGCAAATGTGAATGCGCGCGATGGAAAAGCCTGAAGGGGGAAGCCGATCGAGGGAGGGGATTGAAGGGAGGAAAGACTCTTTTTTTTCTTCTTCTTCAGAAAACCACACCGCATGTATGGGTTGTTAGCGAAATACTATTTGCGATTTGACAGGTGATCAAAAAGCTTTAACAGCAGCCCCAGACATCGGCAGCTGTGCCTTTAATGGCCGCAACTTGAACGAGGGTTATTGAAATGCACCCCACGCACAAAATCCAGCACCCCACCACCACCGCGCACTGAGCCCCAAACACACACACACACACACACTATACGCTGTCACATCAGCAACTCACCTTCAGCGCCTCGATGTCCAGCGATGCCGATCGCTCCATATCGAAAGATAAAGTCTAACACAAAAGTTGTATATCTAGCCTTGTAGTTCCCGAGCGAAAGCCAGCCCAGTTCTCCGAGCTGCGGCGGATTCCCTCAGTCTCATTCCCGCTGATCACGACTCCAGCGACAGCCTCAACTATTCAGTAGCCTATTTGAAATGTAACTAGTCACTCAGAGTGTCCCAACAGCAGTAACGTGACATAAACAGACTTGCGTGTCCCTCTCCGTTTTCCTCTCCAATAGCAAAAGTGTTTCCGTCAGTAAGAGACCGTGTTGTCATTGAGAGCGTTGAGCGCGCGAATGGCACATTTGCAGCAAGCCTGGTTGATCAGTCTTTCAAATCAACATTTTGCGGTACATTTAACGAAATCGGTTCGATTCGAGCAGGCGGATGAGATCCTTGCTGTGATCCGGCTGATTTATTGATTGATTGATTGATCGTTTGATTAGACAGGGCGCACTCCGCCGCTGCCCTACTTGGTGATCTCCAGAAACCTCCCGTGTCCAAACGCGCTCCTCCAGCCGAGTCCCGGTGCTCTGAATACGGACTCTGTGTCTGGGAGAGGGAGTCTGAGGAGGGAGGGATGGAAGAAAAAAGGGGGAAGATCTTCCTCGAGTGGATTGTGGATGAATATATCTGTCTTTGGCGGCGCGGTGACTATCCAGACTAGCCAGTTGACTTGCCCAGTCCCCTTAGTCTTCTGCGTGGAGATGCGAGCAGGTTCTTTTCATCACTCAAAAAATAAACTGTCCTGCGAGTTAGTCTCCTGGGTCCTAGAGCCACGAGGGGAGAGAGGGAGAGAGCGAGAGAAAGAGAGAGAGACTCTTACCCGCATGCTGAGCTGATCCGCAATGCTATTTAAGTTTTAATTCGCATTCGTGTGTGTTGTATCTCAGGTGCATGCTGTTGACTTGTCCTTTTAAACAATTTTCAAAGTTAACACTTCAATATAGAATATTCACTCTAGTGAAGTTAGTGAATAATGTATATGCTACTGCAAATCAGTTCTCAACTGTATAAAAGACTACATGTGTAAAATGTTTTAATAATGAATTACCTTATAACTTTATGGAGATTTTTATTTTAGCACAATAGCATATTTATTATTATTTGTTATGATTTGTTATGATTACATATGTACACACACACACACACACACACACACACACACATAATAACATAAAATACAACGAATGTCCATTTTTGGCAACCAAACTGTACATTTAACACATCATAAAGAAATAAACTCTGACATTAATTAACTCATGATATAGCTTAGATACATGGGAAAATGACATTAAAACGTGCTCTAAAAATAACCTACACAGTAGTATTACAGTTGAAATCATGGCACCAAAGGCAGGGCTTGCACTGAGGATCTTTTTTTTTTATTGTGCCATTCCGCAATTAATCATTCCTTGGCATGGATTTTACATGCGCACCTGACCTCAGCTGGGTGTATTGTGCCAGCCCCAGCTCCGGTGACGTCAACTCCCAGTCTAGGACCCAAATTAACAGCCCACCGTAAAGTGAGCTGAAGCGACAGTGAGACAGATTTCAAGTGGAACAGCTCAACAGCAATCGCGTGTGTTCGAGCATCCGTGCGTGTCTGTGTGAGAGAGATATTCGCATGGAGTCGAGAGACACACAAACACGCAGAGAATGTGTAGGTTTAAATATTATGTCCTAGATAAATGGAAATCATACATCATCCTCTGTCTTGCAAATTTTGGCCTGTTATTCCTGGAGAAGGTTCAACTAAATGTATGTCGCGTTCATCCGAGGTTGTCTGTCTCGCCATTTGCGTGTCTGTGTGTGAGAGAGATTATTAAAGGTATAGTTCACCTAAAATGAAAATTTGCTACAATTTTTTTTTTTTACTCAAGTGTTAGTTTCTTCTTTGGAATAGAATTGGTGAAATTTAGCATTACATCACTTCTTAGCTGATGGATCCTTTGCAATGATTGGGTGCCATAAAGAGAGTGAAAAGAGCTAATAAAAGCATCACAATAATCCACACAACTCCAGTCAATCAATTAATGGCTTGTGAAATAAAACAAAAAAGACATTCGCCATTGAGATATTTTAACTTTAAACTTCCTCCAGTGAAAAAGTAGTCTGGTCTGAATCAGGAGTAAGAACCTTAAGGTGAAAACAGTCCAAAACAGTTGTAAAATGTTTATGTGAGAGGACAATATGGTCTTTTCCACTGGAGGAAACATTATGGATATTATTTTACAAGAAGCAAAAGTTTAAAGCTTGTATATGCCTTAATCATGTTTTTTTTTTTTACAGGCCTTATAGTGTGAGTACATTTTTAAAAAGTTTTCATTTTTGAGCAAATTATTCCATATTCATATTCATGAATTATAAACACCTGCAAAACATGCCCATGTGTTTATATTAGCCTATTAAATCTGAGTCAGATATGATATATGTCTCAAAACAGAACGCCTTGTAGAGCGATGAAAGAGAATCTAAACCACTTACTTGACTACAACATTAACTGAGCAAAGGTATTAAAATGACTTAGTCTGACATTTGCCACATACCTGTACATCCGTGTGGGGAATGACATCTTTACCCTGTCTGACCATAGATTCATTCTGCATAGAGACACATACTGGCCAAATGAAAGACATCATTTGCTACAGCGGTATGAGTGAGTCAGGTCCTTAGGGGGAAATGGAACAGACCAAGCATGTACTTGGCTTGTACATGAGCTAATAAAAAATGATAAAAGAATAACTTAATATGGCTGATGGGTTATTTATGTCATCTAAGAACATACTGTTCTTAAGATATACAGTAATATGTCTTTTTACAATTATGACAAGACAGGCTAATGTGTTACTTGAATAGCAATTCAACATGCATCTTTTTAATATGTCATGCATACACATTTTATCTTCTTTACATCCGTATACATACGTACAAGCATCAGAGCATGCAAGTGTACTGTAGTAGTCATAGCATTTAACCTTGAGGCAATTTGTGTTACGAGAACATTATTTTTTCTCACAATCAAATGCACGAAGCTGTAAATAGCTGCACTTCACCTTTTAATGCTTTCTATTACCCTAGTGCACTTTCAGCTGCTACTTGAGTGAAACTACTCAAAGATGTGTTATGATAAAGAAACAGGAAAAATAATATGTGATAAATATCTTAATACTAATCATAATATCTTATACAGTGTAGGCTACTTGTATGTTCTTCAAGAGGCCTTATCGATAACCTGATTTTGCCGAGTGCAACATGTCCCTGAGTCAACATCATTTTGATTAACCAATCATATTTGAAACAGTTTACAGTTTTTTACAATCAGTGTTTGGTGCTATCAGTGTCAGTCATCTATCATTTCCTCTTATTTTAGGCATTACTCATGGGTAAGGTTAGGTTTAGGTGTAGAGATACACTATATTACCAAAAGTTTTCGCTCACCTGCCTTTACTCATTCTATGAACTGAAGTGCCATCCCATTCCTA
>JAUCMS010000001.1:8256827-8293721 GCA_032357445.1 Enteromius radiatus
TTTACATGTAAATACTTTCAAAATATATACTGTACATGTGTGTTTTAATATAAACAGAATAAATAAACAGCATAAACACATATATTATGTAAAGAAAAACTTTTCTTTTGGATGCGATTAATCGCGATTAATCGTTTGGCAGCTCTACTAAATTGTTTTGTTGTGGGTGTTTTTTGAAAATCTAAAAATGCATAAAGTTTCCAGTAAAGGGTAGGTTTAGGTGTAGGGTTGGTGTAGGTCAATAGAACATACAGTATAAAAACCATTACGCCTATGGAGAGTCCGCGAAAACCAACGTGTGTGTTTCAGTTTACACTTTTTCATAGTCCACTTTAGACTTTCTACTAACTAATTTGCAACTAAATGTCTACCAACCCCAGAGTAAACTGTTAGGGTAGGTTTAGGGTTAGTAGAATAATTAGATATATACGTCACATGTGGCCATACTAGAAATTCGCATTTAACCAATCCAAGCAGTGTGAAGTAATCAACCATCACACATACACACCCGATCAGTGGGCAGCCCGGGGAGCAGTTGGGGGAACAGTGCCTTGTTCAAGGGTCTCATCTCAGTCGTGGTATTGAAGGTGGAGAGGTTACAAATCCAACTTCCTATCCATTAGGCCACGACTGCCCGTCAATGCTTGCAATGTTTGTAACTAGTGTAACTAATGACTGCTAGTTGACATGTAGTTACAAACTTACGTACTGTTAGTAGAACATCTAAAGGGGACTATCAAAATTAAGTGTCACATGTTTATGAGAAAATGCGATCTTGATTTCCATCCTTGCTTATGTTGGTGAATTGGTACAGTATGTAATTATTTAATGATTTGGATGTTGTAAATTAATTGCTTGATGTCAATTGATGCAGTTTCTTTTTTTTTTTTTTTTAAAAGCCAAGCAGGCTTCAAACAACATGAGGGCAAGTAAATGATAACAGAATTTACATTTCTAAGTCAACTATTTCTGTAATAATGAAGTGAATAATCAATTTGAATGAACGTCAGAGCAAATATTTACACTCTATTTCCGTTCCCTCTATATTTGTGTGCGACTGGTTCTCTGGCTGTCGGCCAGTCTGTATCCAAGTGGCTCTCAGAGCACAAATTGATCTGAATGAAAACCACTCCACCCCAAAAAGAGAGCTCATTTCATCTACCGTTCGCAGATTACCGTCTGGAACACAATTTATGCCACATACTGTACAGGACACCTTGTACTCTTAATTTGGAAATGTCCTAGAGTGAACTGTCAACATATTAAATCCACCATCAACATTATACACCCCACTCGTTTAAAGCAAACCTGTGTTAAAACCAGACTGAAACTCATTGGAAGGAGTGACGGGCCTCAGGGGGACTAAAGTCATGGTGATGCCAACACTGAGCCACTGCAGGGCCAGCGCATCGCCAACACTTGAGTGAGTGGAGATGTAATGCTTGATGACAGTGTAGGGGTAATGAAAGGTTGCTCCCACACTGACTAAAAATTCAATCTGCCTGCAGAAACCGCAAAGTTCCTCAAAAGCCTGATATATGCTCCCAGCTACATACTGTGCATTTAAACCTGAGTGACTGGATTTTGCGTCCTTGCAAATGTTCTTTTTTAATGTGGTTTTATGATGAATTACTAAGGGAAGAAAATGGCCACTGCATTTGAGCGAATGCTTCAGTTGTTGGCACAATTTAAGCAATGGTACGAAACTGATGATGCATGAAATGTCTAAAAAAAATACCTTGACCTTTTCAGCGGCTATTTAGCAAACAAAACACACACACTCAAAAAGCAAGGACTCAACTGCCGATGTAAGGGCTCTTTAGCTGGTTGCCCACGGCCAAACACGCCCCGTCAATCATTTTTATACAGCCTTCCGATTGATTTTCATAATCACTGCACCGCTTGATACACCAGGGTGCACCTGCACAAATCTTAGCGATGGATTGTGGTACATATTCAGAGTGTGATTAAGCTTTTTTTTTCCTGCCCACAGCTTAGCTGTAGTGTTCCAGACAAGAACCAGAAGCATTACATTCCATCTTGTTTTATCCAATTAAATTGATTTATGCAAATGCAGACAAATGATGACAGTGTCTTCAATACAGAGAAATGAATGATGAGAATTGAAACAAAGTTTCAGTTCAAGAAAGAAATAACAAAAATATTTGCTTTTGCACCTCTTATTGAGTGTGAATGGCAGTTCTGTATTATTTAAGGTCTGTTACATTTTGAAAGTCGCTTTATGCTCACCAAGATTGCAATTATTTGATCAAAATATGGTAAAAACAATAATATTACATTTATTATTATTATGAATACTGAAAAGAATAGGCCTTATAAACACTGGAAGCAGCTGCTGCTTTTTTTCTTTCTTTTTTTTTTAGGATAAAATAAATAGAGGTTAAAAAAATGACATTTATTAAATCTTTTGTGACATTATTTATATGTTTTGTCCCTTTTAATCAGTTTTATCCTATTGACCCCAGACATTTTAACAGTAGTGTACATGTTATCTATTTTTATTCCCAATAGCCTTTTTTTTTCTCGTGTGGAATGGTATTTTAAAGGTTATAATATTTCCAGACCTTCGTTCTTCCAAAATTTTAGATAATCTGAAAGCTGTAAACCTAAATCTTAAATGTTTTTTTTTTATTTGTTTTCAAAGTTATCTTTCTTACAGTAAAAGTGCTAAGGTCTAATAATGAAATAATAATGAAAGTCTAATCTTTGAAAGGGTTTCTTCCCCTTGAGTTTTTATTATAATAATCTGGTCACTGAAACAAAAAATATATAGTTAAAGCCCTGGCCTGAGTTATTTTAAAAATCTTTCTTACTTTTTTTAACTGTACTTTTAATACCTACATGAGGGGATTTTTTTTTTTTTCGCTCTCTCATGAAAGTGTTCTTTTGTGTTTTCCAAATGCTCATTGGCATCATTAAAAATAGACAGATAATTAATGGGTTCTTTGTGAATTTTGCTGAACTTCCTACTTAAGCAGCAATGTATAATTAATATCCCACTTGTTCTCTAAACCCAAACCACTTTTTTAACCTATTATATGATATCTCTCTCTCTCTCTCCCCCTCTCTCTTCCTCTTTTTTTCTGCTTTGTTGACTTTTTCATTTATCTCCATCACTGACTCATTCTTTTGACCTTTAATAGTGAAGCCTTAAAACAGCGAGGGGGGGGAACGGAACAAATGATTCGCAAAGGTTACTACATCGAAACTATTAGGCAACTGTATGTCCCGGCAACATTGCGGTTAAAATCAAACATTATCCATTATCCAGCGGGAGAATTTGGGTTGCTAATTTAGTCCACTACGGCAATTAAGTGTAAAATGTAAAAATTTAAACCTCAGGTCTTTCTCCAAAATCTACAGTGTGCATTGTTAGTGTACAAGGGCTGAAAACGACAGTCTCATACATTTTTTACTCAGGAGGGAAAGAAATAGATTTCTCATCAAAGCTCAGACAAAGACATCCATAACAGCTTCATGTAATATCTGTTATGAAGGGCAGTTCAACACCCCAAAGACATATTAAAATCTGGTATTTTCAGCATCCAGTCAGCCATGATTGTCTCCAACATCAGTCTCCAAATCTCATTTATACACTATTATGTATAAATATATCCAGAATGTGTCCAAATCGTCCCCCATGTGATATTCCTCTTTAGCCTCCATGAGTTTTGTGTAGCATTCTAGATCATATAAAAAAAAAAAACGAGCTTGCGTGGATAAGTTTGTGGTCTTTGTAGTAAGATTTGTTTTCCTAATTGAGTAATCACACATATTCTCATTGTCCAATTATAGAGCCGAGCACTGAACTTATTCCCCTCTACTCTCACTTAGCTGCAGCTATTTTCCTGTCTTAGAAAAGGGAACACATAACGCTCAGATCAATTGAAAGGGCCGCAGAGAGTATTACGGTATTTTTCATTGAGACTATCGAGCACAACTTCAATTTTCAATTCAAATTTATGTCATTGCCCTAATATGCTATGCATGTTCCTCTGGCTTTTTGAGTTAGAGCTTTGCATTGTTTCACAGATTAAAAGTGGCATTAAAATAAGCCATTCGAGTGGAAAATGAAGGGAATAAAAAGGTAAAGGGCAAAAAAAAAATGGTTATGAAATATGTAATGTTGTTTATTGGAAACAGTTGCTTGAGTTGTAGGGAAACGTTATTATGTCACTGATTATGAGAATTTGTTCTTTCATTCTGGGAAGAGCATGCTAAAAAGGCATCCATATTATTTGAGCTAGATAAAGAGCTTTTCAATAAGATAATTTCAAAGTGGGCTCAGGTGAAACTCCATGCAAATCAAAGTGATTGCTGGGACCATATTGAACCACTATGCACAGAAAGACTCGTGCAGTAGGTTGTCTTGAGGAGTTGGGCGCAAATCCAACCTGAATTGAACATTCTACATGCAGAATTACTTTTTGATCAAGTTCATTTGCTTCTCCACACTTATCACTGGAAGAATTGTAATTCTGAACTTCTGAAAGGTGCTCTATGCGATCTTGTTTGACGTCACTTCCGCTGACGTTTCACGTAAATAAAAAACAAAACAGAGCAAGCTCCCCCCTCCCCCCAGGGTTTCTGTAACTTCCCTGAATGCGCAAAGCGCACTGATACGAATGGCGATGCTAACCCAAGAGAGACAGCTACAGAGCTAACATGTCAAAATAAAAATAAAAAACTCTCAGATTCACGCTGTACAATCAACTCTGTCTATTATGTGCACGCACATTAAACCCCACCTCTTCTTGCTGATTGGCTGTTCGTAGTTTGTTATTGTTTTGGTGTACATCCTGTGCCCCTATTCTGTATTTTGGTATTGCAGCCTCTGTCTTTCGAGACCGGGTTTTTTCCCAGTGTATTCAGAGGGCAGTCAGCAAGACGATCAAGGGGTTATGTATACGGTTTGAGATAAAAATGAAATCACGCTAAAATCCTGCAACATCGCATAGAGCACCTTTAATTTATGCACGTTTTGACATCTTACAGGTGGGTTTTATGTGGGCCATGGCAAAATGTACTGTATAAACTTTAGATTAAAGAGATAGTTGACCCAGAAATGATTTAACAGGATGTCGTTCCAAACCACTACGACTATTTTTTTTTTTATTCTGTGGAAGACAAAAGGAGTCTTCAAAAAATTGAATGTTACTGGTTGTTTTCTATTCATGCACAATGGCTGGAGACTTTTTCTGTCTTTGTTGAACCCCAAAAGCATCATGATTTATATTATATCTGTGTTATTTTCCTTTAAGGAATTTTAAGTCTTAAAGGGAATAACCTAAAATTTAAGTAAATATTGTTTTCCACTCAAAATGTATTTATTTACATTTTAAACAACTTGCACAAGAAAACCCTATAGAACATAATTTATTAGTTTATTTATTAGTGTTGACCACAACAATTACTTGATATATACTGTATGAAATGAACAGAATCAAAAGGAACTTTTTTCACGAATTCGCACTTCTTCATTAAATTAAATAAGCAAATTTGGCGTGCTCTCCGGGGAGTGAGCCGGGAGCTCAGCGGACCCCGAGCCCTGCTGATAGTAACTCTAGCGAGGGCAGGGCTCGGAGTGAGGCTTGGTCCCGTTCGCGCCCCTTGAAGGGTGCAAAGGAAAAGGCGGAGAAGGGGAGGACGGCGGGACGGATCATGCGTAACTAGATATCGAGATGAGTGAGACGCCGGTATTTATGCCGAGGCGGATCATTTAAATTAGGAATAATTAATAGGCTAGAGGGTGATGATACTAATGAGCGTCAATGGTTACCGGCTGTGCAGGCATTCAGCGTGCTCTTCCCGAAACTATGTTAAAGCATCCCTTATTTAGTCAATTTACCAATCATAACAAGAATATTCTTCCAAAATGTTTGAATCTCAATACACTTCCGCATACAATGGCTTCCAATTTCAGGATATTTGGATTCATTTATGTAATTTAACTGCTGTAATATATGTCTGCATGAGCCATTCATATTGCAGAAATCTGCATCTACGTAGTATTGACGTTATAAAAATATAAGTAAATATTGACTGAAAATCTGCCCTATTTCTGCTTCATGTGATTGGATGACCACATTTCCAGTTCATGAACCAGTAAGGTCAGATATCTGCAGTAATTCAAAACACTAACACTATTATTATAATCAACTCCAGTAGTCTTTTTTTACAAACTAGCCACACATTCTATTCTGGGAAACACTCTTCTCAAGAACTCAGTGGAGGAAGATAAAGCAGAATAAAGTGCTGGCACTTCTTCATGCCTTTAACCACAGAAGTACGACTGCTGATTCATTCTCCTGATGGCACTACAGTCTGTTGTTCTCTGGAGGAAATTAGTGGCATTATTGAGAATCCAGTATACCATTAGACTGTTATTGAAGTGTCCCCAGGCGCTAAGTTTCTGTCTTTGAATTTCAAGGCTAAACCTAATGACTCACCATAGAAATGGTCACATATTTCTTTAATGTATGTTGTGTTGTGTGAGTGTGTGCCAAGCCAAGAAAGTTTTTTTTGGGTGGTTCCTCCTTTATATTCTATTACATTTAATATTCTCAGCACATCTTTAATTGCTTCTCATTTGCTTCACACACCAACATTGATGTGTTCGTAGGCTAATGTGTCCTGACCTCATGCTTAGTTAAGTTATTACTGAAAAATGAACATTTTGTGATGGCACTAATTTTACCCATTCCTAGTTCTCTTAAAATAACTCCGTATTAATCCATTAAATAGTTGTATGTTATTTGCAAGATATACAAATGCCTCTGCATTCTAGTGATAAGTCTGCTATTTTTTTAGCTGGTTTTGTTTATTCCGCTAATTGAACAGATGCTAAATTCAAAACGAGTGTAATCATCTAATTGTAGAGAATTGTTCACATTGGCAGGGTTTAAAACAACCTCCAAGGCCAGAGCGTTCATTTAACAGACAGTTCGCTTTTTAAAGTGTAGGAGTTGAATTTTAGCATGAGTCAAAAATAATGTCTTTTGAATACAAATGCATGTAGGCGGCTGTAATGATCATATTCAGTCATGTATGCTCCTACACAAAGCACTAAATATGATGTTTGATGGTTCATTGGATGCTGACGTCAGTCTGACTGTAAAGTAGACATCTGTAACCCCAGTGCACTATTGGTACAGTGGATATGCTCTTCAGAGCATTGCCTCAAAGCCCAGAGCAGAAGTCAACTCTGAATAAATGAACAGTGTGAGGAGGATATCTGCCCACGCAATGACACCAACACTTGTCTTCACAACTGCTGATTCTCTGCGTTTATTACTCCTCTTCATTCATTTCTCTGATTTTCTGTATTTAAACCTCTTTTGTTCACTCTTATCGGTTTATGTGTGATTTAAATACGCCATTGTATTATGGTTAGCGGGTATTAAATGAACATACAATGTAATATGCAAGTTCACCCAAAATATTTTGAAAATTTACTCGCCCATCCAAGATGTAGTTTGTTTGTTCCTCAGAAAATATTTGGAGAAATTTTGCATTAAGCAACTCAATCATCAATGGATCGTCTGCAGTGAATGGGTGCCGGCAAAATTGGACTCCAAGCAGCTGATAAAAAAACATCACAATAATCCACAAGTCATTTGCAAAACTCCAGTCCATCAATTAAGTTAAAAAAGCTTAATATGTGTGTGAAGCAAATCTGTCATCGAGGCAGTTTAACTTTGTTTCTGTCCAAAATGCAAGTCCATAATCCATAATAAAGTTTGCTACAGGGAGCTCCGTTACCTGTCGTTCTCTCATATTAATATCCACCATATTTGTTCAGAACCATATTAGACTGTTTTCACTTGTAAAGAGTGCTTGATAAGTGCATATTTTTCTCCTGATTCATACAAGACCAATTTTTTTTTCACAGGAGAAATGGATATATAATGGATAAAGGATGGACATTTGTCGTTAAAAACATCTAAATGATGCATTTTTTTTATTCTTGTGTTTTGTTTATTATGATTATTGTGATGTTTTTATAAGTTGGTTGGACTCTCATTCTGACGGCACCCATTCACTGCAGAAGCTCGACTGGTGAGCAAGTTACATAATAGTATATTTCTCAAAAAAATTATCTATTCTTTTAAGGCTAGTCTTTGACTGTTTAATTTAACTTAAAAATCATATTAAATAAATTAAATACATAAAATATTTAAAAGTGTTATATAGTATTAATATTGTAATCATAGCCACCCATTGCCTTATAAATAAACAAACAAATGAAAAGAAATCTGTATATATACAATACAATAATAATTCTATTGTTTGGGGGGGGGGGGAGTTTAAGAGTGAATAATGAATGTACAAGTAAAAATAATTGCAGGTGTTTTCAAAAAGTAGGAAATGGCTGTTTTTAAATTGCAAATGCCCAATGTCAGACATTCCAGTTGAATAATACAGTTGTGTCTCTCTGTGTTCGTGCTGAAAGTGCTTTCTTTCGTATGAAAATATGCAGCAGTATGGCTGTGTTTAAATGTTAGCAGATGCGTTAACCCAGAGGCGACAGGTGACATGACAGTGATAAATGCACTGGCCTATTTGCTCATATCTTCTTCTTAATGGCTCCCTCCTTTCCACAATCCCCCATATCTTTCTCTTGTTCTGTCTCTACAAGAAATGCTGCAAGTGACAACAGCTGCTGATGGCAGTGTTTAGTTCTTCAATACTTTATTGCTGCGTTCAAGTCGACTATTGACTTTTTTATTTAGTGTCACACTAAACATAGAAAACATTCAATGTTTTGTCTTCAGTAGTGATTTCTACTCAAATCTATCATATCAAAGGTTTCTGTCAGATGCATTTTCATGAAAGCATACATGAAGCTTCATATCTTAAGGATTCATTCAAAGTAATTACATTCAGTGACATATTTCAGCCTAGGTGGTCCCTAGATAGGACTTTATGACTAAATAAATAAAAAATCCCCATAACTATAAGATAGTGAGTGGTGATCTTTAAGAATGTGTTCATCTCACCTTGAAATTAGTTTTTCAGACTATAAGTTAATCTAATACATTATCGCTTTATACTCTCTATTTAAATGTTACCTCCGTAGAAAGAGTGAATGCATCGGGTTTGATTTGATTTACTTGATTTATACTTTAAAGTGGTTCAGTTCAAATAATATTTTACGCTCAAGAGATTTCAAACTTCCTTCCTGTCAAACACACACAAAATACGTATTTACACTTACGTTTCTATTGTTTCTTCAAACTGATCTATTGTGTGACTTTAGAATAACTGCAATACTTCACGTGGTTTTCTTTTATGTCGTATAATACTTAATATGTTGATGAAAAAGAGCGAAGAGATGGAAAATTTCTCTTTTTGTGTTTCACGTAAAAAGAGGACATTTCCACAGAGTTTGGAATGATTCTACGGTGATTCTATTCTAGTATTGATGATGATGATGATGAAACACTTCCAGTTTTTGGATTGTCTTTAAAGCGATTCACTGGCAGATTTCAACTGTCAAAATGTGAAATCTGAGAAGTTTTCGAAAGCTTTCAAGCCTGCAAATTTCAGGTTTAAATAGAAGCTGCATTAACTGTGCACCGTTCCTGCACGTTCATCTAGCACAGATGAATGAAGGTCTTGTTTATGCTATATCCAGAGTGTTTATTCTCCAGAGAGCATGTGATGCCATTATGACTTGATGTGTTAGAGTGCCTCAGCACTCTTTTCATTGACCCATTGAAGCTCTTGTCACTTCTTCTCAGGTTTTCTTCAGATTTTTCTCCTAGATTATCCCTTCATCTTTCCTTGCATCTGCTTTGACCTTATGGATTTTTTCCTTGTCTTTTGGCTTTTCTATCTGACCTTTTCCCTTCTAAGAATCATGATTTTATTTATTTATTTGCTTTTAAATGCAAAGTCAGTGCTGGTGTGTGTGGTTTGCGTTCATGCCTTTGCAGTATGATCTAAACAATAAAGCACTGCTTATCATAGAGTCATAATATAGTAGTGATACAGCTATGTGAAAGCAGAGCTTGAAAGGTCTATTGTCTGCTTGTTTGTCATCTTATTTTATTTTTTTTTCTGTTTTTTTCAGAGTTATATCCACGGCAGCAGTCAAGCACAGTTTGTGGCTGAATCTCACATTATTCTTCTGTTGAATATCCTTTCACATAAAACCTATTTCTGCACAATGGACCTGTCACATTGCTCTGTTAATGAAGTGAACCGCAATAACCCACTAACTTCATACAGATCTGTTTTTGTTCTGGTAACATTTCAAAATGTAGGATGTGCCACTGTATATTTCCACAGACTTTTCAATGCAGGTAAGTTTCACTTATTTGTTTGTTTTCTCTGTGATTAAATATGAGTGGGGGGGGGGGGTGAGAATGCTAATCTAGTCAACAAATTTAATGATGTATATTTTTGTTGACAAAAGTTATTTCTTGAATAAGAATGAAAATAATTGTTTTTTATTTGCATGTAGTGCTGACGAAAACATAAGAACACAGAAATATATTGTTTTATTGTTAATTATACACCTACTGTTCAAAATTTAACTTCAGTAAGATTTATCAAAATCAATTAAGAAGCTCTTGCTGAAAGGTTTTCTTGCTTACACATTTCTATGTTTATCCTTAGAAACACTCTACACACACTTGCTCACCTGTCCGTACTAGGTATGTCGTTCTCTGTGTGAACTTCCCCTGTAATTACGTGGGTTTGTTGACTGTGCCTGATGGGTACAGAGTGAGCAGACAGACAGAGACCCTCTGCTACCGTCTGGCTCGGCTGCTGGAGAAGAGGGGAGCTTCTGGCTGCTGGCAGAACACCTCATGTTTGTCTGTCTTCCTCTCGCCGACACCTAGCTTTCCCCCAGGCTAGAGGAGACCTCCCAGCTGAGTGAAGTGTGCTCAGAGTTAAAGAGTGTCTTGTTTCCATTGTGTTCACAGTAATTGAAATTTTCAGTTGTGCTAAAGCTACGCTTTGCCAGACTCATCAGTAGTTTTACAGGTACTCTGTAAGCATTGTATCAGGTCCTAGATGTTTATTCTGCAAAACAGCCACATCCATGCTGCCAGTTATTTCTTTGACTTCCACCTCAGATGCGGCCATCACCATGGGAATGGTCCTTCTGAATGAGGCCGCCACCTCTAAGGGAGACGTGGGCAAACGAAGGAGTGAGTTTGTTACATTTACATTTATTTCTCACATATTCTTATTTATGTTAGGGTTTTTACAAAAATGTTAACCTTTAGTAATGAAGTTCACAATAGATGTATACTGTATGACATTGAAGGAGGGATCATAACCATATCTAGGAACCAAAGTATTTTACAGACTACTGTAATATGACTGTAATCTTCTAGATGTAATGAATGTTTATTCAACTTCAAGCATTTTTACACTATGTTTGAAGTTAAATAAAATTATTCAGCAAGGACATATTAAAAACCTCAAAGGTATTTTACAGTATTACACAAAATTTTAATTTCAAATAAATATTTTTATTTTGTACTGTATACAAATAATCTTGAAAAAAGTATTAGTTTTCACAATAGATATAAACCAGAGCACCAAAGCAGCATATTATAACGATTTCTAAATTGTTGTATAGATATATTCTGATTTTTTTAATGTTATTTTATTTCATTTATATATTTTTTTTAAACATTTATTAAATTCTCATGCATTTACATTTGCTATCTTTCTCTGTTAAAGACTAAATCTTAAGACAATACATAATGAGAGTATTTTTATTACATTTATAACAAATAATAATATAAGCAGAGTGAAGTAATTATAAACCATGCAAATATTGGTAACACTTTACAATAAGGTTCATTTAGTTAATAACATTAGCTAACATGAACTAAGAATGATCAATACTTCTACAGCATTTATTATTATTAACTAACAATGAATGATTGATTGTATTGTTATGAACTAACATTAACATAAATTAAAGTAAATAAATACCGTAATAAATGTATTGTTCATTCTTAGTTCATGTTAGTTAATACATTAGTTAATGTTAACAAATGATAACTTATTTTAAAGTGTTACTAAAATATTTAATGTGTGAAAAATCTTCTTCTTATTATTATTATTATTTGACACTTTAAAATTGTGCTAATCATTTAAGTGTAAAATTAGAAGACAAAGGAGTTGGTCATTTTATTCCAAAAAATTCAAATATGAATACAAAAATCCACTCCTGCCATATCCAACATAAAATATCAGTTGAGAGATGGTAAAAATTACACTGAAAGGTAATTATATTTCACCTGTTTGACATCAAATTGAACAAACTATTGAGATAGTGAACAGTGTTTTTAAGAGAGGTTTTTTTTTTATAGGGCTAAAAGTGCACAGTTAAATAAACACCCAGTAAATGGCCTGCCACCCACAACCATAGCTTTGAGTCTTCCAAGGGCAAGCACCACTCAAACAGTGTAAAAAATCTAGTTTCTTTCTATGGTTCTGTCAAAAAAGCATTTTGAATATGCTGAAAAAGCATCAATTAGATGTGTGCTTTTCACAGTCATGGTTTGTGTTTTTTAAGAGGCATAAAAGCATCAAAAGCAGCATAGTTTTCCCTTTTTGCATATTGATATTGTGTGTTTTATTGTTTTGTGTTTCCAAGTGTGTGTTCAGCTGCTGATAACTGTGAGCATGAGTATGCGTTTTGCGTACAGTATGTATGTGTGTGGCCTGGAATCACCTCCTGCTCGAGTCTTCGTCCCACTTACAAGTTTTCTTTACATGACTGTCTTTTCTTTTTATTTTTTTTTTATCTGAGCTTCTCACATCAAACCCGCTCCCTTTCCCCGCTACTGCAGTTCTTCTCAGGGGTTCCCATAAAGATAAGCATCGCTTCCAGACTCTGATAGATGAATAGCTTTCCATGTATTATTACTGCATTAGCTGTGGAGACCACTTAATGTGATGGCCTCTGTCCCACCTCCAAAGAGTCATCCCCAGCTTTGATATGCTAATGGAATGAATTATGGGTAATATGTAAATGCTGAGTTATGTAAATGATGAGTTATTTTTGGCTTGGTTTCAAACTCACCTCCATGACAAACAAGGGGAGTGCTTTTTGTTTCTGATTTTAGACTGCTCAGAAAAAGACGCACACTCTTTATGCAATACGCTGGGAGACAAATGCTTGTAATTACTGTATGTGTGTGTCAGCATAAGTGTATAATTGTGGTAATTGCAATTTGTGTTTGTGTGGGTGATCGTGTGTAAGGCAGGGGTTTCAGCAGTCATGAATTTGTATCTCCATTTAAATGTGGTGCACACATTGTTTTTAACCCTACTTGTGTTATTAACTCTTGCTAAATACCACTCAAAATACACAGACCAGTTTTAATTGAGCTGGAAATGGATTTAGTGCTGATTTAGAATTATTCTGTTTGTCGGACAGAATTACCTAATTAAACCTATGCAAATAATGAATAGAATTAGTGTAGCACCTAGCACCACCTTTACCCCAAACCTACTCACTTCTGAACAATATAAAACACACACAGACAATATAAACACAGTCACAGGTATTTATTGCAAAAACTGACCAGACGCAGTAAAAAAAAAGCATTACATAAGTTGTTGCATTTCAAGTCCTTCTGAAGCCATACAATGTCTTTATGTGAAGAAGAGAGTAAAATACAAGGTTTTAATCGCTGAAATTGAGATATACAAGAGCCAATGGCATTTCACAACAGCATGATGCGATCGGTCACGAGACACACAAGAGCCAATAGAAATGTACAACTTCCTCTGAGAAAACTAATCCTATCCGAATGATTGTCGGTGATTATTATTTTTCACAACGCGTTTCCTTGTGTGTTTTGGCCAACACAAACTGTCGTAGATGCTCTTACCGCTTAAGATACATAAGTTTTAATTACATGTACCTTCATGGCTTTGCTGTACGAGCCATTTAGCTTCATCGTGGTATTTGTGATTATACTTATTGTAATCAATCCTAATGATTATACGCAATGCACGCATACAGAGCACCTGATCTCTGTGATGCCCAGATGTACAAAACAGACTCTCCCAGCTCTGAAATAAACATGGAGATGTTAGTCTGTCATTCTTGATATCTGTCATTCTTAATAATAGACGAAAATCTTAAAATAGAACTTTTAAGGGATGTTTGTAAACATGGTTTCGGGAGGAGCATGCATGAACGCTAGCCTCAGCTGATTCTGATTACTTCTAATGAGCCTATTAAGCATCATCCAATCCGGTTCGTCTGCCTCCGCTTTAAATATAATCGATTACTTCCCTTCCTCATCTAGCTTTGCACCTTCCTCGGGGGGCAAGAGGGGTCCGAGCCTGGCCTCGAGCTCTACCCTCGCTAGGGGTACAACCAGTAGGGCTCGGAGTCTGTCGGGCCCCGGCTCGCCCCCCCCCCGGACAGCACCCCAAACCCGCTATTCATATTATTTCTTATGAGACTCGTGAAATCTCTATTTAGGTTGGCATAATCAAATTAAAATCTACCTAACTGTACTCACTGCAACATATAAAACATATACATCCTAATCATTTTGATTTGTAATTCCCTTTTAACCTTGTTTTCAGGTTTGTAGAGGATATTTGGATTCCATTATTGAATTTGGATTGCGTATACTGAATAGAATAGCTGTTAATCCGATCATTCTGATTATGCAGAAATGCTTCTATATTGCATCAAAACCAAGTGAATCAAGAATGAATTTGATTGGCAACCCAAAAATACACAGCCTAGATCTATAGCTGTCTCCAAAGATGATGTCACGTTATGTGATTTTAATGCATTAGCAATGTTTAAAGCAGATCTGATGTGGCATTTCATTTATTCAAAACCAAAGCCTAAATCCTACAGTAAGCTCTGATATTTCCTCTAGGAAATGCAAATCATAGTAAGTTTCACATTAAGATGTATTTTTTTTTATATAAGATTAGACTTGATCTAGACAGGTGGATGTTTTCAAATGATTCATATCCTTCATAAAGCTCACATTAGCGGGTGTTTTAGCGACACACACCTTCTTGACTTCCTCTCACCAGAGGTTGTGTCTCACATTTTCCCCTACGCCACCCAAATTTGCCGTGGCCATCATCCGCCATGCCAAGGCCGTGGCTCAGGGGTCAGAGGTCACATTAGCGCAGCGGATAATTAAACCAGTGGTGGCACCTCGTCTCCCCAGCACTGGGCTTTTCCTACACCTGTCACTGTTAATTGACCATTATGCATATATGAATCTACTTTATTATAATCTCATCAGTCAATCTCAGAAACGTTCTGTGTGGTGAGAGGTCATTTTACTGAGAAAGAGACTGAAGGATGAATAGATTATGCATAAAGACAGAGGGAAGAGAGGAGGTTTGCGTGCCCATCTTGAAGCGCTTCCCTTGAGGTGTGAGAGGAGGAAGACGCTGCAGCTGAGGCAGATGTTTGCTCTGTAGGCATATCTGGCTTGACCCTCTGTCATCCACTGGAGGTGCATGAGATGGGCACACTGACTAATTTATGTGATAGGTCTAAAGTAATAAGTTCTGACTGATGAGATACGTGCGTGTGTGTCATGCAAAGGCCTGTATAATGTGGATATATAAACATATATATATACTTGTGCTTTTGAGTGCATGTCACAGGGATGAACTTACTCATAAGGATAATTGTGTCTGAATTAATCTGTGTGCGCTTTGGTCTTGTGTACGTTTTTAATTTATGTTTGTTTGTTTGTTACTGTACGTCATTGGGTTCTGCTGGAATAAACTATTGGATTCAGGGGAAGCAACTAGACAAATAAAAGTCCATTATTTGTTTCATTATCAGTCTACAACAGACATAAGCATACTGTAATACAACAAAATTAGTTCTCACATTATATTTAAATATGATGTCTACACTGAAACATGTATGTGTATATATGCAAAAATAATAATAAAAATATATATATATTCTTATATATATTCTTATATATTCACACAGTATATAATATACATAATTTCTTCTTATTTTTCAATGTCTATACTAAAGTGTATGTATACTTATACGTTTTTGTATGCAGGTGTTAATTAACTACAAAAGAAATAGAAATTATTTAAGTTATTTTTTCATTGAAGTGTCTTTACTGGGACTTTTAAGCTATGTAGTTCATGCTTTCTGAATAAAAGTTAAGAAGTTAGAAAAATATTTAATTACTGCAGAGCAAATAATTAAATTAAAAGGTACACATTTCAACAGTATAGTATATAGTATATATTTTAAATATTTTTTTGCTGCAGAGCTCATTTGCATGGGGATGGCCTGAACATTTTTGTTTGGCTTTTGCAATTGTAAAACTGTAAGTCAATATTTACACCAATGCATTTTCAATGAAAATAGAGTAGGTTACAAAATACCTCAGTTTACCATGGCTGACGTCTACGCTAGCTTAAACCTAATTGGTTCTTGGTTAATAAACATTTTAAACAGACACTGTCAGGTGTCATCCAGAAACTATAATGTGGTACACAGTAGAAATCCTTTCTGTAAGGTTTGTTTGTTTAACATTTTACACTATGTACAGTACTATTTATGCCTGTACGAAAGCATTTGCTGATAGTAAAGTACAAACAGTACATCGCATTGATGGATCACATAAAGGCAGTCAGCTTGTATGCAGGTCCTCACCTATCAGAAAAAAAGAAACCAAAATTGTTGATGCTTGAGTAATGCAACACTGTGTGAGACTTTAATAGATATTGACTTTATTCCAACAGGGTTAGAAGAGTCGACCTATATGTAGAAAAATCCCAACCACTGCCTTCCGACAACTAAATTGAGTGTCTGATTTGTTTTGCTCAGTACACAAAATGCTCAATCACTGAACAAGCTTCAATAATTAAACTAATATTCCAAGTTAAATACAATTTAAGTGTGCAATTGCGGACGTAATGATTGTTTCCCAGCAGCTCCCCCATCTATAACTGGTCAGATAAACAGATAGCCCCGCCCAAAACATGCACCATTGGTTCAAACAGCAGATGGCTATTATTCACTAGATGTCTGTGGCAGACAGTGGTTGCTTCATAGACTTTTAAGTACATGTCTGCCAACAACTTACTGTTTACATTTTAAGATTATTGAGCCAAAATTATATTCTTTCATGCTACAGATGCTGTCGCCAGAATTTAACTATTCTTTAACATGCATTCATAAAGAATATTAATACATTTGGGACACACAGTTTAAAGGGAATAGCCCATTATGCAGCATTAAATGCATTTGTAAAGAAAGCAGATGGAGTATCTTATTAGGCTCATCATCATAAAAATTATATTTAATGCATAGCCAAAGGCGAACTATCGTATGCCGTGCCATTAGGGAGAAAAATAAAACACTCACTAGTAAAAATTAGTGCAAAAGCTAGAGAAGAGTGACAATCTTGATGTTTTGCAACACAAAAGTTATGAATGATTTTTTCTAGAGGCAGATGTGTATTAAAAGGATAAAAACAAGGTGAAAGGATGTGCTTTGAAACGGTTCACAACAGGGGGTCTATCTGCTGGATGTGCAGTAGATAGGTGGTCCAGATGTTTGGTATGTGTTCATAAAAAAGATGCTGTGTAATAAACTGCACGTTATTGTGATAAACAAGGATCATATACCTCAACAACTAAAACATATTCATTTACACCATGGTCCCCAGCCTTTTTAAACCCAAGATCATTGACCTTAGCCTTTATAAAAAACAAGATCTACCTATTTAAACCCTCTGGGGTCTGAGGGTGTTTTGGGGGCCTGGAGAAGTTTGCTTAGCTCTATTAACTCTGTAATCAGCACAAACTGGGTTATAATATGTTAGCAGCATTGAAGATTAAGGGAGCCCAGATTGGACTTCCAATGCAAGGCCTTTTATTAAGTATTTTAATTAGTGATGCACTAGTTGTATCACTATTTATGTCATTCCAAACCTGTGTGACCTTCTTCTGTGGATCCCATTAGATATGTTAGTGTCCAAACCAGTATTGGATCCCATTGACTTTCATTGTACAGCCAAAAAGTCATTAACTATTCCTTTAGTACAATTTTGGATCTTTTTTCACTTTAACTTCTATCTAAAACAGTAAGTACATTTGCAAGGCTGCAAAGTAAACCTCTGGTGACTTAAAATGTTAATTGCTACTATGCAGAATAAGAATACTTGCACAGTGAGTGGTTGATCAAACCCAGCGGTTGTCATGGAAACACACTGACTCGAAGCATTTAAAAAGGAAAATGGCAAATGAAGACTGTCAGAGTAGCGATGCTTTAGTTTCAATCCCCACTTCCCCCCCCTCCAAAAACATTTATGGCAAGCTGCTCCATGCAGTTGTAGGAAAATCAGCCAAATGTGATTGCACCAGTGCTCCGTTATTCCGCAACATCACATTAGTTACCCTGCGACACAGACGACCCTGAAAATAAATGTTTAGCAGCTTTTAAATGTCACATCTCAGTTAGTCATGTTCGTCATTTTGGTACAATGCAGAGTCCTTTTGCGGCTACTACGGCGTGTCTTCTGGGAAGGCTTGTGTAACGTGTCAGGGAAATGATAATAGGCTCGAGAACATCAAGGTCTCAGAGTAAACGTTGTCGCTTGAAGCCTAGAAAACAAGTCTTCGGGGAAGTTCGGTAGATACTGAAACTTTAAATTAAAAGCTCAGTGTGTGTGTATTCCGAGGGTGTGATCCCAGGATAAGAGGGTGTTTCTGGATGACTAATCTGGAGAGGAACAGTGCTGGCGGTGTGGTGTAATTGGAGGTGCCCCTCTTTTGAGGAGGTTAACACACTTTGATTAAGCTCTGATTAGCTTCTCATTCAGCTAAACAGCAGCTGCCACTGCCTCACTCTTTAATATGTTTACTACGTACACACTGACTTTTCCCACAAACACACACACACATAGCCTTTTGGGAGCCAAAAAAACCCCTTTAACTTTCTTAGCTAGTCCCTGAACAAAAGATCTACAAAATAATGTCAACACCCGGGAAATCATTTAAGGTGATTTACCACCATTTGCCTTTAATAGGAGTTTTTAGAATATGCATCTTCTGAATGGTCTCTGGTTAAAAGTTGTCTAGCAGAACATCTGCCAGTTGCATTAGAGTTGGAGGAGGGAATCTGCATCCTACTCTTCTCTCCAAAAATGTCCATGGTGGTTTGATCAAATTTAAGTGATTTATCTGGACTGTTTATCGTTGTGCTTCAGCTGTTCAGTTTTACTATCATGAGACCATCTATTTTTACATTTTAGCATTGGTGTCTGATTCTGACACATCACCAATTTCACCCATAATTATAAATAATAAATGAATACATCTTATACTATACTGATAAACAGAAGCTTGGTTTCACAGGGCTTAAGTCAAGCCAGAATTATGCCATAGGACATTTTATAAATATGCATTACATAAAAACACAACTGGTGTGTATCTTGAGGCAAAACAAGGAATCTGACCAATTTTAAGATCACTCAGTACAAGTTTCTTTCAGTTGACATAGCCCAGATAAGCATTTTGTTCTGAGTCTGAAGCCTTGTCTATACAACCAGGGCATAGACAAAAATAAATAACAAATAAGGTAACACTTTAAGTTAGGGAAAATTACTCAGATTGAACCAATTGCTTATTAGCATTTATTATTAGTACTTATAAAGCACATATTAATGCCTTACTCTGTATGACTATATTCTAGATCCATTAATTGAGTTTATTGAGGGAAAACCCTTAGATAAAACTGAATATACATTACAAAAATAAGTGTTACCAAAAGTTTTTGATAAGATGGTTGTTTAATGTGCAGCAATCAAACACCAGAATCTCATCTGAATGTTTACTGATTGTATATCGCTGCTTGCATATTCTGAATATCTTTTTACCCTATAGCTGAAGACCGAAAATAACTATGCCCAGAAATGTTGACTACTTTTAGGGATTTGAGAGTAAAGGATCAATACGTTTTCCATATGCAAGGGTTTTTTTCTTGCTATTTGAAATCTTGTAAAAACATCTTGCAATATCTTCTTCATATGAACAGCTCGTCAAATTCTAGCTTTGATGTTTGACAAATTTAAATAGATTTGTTAAATATTGATGGATCTACAAAATAAAACTCATACAATATCAATTCTATTTTATAAACTTACGTTAAATGTAGGTTATTATTTTGGAACCAGATGTTAAAGAACATATGACTGATCAAAAAAAAAAAAAAGGCTGAAGATGGGATTTCCTGACTTTGAATGCATTAAAGATTGTAAATTTCATACCAGTGCATTAATAAATTATTATACATATGCATTGCTAAATTCTCTGGGTGCATGCAGTATTATAGATGATTTTGATGAAATCAACTGTTCTCTCTGTCTCTCTCTCCTCAAGTGCAATGTTTATGGCTTCATTGACTAATCTTTAAAATCACCTTATAATGTGATTCAGCAGGTTATCAAATTTTGTGCATTATCTCAGCTGAGGGACAAAGCAGTTTACTCAGCATGTTTTATAAGCATTTAAGTAGCGATTATTGTTTCATTCATTAGTAATGGCTTAATTTAAGATGGCTGTTTGGGATTAGCTCTTAGATCAAAGTTCATGAAAAGCGGTTTTCACCAACGGCTTAATCCCATTGTAGAATACCATTGCAGCATACCAATTAAGTTTCATCAATGGAAGCATCATTCAGCTCATTAAGAGAGTGACACTCACTGTGCTTTTATTTTTCTGTTTTTACAGTTATCTGTCTTGTTGGACTTGGTTTAGTGGTGTTCTTCTTTAGTTTTCTTCTGTCCATCTTCAGATCAAAATATCACGGTTATCCTTACAGGTAAGATTTGCCTTTAGGTAAGATCTATTATTGTTCCAACTCACTCTTGTTGCACAATTTGGTTTTGTTAGATTTTAATGTATTACTCTACCGTAACTTTTACAGCAAATTATTATTATGTAAACATGATCAAAGAAGGCTGTGAAAATTAATATGCATTGTTAATCCTTTCAATCCTTTATGTTTTTAAAAATTACAAAAATCTAACATCATTGGATATAATTATGAAATAAATGTTTTTTTGTTCTCAAATACACATTGGACACAAGTATTGGCACCCCTAGAAATGCTTATGAGTAAAATATCACTGTAAATTCCTATTCATTTTCACAATTTTGAGCACTCCTGGGTGATTATGAACATTACATTATCCAGTCATGCCTTCCTGTTTCACATAAATGTAAATAGGAGGCAAAAAAAGCCCAAATTCCCTTAATCATCCATCACAATGAAAAATATTTCTAATGTGCAGCAAAAGATATTTGAGCTTCACAAATTAGTGAAGTAGCTTTATGAAAAGAGTTAAAGCCGGGAATTTCCAATCAATATAAAATGTTACAAAGCTGCCTGGAAGAGGACGTGTCTATATCTTAGTGAAAATGAGAGTTTGAGTGGCTTAAAACTCTCTAATGACCAGCTGGAGAATTACAAATAGAAAATAGTTGAGTCTCATGGTCAGAAAACCCTTAAGAAATTGTCAAACAGCCCTCCTCACTCATCCAAAAACAAACCCCAGCATATTTAGTTATCAGACATGACTGGAATTTCAAATGGGACAGGTTTCTATGGTCAGATGAAACTAAAAAATGAGCTCTTTAGCAGCACACTCAAGATGGGTTTGGTGAACACATGGATAAAAAGCACTCCATGTGTACAATGAAGAATACTGCTGTATTTGCTGTATTTCTGAGGTCCTGGACATCTTGTTTAGACACATGACATCATTAATCCTATCAAATACCAACAGATGAAAAAATCAGTAAGTGACTGACTCTGTTAGAAATCTTAGAATGGGCCATGTGTGGATCTTCCAACTGTAGAGTAGTCCAAACACAAACCTCAAAAACAACACAAAAATAGGTCACTGAACACAAAACCAAGCTTCAGCTATAGCCATTCCAGTCCTCTGACTTGAACCCTGTAGAAGATGAGTGGCTGATCTGAAGAGAAGGAGCTGGGAATCTACAGGTTCTGGAGTGATTCTGGATGAAGGAATGGGCTCTGATGTCTTGTCATGTGTTCTCTGACCTCATCAGGCATTATAGGAGAAAATTTAGAGCTGTTAAACTGGCAAATGGAGGTTTCAAAAGGTATTGAATAAAGGGTGCTTTTAATTGTGGCCAATGTGTTTTAGAGAAAAACATTTATGTCATAATGATATTTCCACCCATTTTAAATTATTATCATCCAATAAAAAGTTAAATAAAAGATCAAAAGGATTAACAATGCAGATTAAATTTCACAGCCTTCAATAATCATACTTACCAAGGGTGCTGATATTATTGGCCATGACCGTAATTTATATATTTACCAAGGAATTTAACAGACGGTGTTAAAACATCATGATCCCCCCAAAAATTGCAACACATCCAAGTATTATTTTATTTATTTAGATATTATTTACTTTTGTTCAAAGTTTAAGCAAGTTGAGTCAAGGATATGTTACTGTATAGTCAGTGTTTGGAGAAAGCCATCAAATTCTTCACAAGTTTCACTGAATGAAAAATGAGCAAACGCAAATGTTTTGTTTACATAACAGATTCCTTTAAAAGCACTGAAATATATTCTGGAACGCTCCTTTTACTTGATGTAGTGTTCATGTACATCAGCCTTGGCAGAATACTAGCTAATGAATCAAATAAAATGCATTTAAATGTACAGCGACAGACTCCAGTGAATGACCCCTTTCTTCTCATAATGATTAGATGTGGATGTCACTTCCAGTCAGCGAACATTTCATCTTTGACACTCTTCTGTTTTTCCACTTCACTATTTTTCAGCTTCCTGATTAAATAAGATCATGTCCTGGAAGAAAAAAAGCTGCCGTTCTTCTGGAGCTTCGTGTATGAATTCAGCTACAGTTTGACTGTAATGCACTGCATGTGTGACCTAAGATAAATAAACTTAATCTATTACCCACTGCCCGTGCTCTGTCTGTGAGTGTGTGTGTGTGTGTGTGTGTGCGTCAATTGAAGTCAAATGAAAGGATTTCTTGCTTATATGACCAGTTTTCATTTTTAATTGCTAATTGGGTATCGTATCCTGAAGGTTTTGTGGGGAGAAAAGCGTACGTGAGAGTGTTTGTGCGTTCATCTGTGTGTGTGTGTGTTATTTGTTATTGCCATTTATGATACCTCTCTTGAGGCCGTTTGTGCACGCCTCAGCAGATTGTGTCCTCTTTTTGTCCCCTTCAGTCAGCTTTTTTTTTTTTTTGTCCTTATCACTCGCTTTCTTCATTTCTCTCACTCACTCTTCAAATCTGTGAAGGAATATTCAAATATTAGATTTTTTTTCCCCTTTTATTTTGGGTAGGTCGTGAAAGGGGTTTATAATCTTCTTTATTAAAACCAACTCGGCTACCACCGATCCAATTAAATTCGTTCCAATATCAGAACTAACATATTTATTTAACTTCAAACAAGAGAACTGGGTGATAACGTCCATGACATTTTTCTTGGAAGCAAAGATTTCCTTAAAGGATGTAATCTAAATTAGCTGTCATCATAGACAATAATGTCAACCCTACCCTGAAGCTTCTAATACACATTTATTGCTGCATCTACTTCATTAAAACTTTTTTTTTTTTGGTTTGTTTTATTGGTTGTCAAAGAGTGTTTAATTAGTAAGTTCAAATAATTTCTCACCATTTGACGTCTATAACGCAGCATAATTTTGCCACCTAAGAAGCCTTTTTGTTTTAAGAGCAGAAATGTGTTTGTTTTAAATGTGCTAATACTATACTTAAATCTCAATTAATACAATAAATTAGTTGAGCGTAGTGATCAAAACATTAAAAATGTTTGCTAATGCACATGGTGTGCGGTTTATATTTTTGGAAATCGATTTAATAGCGAAAAATATTATTTGTGTGTGTTTATAATGATTTATAATCCACAGAAATTCCATTTTTCATGTGCCACACAAACGTAAGCGCGTGGTGCCGCACAGCTAGACATTATAGTGATGATGGCAGTGCTGTTGTTGACGCTCAGTTGAATTAGTAGCTTCGAGCAAATATGAAAAGAGGATATTTGGCATCAAATCAGAACCAACAGCAGCATTACAATTGAGAAAATCCAAGCTGGCAGTAATTCCTCTTTAGCTGTCGAAGGACATTAACGGCCACCACTCCATCCTTCATTTGAGTAGAGAAGAGATGGCAATTCAATTTGTACTTTTTTTTTTTCTTTTCTTTTTCTTCCCCTTCGCTAATGCCTTTTAAGCAACTCCCACTCTCTGTTCCCTTAGTGTCGTTCTGTATTTGTTGGCCCAGTGTACTTCAAAGGAAGGATTTTGAAGGTAGTTGAGCAGACAGAAGACAAAGGTAACTAGGACAGAGCGAGTGGATACATCAACGCTTGCAGGTTAAGCTGATGTTTCCGCTGATGACGGGAAGCTTTAACAAGGTGTGATGTAAGTTTACAGTGTCAAATCATTTTTCTGTCTTCTCTTCAGCTATTTTTGTAAATAAATAAATAATAAACGCAACACTGCGTAAGATGTTGTCAGGGAATGCATCTTCTAAAAGGGATATTGTCATTCACTCTCATCATTTACACAACCTTGTGATGTTCCTTGACTCTCTAGACAATAGCCAACAATATAGCCCCATTGTATGGGTCAAAATATATTTCTTTATGCCAAAAATCATTAGAATATTACGTAAATATCATGTTCCATACAGATATTTTGTCAATTTCCTAGAGTGAATGTCGAAACTCTATCTTTGATTAGTAATATGCTTTTCTAAGACGTTCATTTGGACAAATCCATATTTTCAAATATTATACTATCCTAACAAACCACATACATCAATGGAAAACTTATTTTTCAGTTTTCATGTATAATTTAAAAAAAAATTATTTCAATTGTTTCAAAATATTAACCCTTATGACTGGTTTTGTGGTCCAAGGTCATATATAGAAAAACAAGTTAAAATGCACACTGATATGATTTGTTATATAATATAATATTTATAATAGTCAGCTGTCAATAATATGAGAAATCTTCATCTGGAGATCTGTTTTGCTGGTGTTGAAAAGAAACATGGGGGAAAAATGAAGTTGATGTGTGAAAAGTATTGGTTGTTGTTGCTCTAATTGTGTCATTAGGTTCTGTGTTCCTGGTATTGATTTGACGTCGTCGTAAGAGAATCCAAATGAAGTGTCATTAAGTGTCTGTTGACAAACAAGTCAAACTAGTGGTCAGAGACTAGATCAGAGTAATCTTTTAGGATTTACAAAATCCAAATCGTGGTCATTTACAGAAACAAAAAGTTCACACTAATTATAGCAGTTTACACTAAAAAGGTGACATGAGTCATTCGTTTCCAGAAAGTTTAATAAATATACACCAACCAATGGAAGAACAGATAATTATACATCAGTAATAGCAAGAATTAACCATTAACAATGGTTTGCTGTGGTAAAGCGAACAAAAGTTGCTCATTTGCAGTGAGTTTAATTGCTACACAAAAGAGCAATTACATGTGGTACTGTAACTACCAATGGAAGCAATAGGCGGAAGGCTTATGTGATGCCGCAGACTGAGTAGCTGAACCCAGTACAGTGGCTGTCAGTGTGAACGGCCCTTACCGTGAAAGAGGTTTCAAGAGGATTTCTCACATCCCTTAATCAAGTCGCACCTGGTTCAGACATGGACGTTGCATCACATGAGCATTGACTCATAACCTCAATAAAAGCCAAGAAGATATTAACTCATTACGGTTTAATTCTGTCACAGTAGGTGGTGTCACACAGCAGAGAGGAATTCTCAGGATGAAACTCTTAATAGCTGCCAGCACACTGTCATCTTACTTTCAGTACTTATCCTCAAGGGGATAACTGGATTAAAAAAAAAAAAAAATACAATTGCGGGATTCATAAACACAATTTGCATTTCCCTCTCATGTCCTCCGAAAATAACTTGAGGAAGTAACATTTAATTGCAAGGCTTGTTATTTATTTATATATTTCCCTTTTTACACTGCAAATAACAGGATGTTTTGAAGTTTCAAAGAGTGTAATTACATAGGTACACACGCACACACACACACACACACTTCTCCAAATCAAAGGGGACTTCAGACGCAGAGACCCTTGGCTAACTGACGTTTTGCTGGACTTCCAAGTTATAATAAAGCAGGCTCTGAGCAACACTGCATGTCTTTTATAGAGCAGTTCAGTTTGTAATGTTAAAACCTACAAGAAAATTGGTGGTTTTGAGCCGTGGGTTCCCTCGGGATCTTCCTAATGATGTTTCGGGATTTATGTATAAAATAATGCCTGTGTTTAACATTACTTGAACAGACGGTCACGTTTTTGTTTCATGCATTTCATACTTCAAGCATGAATTTTAAGTTGCTAAATAAAGACTACTGCAATTTGACGGTTCGTAAAGTTCTTATTTTCCAATTTTTTTTGCAAATTAGTAAAATGCACAGCAACTTTCCATGAGGGCAACTCTGTAAGGTGTAATTTATGTTGTAACACAAAAACCTTTTGTCTACAAACTGGCTTGACTTAACAGCTATGTTTAGTATGTACTGTGTTATTAAGATTAGTACAAGATTATCAATATTAGTACAAAACTTGGATAATTTTGTGGCACTTGTTTTCGTGAACACGCACACAAATGTGGACAGGATTTGAAGAGGCATGTGGTCTTAAATAATTGTTGCACAGTACTGTTTAAGGTCAAACACTGGCATAGGAAATTAATGTAAAATGCAAAAACTAAATTAAAATAAAATAAAAGAAGAGGAGTAGATAAACTAAAACTGGTGAGAACTGGTAAGACTGTAACAGAGCAGATTCTAAAAAAATTATGAAACCGATAATTTATCCTAAATCCAGAAATGCAAAACCTAATAGAATAAATAATTATGTATGGAAACACTGTTTTCAGTAACTAGGGAATACGCAGTATTGGATGCAGAGATATACTGGCATCTACACTGACATTATTTTAATTAACGAACACAAGATGGCACTAATTCATTCAATGGATTTGAAGTGAATTAGCTCTATATTTTAACTTATACTGTATGTGGAATTAATTCAAAATTAAAAAATAAATGTAAAGAAAAAAGCATTACTGAAATAAAATATATATGTTCGTTCCATACAGTACATAACACTATTATAAACCGTATGGTATGTTTTGACTGTGAACAATGCAAGTGTGGTCCCCAAAATGAATAACAAGCTTAGCATAAAATGTCTACGATATGTATATATTAGTTGTACTGTAGTGTAACATCATTAGCCAGTCACATAAACTGATTATCTAAATGATATTTACCAACTTAATTGGCTAAATTACCTAATATTGACTGTTTTAACATACCGAATAAAACACTTCCCATTTTGACCCTCACTCACATCTCTCTCTCTCTCACACACACACACACTGAAGGCCAAGACTTATAAAAATCAATGAGAGGCACTCACTTCCAAATCTGGATTCAATTTAGTGTAAAATCAACATTAATTAATCATTAATTAATTAAAGTGCTTAGCCGGAACAAACTACTTTCATGATCCATGAAATCTCTGGGGAGAATATTTCTCCTCTTCTTCACTTAAAATGTGGCACATTAAAGCACTCTGTTGATGCTTT
The DNA here is from genome assembly GCA_032357445.1 of Enteromius radiatus. Classification (NCBI taxonomy): domain Eukaryota; kingdom Metazoa; phylum Chordata; class Actinopteri; order Cypriniformes; family Cyprinidae; genus Enteromius; species Enteromius radiatus. The sequence goes on from JAUCMS010000001.1 coordinate 8,284,522, forward strand.
CCCTGCCGAAAGTCCTAGATGTGAACAAATTACGTTATAAATAGCGCTTGGTTTGATACCAAAACTTACCCGGGTCAGTATGAGTTAGCCATATTTGATTAAATTTACCCACACAATTTTAGCACACGACATAAGATAGATAGATTGCTAATTGTTTAAAATGAATGCATGTCCTTTGTAAAAGGCATCGGCAGCCCGTGTCTTTAGAGACTAATGCTAACGGCAGCCGAATATGATTCAGTCAGTAGCGTTCGCTGAGCTGAGGGACCCCATCACACAGTCTTAGTGTGGATATGCTTCAGTGATAACCAAAGAGACAGGCTGCTCTAGTGCTGCCATTGTGATGACATGTTTAATAGGCAGTCCTAATGACACACACACATCATGGGACCTGTTGGGAAGGCAAGAAGTCACCGCAGTGACAGAACACCTGAAAAACTAGAATGATTCAAGACTGTTATTTGCATCTATTCCCCGTAGCTGTCAAGTCTGAGCCCAGTTTTCCACATGATCGAATGGAATTGCATATAGAAGAGAAACAATGGGAGATTACTTTCTCAGATCTAAGAAAACAACATGACCTCACTGGGAGGAACCCAAGCCTCGTGTGCCAGAATAAATTGTCCCCGTGAGATTGTATAGCCACCCACCTGCATGCCAAGAAACAAACACAGACCTCCTCTGAGCCAGTCATTATAATAAATGCTGGTATGAAGGGAAATGGAGTTGGACTGGTGCAAGGAAGCAGAAAAGAAAGAGTAAGTAGTGGCGTTTCAGTCGTGACCTCCTTTAAACTTGTTATTGAAATTCTGGAGTGTGTGAGTAACGTTTGCACTCCTACAGTATGATTTATAGAATGTGCAATTTTAATCATGTTTTTGGAAGCGCGTGTTTATGAACACTAAAGTAAATGGACATTTAATAGTAGATATATTTGATTTTCTTTAAATGCAACAATATTTCAAATGCATCCACTTAATTGGCAAACAAATAATGTGCATCATCAATATTTATAGAGAGAGACGTTATCACACAAATAAAAAGTCAGTAAAAATTGGAGTAATTGATACAAAGCTAAAATAAAATCTAAATTAGATGGAAAGCTTAAGCTAAGAAATCATAATAATTAAATCTAAAGGGAAATATTTGAAAAGGAGAAACAAATGACAAAAGGACATAAGAAAATTAAACTGAAAATATAATAAAGCTAATTAGTAATAAATGCTGATTCAGAAAGGGCCACAGAACAAATCTTTAACCTTCGAGTACAGTATACGTGATAAATAACTATGTTATAATAATCTATGTCACATCCTTATAGACTTCAAGAAGGCCTTTGACAGGGTTTGGCAGGAAGCACTCTGGGCCAACATCATGCATGTCATTAAATAGCTGTTTGACGAGGCAACAAGCACTGTGTACCTCAGTGGTTCCGCACAACAGTTGGAATGCTGCATTCTCTCCCCAATACTGAAAGAATAATGACTGACGCTTTGGAGGATCATGTTGGAACAGTACAGTAAGCATCTGAAGCAGAATTATCACCATCAATGGCCTGGCTGTGGAGATGAACAAGAACTAACAGATCTGGTTGCAAGGCTTGATAACACATCGAGAGCCTTCGGCGTGGAGATAAGTGCAGCAAAAACAAAACTGATGACAAACAAAAGAAACGGCATCAGCACCAACATCCAAGTTAATAACTATACGCTTAATACAGTCCAGAGCTTTAAATACCTTGGGGTCACTGTCACAGATGAGGGATCCAGACGTCCTTGCTAGAATAGCACAAACAACTGCTGCACTGGCAAGACTAACACCAATAAGGAAGGATAAAAACATCAGCATCTACTCCAAAATAAGGCTCATGCGAACCCTTGTTACTTGTATGTCCATCTTTCTGTATCCCAGCGAAATATGGACCTTCACAGCGGAACTCCACAGAAGGATAAGCTCTTTGGAAATGAGATGCTACTGAAGGATTATTGATCAAATAACCAACGAGGCCTTTAGATACAAGATCACAACAGTCATATACTGTAGGAAAATATGATGACTTACTAACAATTGTCAAAAAATGCAAGCTGCTGTGGTATGGGCATGTGTCAAGGTCAAAGGGTCTCTGGCAAATATTTTGTAGGGAACTGTGAGAGTAGGTTGGAGAAGAGGATGAAAAGGAAGAGATGGATAGACAACATCAGAGAGTGTACTGGCCTTGAACTCTTTGAAACCATGAGGGCAACAGATGACAGAGAGAGGTGGAGGAAACTGGGGAACATGACTATGACACTCCCGTGACCTGTACAGTGTTAAGGGACAGAAAGGAAGCATGGATAACACTCAGAATGTTAACTTTTTCAGTTAATACATTTTGAACACTTGTAATATAGAGTGTGCGGCTTATGAACACTGAAATAAATGGAAAATTAAAATGTAATAGTGGATATTTTGGGTTACTGATATCCATCTTCATGTAAAAGCAACTGTATTTCAAATGCAGCCATTTAATTGGCAAACAAATGTTCACTTACGCCTAAGAAGAAGGTAAAGAAACCGGCTTTGTCAATTGACTTTTTTAGCAAAATTGTAGATTACAAACAAATAAATAAATATAAGGAAAATCAGAAATGTACTGACAACTATCAATTTAATAAAACTTAATTCGAAGCAAAAATGGCTTAAACTGAAAAACATGATATTATAGTAAAGTAATATAATAATAAATGCTACACTATTATATAAATAAGATTAAAACAACACTGAAAATGATGTAACCTTCAGTAAATGAATCTAAATTAATCATTTTAATTATTCTTGATACTGATTCAAAAGGTTCAGGTCATGAGTGATATAAGAATAAAGAAATAACGTCCTATCATCTCCCTAATAAAAAAAATACGAGGTTGGCAATTTAACTAAACTTTTGTACCACAGAATGAGTATGTTTCTATCAAGGCAATGATTCATATCACAATATAGTAATCTAATCTTTTAAACCGCTTTGAAATAATGTGTATGGCGAAAAGCGCTATACAATAAACTTAAACCTAATAGTGTTGAATGTACAGTGTTCACTCAGCTAGACAGTGACATTTAGATCTGCCAGGTCATGTAATAAAGGCCCGATATCACTGTAGGCCTCCCAGATGGTACCATTTTGAGAACCCAGAAAATAAGGCTTTACCCTTTGCTGTCAGGAATGCTTACATGGATGCTGGTTCAGATCTGGTATGCATTATATCCCAATCCTATTCTCCTTCCCCTGCAAATCAATTTTGCTGTCTCTCAACACTATCCGATAAAGGCAAAAAGAAAAAAAAAAGATATCTTTTATGAGCTTCCCCGGAGGGCTTGAGAGCTGAATAGAAACGTAGCCTTATATGCTATTCACTACTGTATTAAATCCGCTGTAAATCCACAAGGCAGACATTAGCATCTAACAGCTTGTGAAAAGTGGAGTTGTTTGTCATTCATGCATGAAATGAATTTCACACAGGTTCAAACCTTTGCTAAATTTGCAGATGTGCATAATTGAGAACTTAACATGCTAATTGACGCCTACTATCATTCATGAGTTCATTTCAGAGACACGTTTCTCTGCAGATGGGAAAGTTTGTTACCTACTGACTCAGACTGATCGATCCTCACTGCCACTGCCTTCATCCGCTGTGTCTGATTCAATAGGAAGGTACAAGAAGTTCTGCAGGAACATTGATTTTGACCCCGTCTCAAAGAAAGGGAGAAAAAGGCTCATGTCTTGGGCTGTTTTCCTACGCACACTGATGGATGCCACAGAGCTGCCCAAAACCACTGTAACACTCATTTCTTGTATCTAACATTATTTGTGCATGCAGCACATCTGGATTTTTTTAGAAGATTATATTTCAAACATGTATGCATCAGTATTATGCAATTTGCATATATTAAGACTACCAAAATGTTAAATTTGCATACATTCAGAGTGAGACAACCAAGACTACTGTAGCTTATTTTTCCAGTCACCATGCCTTAAAATAAATGTTTTTGTTATTAATATTATTATTTTATTTAAATGACTTTAACTAGAATACTTGTATGCACATTTTGTATTATTTACTTGGCCTATACATACTATGCGTTTATCCAAAGCAACTGTCATGTCACCTGTCTAGTTTTAGTTTCATTTTCTGACTTCCTGTTTTTCCCTATTTGGTCTTGTTCCTGTTCTTGTTAATAAGTTTACGCTCCAATCCGTTCCTGAATCACAGCCTGGAGAGCTGATGCTGAGTCCAGTTCCCGAATCACGGCCTGGAGAGCCGTCCCCGAGTTTTGTTTCCAAGCCAGGGCCAGAGCTCGTGCTGCAAGAGCACCTCCATGAGCCATGGCCTGCAAGAGAGGAGAAATTCCCATATAAAATTTTGGCTACCCCGTTCCGCCACGGCCTTATGCAGATCCCGATCCACCATGGCCTCATATACCTCCTGATCTACCATGGCCTTGGATCCTTCCTTACCTGTTTTCAGTTTTCCCCAAGTGTTTTTCCATGTTTATAAGCCCGTTGTGTTTCACCCTGTCTTTAATCGGTTTTCAGTGTCTTTATGTTGGAAATGGTAGTGAGCCTTTTTATCTACCTTGTGGCTTTTAAAGTTATTTTAAAAAGGATCATTATTTCTGTTGTATTGAGTTTGCCTGTTCTTGAGCCTACACATCCCAGCGTGACAGCAACTTACAAATGATGACAATGGAAGCAATCAAAATAAACAAAAAAACAATTATGTGCATGTGCTATAACTGGTCCCCGAATTATTTGAATTATTTCAAAACACCATCTCTAATATTAGGATATGTAATGAGCAACAAGTGAGGGAGAATAACATTATTTGGGAATTTGTTGAGGAGGGGGAAAAAACCTTTCTGTGAAATGTAAACGTCTCCTTAAATAGCTTTCTACCACTGTAAATTCAACATTGACTGGGGTATACAAACAGACATACCAAGACACTCGTTGTGAATGCATTGCATCTTCTAATGAGTTCAGTGACTTGCGATCCTTGGGACAGATTCTGATTCTTGGAAAAAAAAAAAAAAACGCTTTGTGCAGTTTTGGACATCAGATTATCAATCATTATCACACAAAGAAAAAAAATCTGAATGGTTACAAATGTGATATTTATTTTAAACAACAGTTCAATATATAATTGTTACGTAGGTACTGTCTGAAGGAGAGCGCAGGAGTCGTGATCTTTAACAAAGTATTTTTAATAATAATGAAAACAAACTCAGAGAAGCATCCAACTTTCCAAACATGCACATTGATCGACAAACACTAACTCAAAGGACAAGGGATTTATACACAAAAACTAATGAATAAAGGAACGACAGCTGGGGAGACACACATGGAACACAATTAACTAATAATCCAACCTGATCTCACGGCAATTCGTACATATTTTACGAGGTGGCTAATTCGTACGAATTTGTGCGACCTCACTCGTACAAATTCATACGATTTACTCTAAATCGTCCGTATTTTACGAGATGCCAATTCGTATGAATTTGGACGAATGACCTAAACATAACCCCGCCCCTAAACCTAACCATCACGTGGTTTTAGACAAATCGAAGTACGAATTGGCACAAATTTGGCACCTTGTACGAATATGTATGAATTGGTCTTGAGACTGTGTTGAATAATCACATAAAGACAGGAAATCCAAATAAGGGCATGACATGAAAACGAAACTTAACAATAATTTTAAACACTAAAAAGACTGTTCTTGCTCTATTTCACCAACAAAAATGAATCCAAACACAGGCACAGCACTGTTTTGCGTCTCTGAGCAACACAACGGTGCTTTGTTCCCGAATGAATCAACGGTTCAAATAATTCGGTTCAGTCGCAATGACTCGCTTAACAGTGACATACTGCCATCTACTGGCGGTTTTAATTTTACATTTAAAGCATCTTTATTTTAAATAATTTCAAATATCAGTTTTCAACATCAAAACATTATTTATTATTTTATAAAATGTAATGAAAAAGTTCATTTCAATCCCTGTATATATAAAATAAATATGTGTGTGTGTGTGTGTGTGTTTTATGTCAACGAAATAGATGTCACTGTCGCTATGGTTACAAGTCAACTAATTAGAACAAGGACTTGAAAAATCACTACATTTACAGCATTAAAAAAAATGTATTTTTTTTCTGAAAATAATTTCAGAATAATTTCAACATGTTCTTCCCTTTTTCTTTCTTTGCATTACTTTTTTTACATGCCATGGTTTGAGCTGCCACAATGTAGAAGGAATATGGTAAGAAAGATTGAAATACAGCATTTAAAAAAACTGTATTAACTGTATGGAAAATAACAGTATTTTGTCTCTGTTTCTTTCTTTGCATGATTATTTCCAACAATGTGCTATGGTTTGAGCTATCACAATGGCAAACATGGTAATACATCAGAAAAACTGAAGCTTGGTTGTTGTTGTTGTTGATTTAAATCATGTATTTCTAAACATGTTGTTCTCTGTTTCTCTCTTTGCATTACTTTTTCTGTTGGTGTGCAATGGTTTGAGCCATCACAATGGCAAAAATGGTAATACATCAGAAAAACTGCAGCTTGATTTTTTTTTTTTCTGAAAAATCACTGTATTTCTGAACATGTTGTTCTCTGTTTCTTTCTTTGCATGATTCTTTACATCAACATATCATGGTTTGAGCCATCTATGAAAGCAATAAAATGTAAGTCTCATCTCCAATTCTTATGTGTATAAATAATGTACTAATTAAATGACAGGATGAACTTTAATTCTGGGAAATGAATGTATTTTTTGTTTGTTTGTTTCTTTGCATTATTCTTTCTATCTTTATTTAATGGTCATAGTTAAATGAATAGTTAAAAAAATAAAATAAATAGAGTCATCACAGTGGTGAATATGGTAAGTATGTACCTTTACATGTGTCATTCACACAAGCACTAAAAACCATCATAGTGAGACTCAATGCAATAAACATTCATTTAACAACATCACATGTAACATACAACCATAATAAACATAACATAAGAAGAAACGTAGTTATTTTAAAGATAAAACATCAAATTCAAACAAAATTTCAACTGCAATGCAAGGAAATTCTGGGAGTGTCGATTTATTATTTTCCCCTGTAAATTAAAGTACAGGTTTTTTCTGTATCATTTGAACAGTTTTTTTTTAATCTGTTAAAATCACGGCCATTTTTTACTGTGACTGTTGATTTTTTGTTAAAGTGCAGCGTTTTTTTTTATATTTTTTGTGTCACTTTATTTCTTAACATATTCTTTGCTGTTTTTTCTTTGCATGATTGTTTCCATCTACATATCATGGTTTGATTTCGTCAGAATGGGAGACTTATGACAGCAATAAAAGCTAAGTCAAATCTCAAAGTTTTATATGAATACCTCAAAAAATTGTTTCTAGCATGAACCTTCAGTTCTTGAAAATCATTGTATTTCTGAACATATTCTTTCATTTCTATTCGTTTCTTTTTGTGCATGACTCTTTCCATCTACATGCCACTCTTTGAACCATCACAATGGACCCTTTTCACAAGACTGTGAAAACACGTTTAACCATCATCAGCATCGTAAATCCTCAAAGGTTTTTCATATTTACATATATATTTAAAAAAAATCTTTGTAGGATTTATGAATGGCAATTAACCAACACAAGCGAGGCTGGTATAGGTAACCTGACAATTACTGTACTACAACATAAAAGATGTTTTTTATTCATGCTACACGTATTCAAACTGTATTAAATGTACTATTTAATGGTTGCTACTCAGAGAGTATGCCATTTTAGACACATTCAGTGTCTCCTGCACTTAATCTTTCAGCAGACCTTAGGTTGCCAAGTATCCATTCAAAGGATCAATACACACTGGTAAAAAAAAAAAAAAGTTATTTTTATTTTATATTAAACCGCCACTTTTTTTGAGGGGTGGCCGCAATACATTTTCACAGTAATTCAAAAAAGGAAACAAAAAATACCATTAGTTTCTGTATTTGCGACTTCTTTATTTGCTCATTCATATTTGAGCATATTCATATTTAGAAATCCCATATTTAGACGCATTCAGTTATTTTTAAATTAAGCTGATTGCTTTAGCCTAGTAAAAAGTGAATTCACAGTCATTGAATTTATCTGTGCTCAGCACTGAAGTACACACAAATGGAAAACACTTCTTTTCTCTCCCTTTGTTGTAAATGAAAGGGTTTGCTAGTTTGTTTTGTGCATTTTGCTACCTTGAATGAACCAAATATGTCTGCACTAATTTGAGTGTCATGTGTTTGCTATGCGACAACAATGAAGACAGCTTGCATATTTTCATTAGCTTCTTTCACATACCAGCAGGATAAAAAGTGTGCCAATGATAGCTGCTCTGGAATGCAGCCTTTTTATTTTTGAGGTAAGGGAAACGGTAAACCAAAGGACAGTTACGGAGGATATTGGAAATCCACTTAGAATCAAGCTAAATAAATCAAATAGCAGAGAGGTTTTGCCAGTTACGATTATTTTGAGTAATTCTAGCTCTAATTGAATTTGAATAGGCAGACTGCAAGAGTCCTCGCTGCAGAATGAGTTAATTAGTTTTGAGCTGCCAGTAAAAAAGGAGGAAATGCAAACCCAAAACACACCTTGTTTATTGTCTTGGCTCATCGTCTGTGAAACATTAGCATAAATGTTATTTTCCATTCCTTTCTTAAACTGATCTGTGTCTAACAGCCTGTCTTATTGTGTTTCAGGCTCTCAAAAGGGAAGACACTTTGATTTGAATTACATATAAATATATTATACATTTTCAGATAGACTGTAGCTAAAGTTTGTGTGGATTTATTGTTTACTCATACATATTGCACATAATTAGGGATAGTGATTTGAAGCTCTTAATTTAAAGTTAAGCACATAACTACTTCTAAATAAATCATGCAGCTTTACTGTAAAGAAAAAAAAGTTTTAAATGGGAGTGTTTCACAAGAAAATGCCACTTCAAAACTTTATAATTATTTCTGAAATTCACTAACAATTTCTAGATGAAAAAAATGGTTTCAAAGTTGACAATGCTTTTTTTTTTTTCAATTCTGGTGAAAAAAAATGTTGTTTTCACTAGTTCCCACTTCCTCGGCGATAGAGATGGCTTGTTTGGCGGATGTCCGGGGGACAGGCAGGGAGCCCGG
>JAUCMS010000001.1:8298973-8311450 GCA_032357445.1 Enteromius radiatus
TTTTGACTGACACTCCTTGAGGGAAGCTAGACATCGCACCTCCCCTAATACAGTCCTTTCAGTTTGACTACAGAACACTTTAAATAGTAGATTCTGTTGAGTTCCTCCGTCCCCCTCCGGCAGCCGGATGTTGCGGAGCATCTGGCGCCAGGCCCTTGATGCGATGAATCCTTTTTTAAGAGAACGGCTAGAGGGCTGGGGTCCCATATGTGTACCCTTTGAGGACCTTATGTGGTTTGCCATCTCGAAGCGAGATTCCTATTCGTCGGCTCCCGACATGACGTCTCCGTTCCCTTCTCAGGGAACGAGGGTTACAATACGTAACCGAGACGTTTTACCCTGTTAAAAAATGGCTCTTTAGAAATCACTGTGTTCTGTGTACTTCCCCTTTAAATCTTCACGAGCTCCACTGACCCGCCCCTCTTTTCGGAGGCGTTCTCGGAGGATCTTCTTTTTAGCCGTATTCATAGTGAAACTTGCTAATTAGCACATTATTTATATTCATATTATATTTAGATTCATTAAAAGACATTATACTGACTGCTTCTGTAGGTGAGGCTGGATCATGAATGATTCGCGCAAACATAAACGCATTCCGGTTAATCAAGGGCGCTTTTCCCTTCAGAACCAAACGTAGCGTTAATTTTGCGCGTCTTCAGTCACTCAGATGTCGGGATTAATGACTACTGCTATGTTCATTAATACCTTCAACAACAAAACACCTCAGTCTCTTAGGAGTCTTGCTTGTCTCTGTCTCGGTCTGATGACGGCTCACTCAGGGCGGGTCTGAGGTAAGACACCAGTTCAGTCTGTGTGACACGCTGCTGTCAATCAACTATTGTGTGCGTGGTCTCCGTCGGTGTGATGCCATTTGAGAGTGGCTTGATTTCAGAAAGGGAAACTTATTCTTCTTTTAATTTAATTAAAAAATACTTGTGGATCTTTATCATTGTAGGGTGGGTATGTACACATACTCCTAACACACATTTCAGTCCACAAGTGCATGTACCCCTTTAAGATCTATTTATTGAAAGTTGAAAAAAATTATAGTAAGCCAAAATGTTTAATATTGCTCAGAAACAACATTTACACCTTTATAACTTCCTGTAGTTCATTGTGCAGCATCTAGTTATTATCTTACTAATAACTGGTATACATTTTACTAATGTATCATAACTCAACATGGCCTCTTGAAAGGTTAAGGATACACAAGATGGGATGCAAGGGATGCAAGATGTAATATATCAAGGAAATGGGATAGAAAAACTGCATAAAACTTCATCCATAGTGCCATTCAGGACACACACACATATACAAAATGTCAGTAAGAGAAGATCATAACGAATCTTTTAAACCTATTAAAGCCTGATTTATAAAGTGTTTACCACAGATCTTTAGTATGCCACCTAATATCAGAGAGAACATAAAAGACAAGGTTCACTGATGAAAGTATGATCTATTTCAAAATCATGCTCCTCATTAACTGCTCCTGATCTTTCCATAATTTTCCAATTAGCATAATCATACAATACATCAGTGAATATGTGGCAGTGTGAATTGATTTCCTCCTAATTGCATATTGTGAGAGGAAGTTGTTTGGTTTTCATTGCTCTTCATTTGAAGGAAGGAGCAACTACTCCGAGGAAGCAGGGATGAATTATAGATTATAGCTCTTTTCATATGGTGTGCATGCTGGTTTTTATATGGCTGTTGAAGATTCAAGGGAGTTGCCAGTCATGTCTGGTGACGCTGTGAATCTCTTTAATGGCAAAAAGACTAGCTTCTCTAAAACCACTCAGCAACACAATGTGTCAGAATTTAATGTCAAAGACTGAATTTTCTGCTGACAGAGTGTGAAAAGGCCTGCCATCCAACGAAATCTCTCAGGAGGTGTCACATGCTCAAATTTAATGCACCTTTAGTTTGCGTTTCTCAGAAATTCTGTTTGCAAATATGCTGTCATAACAGAAAGTGTCCCATTGAAAGCGTTTGCCGTGGCCTCCTCCCCACATTATCCGCTTTTTCCATTTCCAATAATTCTGTTGCCCGGCTGGAATCAGTTTAGCTCTGCTCTTATGAAATTTCCAAACCTCTGAGGTGAGAAGGTTTTCTCAGATCTAGAGCCATTTTCTCAGATCTGGAGGCATTCTCTAATGTCAGATGACATGCCAGTGATGGCTGCAAGAGAACAGATTTGTCACATAGGAAGATTGGGAGCCGGTGTGTGGCATCACACATGTACAGAAACACATAACAAATTGGTTTTGAAGGTCAGGAGGACACATTTTTTTTTGTTTTATGTTGTAGTAAAACCAAGGACGCCAACTCTACTAGAAGCAGAAAGAGAAAGAAGGCAACACAAAAGAATATGAACAACGCAGACAAATGCAGGATGTATATTTAGCATGTAAATCAAAATTGGCATGACTGCACATTGACACGCACGGCCTTGATCACATTCACCAGATTTCTCCCTCCACTTTTCTGCTCTTTTTCTATAAAATATCATGGAAAATGTGTGTGGTGAAGTTTGAAGAGTTTTGTTTTGCTTGGCCATGGTTCCAAGAAAATTGTAGCCATGTAGAAATTGTTGTCATGTAGGAAAAACTATGAAAAATGCAATAATAATAAGTTTTCTTCTTATTAAATTTTTTTGTTTTTAAAACTCTGCAGTGCAATTTGAAGTAATTCCAGTGTAAAAATTACTTCTATGTGGCTGCCCTAAAAAATATATTAAGATGGAAAGAGAAACCATTCCTGTAATTTGTCAAGTAATTTCTTCATCCGCTTGGATGGAGAGAAGGTCTTTTGTGTAAGTGTCTCTCCATTTTCCCCATAATGTAGGTTATTATGATTTTCATCTTCCACATCAAAGGTATACAACAAAAATTGTAGAATAAATGCATTAATATTAAACCGTTGTCGATATTTTAACTTTACTGAAAATGTCCAGCAATATTACCACTGCAACAAGGGGTTTGAAAGCAACCTTCATATTTATGCTGAGGATTTTGGCTAAAACTGGTTGTAATTATGATCTTTTATTTGGTACCTTGCTAGACCAAAACAGTATCTTAAGTCTGTCTAAGTTCCATTAAATCTCGATTTATTCCAGTGTTTACATTCGTTTTTTTCTCAAGCCTTTCTTAGAAACCCACCAATCTTTTTTTAAGCTTTGAAGCCACTTCAGAAAGATTTTATCTAGCATCTTCCCAGTGTAGATTCCTCTAGTTACCCTCCCCATCTGAAACAGGAGTTGTTTCTCATGTGTCGGCAGACTGCAATTTGTCTTTTCACATTTCTTTTCCTGGTTTCCACCTAAAGCTGCTGGATTCACTGGCTATATCTTTCCCGGTCAGGAGGCATTCAAGCTTGAAGTGGGCAAATGCTTTCTTTTTTTAATTTAATCAATGGTTATTAGTCACCAACTGTTACTTCCTCTTCTGCCAAATGATTCAAGCAGGGAATAGTTTTCTTAACTCTGGGAAAACAGTAGCATGGCTCATGAAGTTGGAACCCACTAAGAGTAATTGAAACAAACCAGAAAAGGTAAACACAGAAGTAAAAGTGATTAATGATTCTGCTGGAGCGGCGCTTTCTCCATTTTTCTCACCAGCTCGGGAGACCTTCGCCCCAGGAGAGAGCCATTGCAACGTTAAGGTATGGCTGAACGCTGTTAGAGAGTTTTAGCTCATTGCTCAATTTCATTCACATTGATATCACCTCAACAGTGTCCACAGCAGGAGATCTATGGTAGCCATTGTAATGCCACTCAGAGGTCAGAGTGTCTTGATGTCTCCTTTTTGGTGATACTAATATCCCAGCCTGTGGGCTCATTGTTTAGGTTTAGTAACATTTTTATGTCATAAATATATTTGTATATATAGACTTTTATCATTTTATTGATAAACAATATACATTTTTTAGATCCCTTAACCCTACCCCTAAACAAACTAAATAAACCGTTAACCGTTAAAAACTAATAACCGTTTTTTTTTTTTTAAATAACAAATGCCAATGATGGGTCATTAATGCAAACTGGGGGATATTCACAGCATTAAACTTACTTGGCACAAGCTGATTGGTTCATGTTGTATGAGCTTACTTGTTTACATTAAAATGGCTCATTAGCATTCACAAGAGCATTTCACAGTGCTTACAGAGTTCCTCTGAAACCCTTGACCTTTCCTAGCTACGCATGTATAGATATGCTATGGGTTTTTATATACGCTACTTGTGCAGCAGCAATAATCTACAACAATAAACAACAACATCAGCAATACAGCCCCCCCAAGACCAAATTCCAATTGGGTTATCAGGTCTTCAGTTCAAATTGTTTTCTTACCACTGCTCCAGATTCCTTAATCGGGGCTGCACCACCTCGACCAGGCAATTTCAAACAGATTTTTTTGGTGTGGATCCATGTGTGTTCTTGTGTTCTGTATATGCTTAAATGAACTAAACTAAGGTAGAACTGAGTGGTCACTGAATGGAAAAACATGAGCTCCATGTTGCCCTATATCGTACAAAATCTGGTCTTTTCTACGTGCCTTACTGCAAATTTCCCCGCAATTTCAAAGAAAAAATGTCCACTCAGTAGCACTGAAACACAAGTTCAATGCATGAAACCTGGCATGTTTAATGATGATGGTATATGTACGTATTGCTGTGTTTTTATTATGTTAAATATTTAGGGACTGTCACTAAAAGTTAATCCTCCATCATTGGCATTAAGCTCTACACCAAATCCAAACCTAAACCTAAACCTATAGTGTTAACAAATGCAAAACTGATTCAAAAAAATTGTTGATGCAACCACATAATTTCCTTTTATACAGATTTTAACTGTTGTTTTTTTTTTTTTTTTTCAAACTGTAGTTACACAGGATCCAAACCAGAGCTTCTCAAGTAGATCTCTATACTCCATGAGCTATACCAAACATACCTACCATTTGTGAAAACCCATAGATATGAAGCTGGATATGTGTGGTGCTAACATTCAAAACCAACAGTTTTTAGATCTCCCAGCATATCAGTATTGTTTTAAGTCACATGATATTATTTAAGTAATTGCGAAAATAACACTTAATTAATCGAAAATCTGTAAATTTGTGTAAAAGGAATAAGGTGTCTGAGTTTAACTGCCTCTAGTGTTCATTTCTTTCAGAAACGGCAGTGATATGTACCTATTGGTACGTATTTTGTGTCTCGCTAAAAGATGCACTGAGGTACATTTATGCCATGAGACCAGGTAGATCGTACAATATGTGCCATCTAAGTCTAATTTATCAAATACAATACTCAGCAATTACTTACAAAATGTGTGTGCAAAAATGCATGTAATACATACAATGTACAATGAAATGTGGATTATCAGATAGCTTTTCTTGCATAAAAGCAAGATAAATCTGTATGTTGTGGTGAGTTGTATTACAATAAAGCATAAGGAGGACCAAAGTGCTTTTTCGTTTCGCTCTTCAAGTGAATGGACGTTTCACCAGCAATTAGTTTAGCCTTTTTCATTGTGTATTTGTTGTAAATAGGCCTTAATGCCCCTATGTCAGGAGTCTCTATATTTTTAAGAGTTTTCTGCTCTTTGATGTGTGAGTTTGAAGGCACAATCTATGCATTGTGGAAGAAAACTTTTGTGTGTGTTGTGCCGCTTTACTTACATGACCTCTTGAATTGTACTTAGAAGGCCAAACAAACATATTTTTGTATTGACGAACACTGTACACACTCTGCTGTTTACTCAGCTAATGCTCTCTGTAGTCTGTGAAAAATAGTATAAGATATTGAAGGCCTGGAGCAATGCTAGTGTTGTGCTACTATGTGTTTTTGAAAAATGTCTTTAATTTGAGCAGAACTTTATTTGACTGTAAATTGTGCAGGAAATCCACAGTGTTTATATTTTTATATATATATATATATATATATATATATATATATTTGTATGTTTGTAATGAGGATGAGCATCTTTTATCTTTAACTGCAAGGTTACCTCTGGCTCTAAAAGATATTTTGAATACATCAAAAGAATAATAAATAAAAATGTAAGTAAACTAACAATAACTTTTCTTTCTTCTTCAATATTCTTGTAAACAATTTGTACCTATGGTGAAGAATATGAATGTGTGTTCAGTCAATACTAAAATAAAAAAAAGTAATATTCCATTCCAGCATTGAAATGGCTGCCAGATTACACTAATATTATATTATCGATTGAGATCATCAGAAGAGGGTGCATCTTCCAGAAATGTAATGAGGCAATTCTTCCTTAAGCAATGTGGGATCCAGTTTCTGCTTAGATCTTTTTGGAGTTTCAAAGCTTGTGTTGGAGAGAAAAGAAGATGTCTTGATTAAAGAGAGCTTTCAGTATGGTTCTGAGTTACTTTTCTTGCACCAAGGCACATAATACACTTACCGGGAAGGAAGTAATACCTTCATTTTCAGGGTCCCATGCACACGTATTCTTGAGGAAATGATATATGCTTGAGAAAGGTTTGTTGTGGGTCCTGGAGGCTGATGTATCTACCAAGCATATCACCAAGCAAAAGATTTAATCTCTGCCAAGAGCTAGCATTTCATTTATATCTCAATGAGAATATCTTGAGAACCATGGCAATGGAAAACCATGGTGTTTCAAGCAAGGTACAATGTTGTTCCTTTTCTGTTCAACAGAAAAAAAAGAGAAATTAATTCAGGTTTTAAATGACTTGTGAATGAGTACATTGTGATAGAATTTGCAATGGCTGAACTATCTTTTTATATAGTGACCTCTGCATATCATGGGTAAAATGTTTGAAACAAGTGATTGCACACTCTTTTCAGATGCAGCCTATTTTCTAGAACAAAGCTTGAAACCAAGGTCTTTTAATAAAACAGTGAAGACAGTTTAAATTCCAGAAGTTTTGAAATCAAATGATTCATTCAAAGATGATAATTTTCATTAAATAGAACAAACTTAGCACAACTATGAACTAAAACCTCTGAAAAATCAGACACTTGCTTTATCATGCACTTCATTAGATTAGTCAGTTTTTTTTCCATATTGAGAATAATTTTTAGAGAATCAGCTCTCTTTTAATAACCCTTTTTGTACACATATCCAAATATAATTTACTATTCAAGTCACAGGAATATTCAACACATTCTCTTCACATATGGACCCCTTGGTGTCATCTTTTAATGAGAAAACTCTTTTCATCATACGCAAAATGGCACAGGAAATTTGTTGCCAAGAAATCATTATGACATGGGGTATTTTTTTTTTCATTTGAAGGGTTACTTCACCCCAAAATTAATATTTTGTTATTAATCACTTACCCTCATGTCATTCCAAACCTGCAAATGCTTCGTTCATCCAACACAATTTAAGGTTTTTTGGATGAAAACCGGGAGGTGACTGTCCCTTTGACTGCCAAGTAAATGACACTGTCACGTTCCAGAAAAGAAGGAAATATATCGGCAGAGTACTCCATCACTTTGTTCAACAATACGGCAATGAAATTGTTCATTTTGAAGCGGAGTAACCCTTGGTTTTAGGTTATTGTGATGTGGGATGTGCTTCCCATACATTTATTTATTTGTGGCAACCTGCCACTATATCAAAACGGAATGATTTTCAAATTTTTAAAGCACATTGTGAAATTCATTAAAAAGTGATGACACTATATCACCTATATGTGACATGTTGAGATTGAGGGTTTTGTTTGTTTTTGTTTTGATTTTTAAAATCAAACAGCATATTTCTACTACTTGTAGGAAAACCTATGCATGCCACTTTATTTGCAATTAGTCTTCATGCCTCAGGCTCTGATTGCCTATTAAACAACTTTGTGTTTCATGCTGTCAAAAGAAACGTGGCAAGAATGTGTTAGGCAAGTCTTTTGTATGCATGCTCTTCACATGACCGACCTTCTGGCTGACCTGTAAACAGCTTTGCTGTGTCTGTTGTAATGGTGAAGGTTATGACTTGTGGGACCCGGTCGCTGATCTGTGCCAACAGGCAATATCTACACAGGGGATCTGTTGTAAGAGAGATGCCCATATGCTGAGCCATATGGGAGCTGGAAGAGAGCTCTGCAATTCAGAGCAAACACGTCTGGGCTCTCCCCTATGAAAACGTCTATTTTTAAACCACATGACTAACTGATTTTAATTCTGACTGCCAGAAAAAAAAAACTGAAATTTGTTATTAGGGTTTAAGCTTGGTTTTTGTGTATGTGAGTGCTTCTGGGGAACACAAGGTATTATTCATGAAGGTCATAATGAGGTTTTTGTATACGTCATCATGCTAGTTTCAATGTGCTTGAGTTTTCAGTGCTCTACAGCTACAGTATATGCAAAGGGAGGCTCTATGGAAGCTCATGTGAACATCCATTAAGCTGCCACTCATTACAGGGCTTCAGGAGCGTACGCTCTCTCTCTATCCAAAGGATCCTTCTGGGAAGAGCAAACATTTGTGACACTTTGAAAAGCCAGCAAACCCTTCCTTTAGGATTGCATGACAGCTTTGCTCAGAGGCGCCAGTTTGGATATAACATGTGTGAGGGAGATAAGTAGCCCACAGAGCTTGAATATATGAAAGACATTCTCTAACATATCACTACTTACCAGATTACTTTTTAAAAATAGTTTTCAAAATACCCCACGGTGCCTTGAAATGCTTCCAAGGTTTTTTGGCAAAAGATTTGCCACCCACATTAGGTTTCAAAGCACTCTCAGTCTCTGTAAACTGTGAATTCCAATTTTGACCATGCTTGATCATTACTAGCCTAAACAGTTATGCTCTTTCTCTCTTTGATTAGAACCATACAGTCATCACAGATATAGCCGCACTACTCGTTTGGATTCTGTGGAATCCAAAATTGGAGCCCTCTAGGTTGGACATCTGTGAGTCTTCCCAGTGACCATCTGGAGAAGATGGGAGTCTGCGGAAACTTTAGCACATAGTCCAGGTTTTGTATTTCCAGATAATCCAATACAGTGGGCCCTATCAAACAACTGGTGCGACATAAGTGTTTCTTTGCTACTTTCAGCCTGATGCAGTTATCATTTTCAAGTCCTGTACCATGTTGTTTGAATAGCAAATGCATTTGCACCCATTTGTGCATTCATGGGTCTGTCGGTCTGAAAATTAGGTGTATTCCGGGGCATTATTGGTGCATTGCTTTTTTGAGGCAAGGGTGCCACTGACCAACTAAAACCTAGTATAAAGTCAATGCTGCATTTTTGTTGTTGTTGTTATTTAAAGAGCACATTAGTAATTTGCGCCTATAGTCCGTAAACCGCATACACTCTGCTTATTACACACATAGTAACACACGTCTTAATCTTGCTGAGGTAGATGTAGATGTTAGATGTGTTTAAACAACATTTAAATTCATATCTCTACACCTACACCTAAATCTAACCTTACCCAATCCCTAAAAATAATAAATAAATAGATATTAAAATACATATTAAATATATGGATATATCAACACAGTCTCGCGACCTATTCTTACAGGGTCTCGAATTCGTGCTAATTCGTACAACCTCACTCGTACAAATTTGTATGATTTGTCTAAAACCCCGTGACAGGTAGGGTTTGGTTTAGGTCATTCGTACAAATTCATACGAATTGGCAACTCGTAAAATACGTACAATTTAGAAGAAATCGTATGAATTTGTACGAGTGAGGTCAAACAAATTTGTATGAATTAGCTACCTTGTAAAATATGTACTAATTGCCGTGAGATCAGGTTGGATATACATGTATAGATATTAAAATATAGGCTACTGTATAATAAAGTTAACAGATTTTTGTGACACTCTTAAAGGGATAGTTCACTTTGAAGCTAAAATTTTAAGTTTATCAGATTACGCCAAGGGAATCTAGGTGTCTTTTTTCCTTAATTAAATCCAATTTTGAGACTTATAAGTCCAACCGTTGTAGTCTGTCATATGATTGGTATACATGTAGGGGACTTTCTCTATTTGAGAAAAAAAACAAACACAGAGAAATCCAAATTAAACCATACCCCAAGGTAATGATACATGAATGGCCTAAGACATAAAACAAGCAGTTGGTGTGAGAAAACAAACAGTAGACGTACAGGACATGCAATGAAAGACGATTTTGAATAGACTATGCCGGAGCGCGCACACGTCACGCACCAAATGTGTGCGCGCCCACCCTCAGATCATTTGGACATGGTGGTGTACAAGAGGTAAAAAAAAAAGTATATAAATACTGCTTGTTTCGTGTCTTAGGCCATATATCGTTACAATGGGGTATGGTTTAATTTGCATATCTCTGTGCATGTTTTTTCCCCTTTTACAAAGAAAGTTCCTTATACCGACCATTAACAGTTAACGTTAACGTTAATTGTATGACTGACAGACTAGAACAGTTTGACTTAGAAATCTCAAAAATGCATCTAATGAAGAAGAAAAAAAAGACACAGCTTAGATGCAATTGGGGTAAGCTGATAAATTTCACATTTTAGTTTCAAAGTGAACTATCCCTTTAATGCATTTTATTTCTTTTCTGTCTTTATGTGATTTAGGCTAATCCACCTGATAGCACAGGCGCCTCACACGCACAGAAACAGTTCTAGTGCTGCTGCTGCTGCATAAAAGTTAAACATTTCATCATAAACATAAAATGTAATGTTGTAAACTCTAGGGGCCAGGTTTCTAAACCTGTGTGTTTTTAGAGGCAGATTGATTTCTCCTGCCAAATTTATCAATGTGCAATAGTACGATGCGATTGGCAGCATACAATGTTTCATGAATCACAGTGAACTCTGTCGTAGTTGATTTGTGCTCACGGATTTGTGCTAGTTTCTACGTTAGATTGATAAATGAGGCCCATAATTACTTTCATTTCACTTTTACATTTCATTTTCATATATGCCCATAATTTGTACTTGTATATTAGATAAATTATTTTTTTTTTGTTGATTAAATGATGTTACTTTTTGTTGTTGTTGTTGTTGTTGTTGTTTTTACAATACCACTTGAATATGAAGTTAGTTTGGTAATTTGATTTGAGCTGATGTTGCCATTTTTTGTCTTATTTAGATAAAAAAACAGGAATAAGTACAGTATGTTTTTATCTTATAATATAGCTCTTTATTTACTGCCATCTCTGTAAATAATCAGCTTAAATATTTAATAGAGTTTAATCATCTGAGGTTGACCGGATCATCATTCTCATGGTCCTTTATACCCTTTGTAGAAAAATTTCCTTCAAGAACAACACATGCATATTCATTTTTTTTTTGTAATTAGAAAGTTCAAAAGGTACTGCATAACAGGAATAACCCTGTTCATGCATGATTTATTAGCCTGCGATTCTTCAAACGTATCTTGAAATGCTTCATAAAAAAAAAACGTGGAGTATAATGGCAATATTTCATTCACAATTACATTCACAGGGACTGAGCTCATTACTGTTAATCATTTTCTGGTAAGGGGGCTGTCAGAGAAACTCTGGAATAATGAAAGTCAGAATATTAAGTCACTCAGTGCCCCATGTGAGGGTCAACAAGCACTAGACATCCACACTGTAGCACCATCAAAACGCTGTATGGTCACATTTTTTTTTACATGCACCAATTACCTGGAATTTCAGTTTCAAAATGAATTCCCAGCAGTGGAATAAATTATTGTGGTCAAAGCCCTGAGAAGACTAAGAATGACCTCCTATGGTTAAACAAGGATGAAAGGTAGATAGATTATTTATGTAATTTCACTTGGGTGAAAACCATTAGCACAGGCTCTCTGTGGAGTGAAAGGAAGATACTCAGGCTCCCTGGTACATTCTTCCATATCAAATCATTACTTCTGGCATCAGCAACATTTCTATTAATGTTCTTTAAGGAAAAAAAATAAAAACAAAAACATGATTTTTAGATTAAGTGAGTTTCCCTTTCACAAAACATCTCAAAATGTATGAGAGGTAACTTTTTAATTCTTTGCTATCTAACCCAAATGGATAAAAATGTATATTATTAAAATGAGAAAGGAGTTATAATAGCTAGCCATGTTAGCTGACTTGGGATTCCCTTTCATTTAAAGGGAGTAGGTTTTTTCTTTCCGAGGTGATTATTTATTTAATAAAATGTATTAAACCTAAACTGAATGTTTTGTGGTTGAAAACACTAGTTGTAATATATATCAAGCACAAAACAGATTTAAATGTAGTTATTGATCACATGACACACTGAATATTCAAATCACACTTGGTGTGACCAAGTCGGGTAAAATTTAAATGGCCATTTTTGCTATTGTGCCTTTGGGATTTTGGTGTAAATACGCTCTTGAAATCTTTCAGAAGGAAGTGCAGAGCAGGTTCTTCATACACCCTATTGTTCTGCTTCCTTTTAATAAATCATCCTAGAATTTGACTCTAGAATGAAACAGTCTGTTTTTGCCTTATTTGAAAGGTTCATGAATAGTAATGAGGAGGTCTGCTCTGATTGGCTG
>JAUCMS010000001.1:8319529-8331035 GCA_032357445.1 Enteromius radiatus
ATGGGTTAAATGCAGAGCACAAATTCCTAGTATGGGCAACCATACCTGGCCACATGTCACGTCCTTTCCTTTCCTTTTCCTTTCCTTACGCTTTTTTGGCTAAAGGGGCAGTTGTGGCCTAGTGTATAGAGAGCTGGACCTGTAACCTGAAGATTGTGAGTTTGAGTCCCAGATCTGGTGGGAGTTGTAGGTGGTGAGTGAATATCCAGCGCTCTCTTCACTCTCGATAACATGACTGAGGTGAGACCCTTGAGCAAGTGCTATCCGGGTGCTGCAGCATTGGCTGCCCCACTGTGTGTGTGTGTGCTTGAATTTGTGGTTTACGAGGACACAAATGTGTATAAACACATAGGTACTACTATGTAAACATGGTTTTTGAGGACACTTCCTGTGTCCCCGTAAAACAAAAGGCTTAGAAAACATACTAAACAGTGTTTTATGAACTTCAAAAACGGTACACAGTTTCCTGTAAGGGGTAGGTTTAGGTGTAGGGTCAGTGTAGGGCAATACCACATACATTTTGTACAGTAGAAACACCATTACACCTATGGAGAGTCCCCGTAAACCACAAATGCAAGTATGCGTGTGTGTGTGTGGCCACAAGTCACTTCACTAAAGGTTGCAGTCTTGCCTTATAGTGGCTTTGCTATAGCTGCCACGTTATTCACGTCATTAAACAGAAATTATCATTTTTATTCAGAACTTGCTAGTAAAAAAAAAAGCATAATAATTACAAAAACAAGCAGAAGCAGAAAGACAGATTTTTTTATTATTATTATAAATACTCTAAGAAGAGAGTATTTTAAAGATGCACTCATTTTGACCATTGCAAAAGACATTTAAGATGAAAGGTATATCGTTACACCATTAGGTTCTTTGGATTCATTCAGGACTTGTCTACATTTAGATATTGCTAAAAAGTAAATGGAAACATTATGTCTAAAGTGTAAGTTGTTCAATGTAAATCAGTTGTTTGTTCCGCTGATCACACTCAAAATTGGGTTGTTGTTTGAATGCCTGGGCTGTGTTTATTTCGACGTTTGTGATATTCGAGATTTGGTAAGAACAGCAGTGCTCCTGTATTATATTCTATATTTTTTATAGTTCCCGCTTTTGTTAGGAACAAGATTTTAAACTTAATTTCAAATGATGAACTTGTTTAGCTTCCAGAGCACATACACAAAATGTCAATTCATAATGAATTACCAGTATAAACAAGGATATAATATTTAAATGATATTGTGTAAACATACTTTTCGTAAACTGTACAAGGCAAAAAAAAAAAAGATACATCTGCTTGAGGGAAACAGGCAGTTTGACTGAGTGTATCCTAGTGGTTTATTGAGCCAAACCTCCCACCCAGCTTGAGAGCGATGGAAAGCAATTTCACCTCTCTCTCTCTCATTCTCATTCTCAGGTGATGCATTTGTTGTGAAGTGATTATGTTGACTCTGAGGTGGCGTCCATTTTCCCAGCAAACTGTAATCAATAGAGATGACTGGTTTCTCGCAGTCAGGGATGCTTCGGTCTTCTGGCTCTCATTTGGCTTTTACTGGAGCCCTGTGATCTTAATGATAAATGGAAAAAGAGGTGTCACCATACTTGTTATGAGTGAGGAGTAAAGCTCAGTTGAGTCATGTAGACTTTGATTGCATTTTCTGTTCCGATATTGAAAATAAATCTATAAAGAATTCAATAGTAATATGTGTTAAATGGAGCTGTAAAGGTAGCTGAAAGGATAATCAGATTTGCCAAACAACATTTATTCAATGAACACGCAAGCAGTTTATGAATGATAGGAACTGCAGGAATCTGGAGATTTCTCCGCAATTCTCTGGATGCAAATTCCATGCGGGCCTGGTGATGAGCGGAGGAAATGAGAATGCATGTGAAATACAATTAGGGTTGTGTGTATGATAAATTCTAAACATTGCAACATAATATAATCATGTTAGCAGATTTTTAATAAACAGAATAGATTAAAGGGAGGAAGAACAGAAAGGCAGAGATTTGGTGCTTGATCATTTTATTTTGCCACAGTTTAGAAAGCAGCAAGTTTCCTCAAGCTTTTGGCTAGATAAAATAAATGTATTTAAATGTATTGAAAATAATGGAAAAAGAATTGTGATAATCTCTTTTTTTGTGATGCATAACAAAGTAAAATGCTTTTTCAGTGAGAAAAAAATATAATTGATTTGATTCATCATAAATTAGCTGCTATCTTTTTTGAATGTTTTGAAATGAATGCAGAGCTACCTTTAGATTATTGTGATTTATTGTCAGCTGTTTGAATATATTTTATTCATTTATTCATTTTATTTATTTAATTACATACTGTTCCTTTAATGATCCATTAAAGAATAATCCATAACCTTGACCCCTTGGACAAAAAGGACAAAAATGTTTGTGTTGTTCCCAAGTGTAAAAAAAGAAAATAATATACACTACCATTCGAAAATTAAATTAAAGGTTTTTAAAGATGTTACTTATGCTCATCAAGGCTGTATATTTATTAGTTTAAAAATCCAGGAAAAAAACTTTAACACTTTCGCTGCAAATATATTTTAAAATGTAATTTGTTCCTGTCATACAAAGCATCATTACTCACATTAGTCACATGATCCTTTCAGAAATCATTATAATATGCAGATTTTTTATTATCAATGTTAGAAATTGTTGAGCTGCTTAATGTCACGCCCATGCTGGGCTTCACCCTTACTCCTCACACTCACATTGATTACAATCACCTGTCACTGATCCAGCTTACAACTGCAATCAAGTACTACATAAAACCACACACCACATTGCACACATTGTCCAAGCTCGTTCCAGCGAAGCGGACTCTCGCTACTCCATAGCGATCTTCTACAATACTTACCTGTTGATCCCTGTGTGCTCCTATCTGTGTTCTGTCTCTCCAGTCTCCCAGGATCCTCTCCCTTGTGTCATCAAAGGTCTATGGTGTGTGGTCTCCGCCTCTGTACTGAAGGAAAGGATTCTGTCAAGATTCAAGTTTATCCACTCCAAACCTCACCTGTTGCATTGCTCCAAGTAGACTCATCCTGTATAAATAAACTTAAATTGTGATTTACTTACCTCCAGCATTCAGTCTGCTTCATAACACTTAATCGTTTTTTAGGATTCTTTGATCATTAAAATATTAAAAAGAGAATTTATTTAATAATGTTCAGAACTACTGTTACAGTAGTTTACTGTTACACTACTCTTTGGGATCAGTACATTTTTATTCTTTCTTCTTTGAAAGAAATTAATACTTTTATTAACCAAGGATCTATTAAATGAACAAAAAAGTTATAGCATAGATTTACATTTTAGAAATGTTTTAAATTTGATAAAGTTTTTTTTTTTTTTACTTGTTATTCATCAAAGAATCCTGAGAGAAAAACACAGTTTCCAAAAAATATATTTGGCTGCACAACTGTTTCCAACATTGAAAATTCTAGTAATAAATCTGCATATTAGAATCATTTCTGAAAGGATCATGTGATCCTTTGAAGACTGGAGTAATGATGCTTTGTATCACAGGAATAAATTACATTTTAAAATATATTCTCACAGAAAACAGTTATTTTAAACTGGAATAATATTTCACAATATTACTTTTTTTTCTGGATGTTTTATCTAATAAATGCAGCCTTGATGAGCAGAAGAAACATCTTTAAAAACCATTAAATATCTTACTGACCACAAATTTTTGAACGGTAGTGTATATTTTTGGGACCCCTTTAAGAATCAGTAAAAAGTGAAAATATGCCTTTTGGAAAGGCATATGCTTTGGACATTTGTTTTTTTTTTTTTGTTTTTTTTGAGTGTTCTTTTGTGTTTAAAAGAAAGTTAGGGAGAGCAGCAGATTGCAAATGAGGTGAGACAGAGTTGGGAGGCGATACAGGTTGTTGGAAGACAAAAAGGATGCGAGTGAAGATGGCATGAAGGGAGAGATGGAATGAGTTCATTAGTAACAGAGCAAATATTCTGCAGTTTGAGCAGAAATTCAATAAGAAGGAAATAAGACAGGGGAAAATTATACAGAGAATGACTGTCTTTGTCCAATTAGAGGCTGGAACAAACATTCACGCATTTGCATTTAAATAATTCATCAGTTTATTATGATTCTGATGCGTTTGTCTGCTAATGACTTAACAAAATCATACCTGCATCTAATTAAATCTTCGTAATGTTAATTTTGTAGAATTAATTTAATATCTCTCTCTAGAATTGCTTTCAGTAACAAAGCATTTCCTTCATGCATCCCTAGATTAACATGTATGTTTGTGCATCTGTGTTCAGAGTATCAAGTATCACGGTTAGAGGTCGATAGTATGGATTTGTTTTGGCTGAAGCACCCTGACACATAAATAGCATGAAGCTGAGATCGGTCTTTCTCTGAAGAGCTAATGTATATATATATGTGTGTGTGTGTGAGTGTTTGTGTGTATGTAGGTGTGTTTGTGTGTGACATTCTTTGCCCCTAAGCCATTACTCAGTAAATGAGTATGTTAGAAAAGCTCTTAAACCTTGAACTCTACCATTAACACACACACAAACACGTCTACACATACATACTCATCCGTCACTTATCCTACCAATGATCTTGGGCCGTAGAGTGGGCTTAAGAGAGAACTGAGAGATCAAGACTGAGAAAAGGGAGAGAATGGTCTTTCAAAAATGATTTTAATGCCTTTGAATGATGATTTTAATCTCTATCTTAAAGTTACAACTCACAGAGAAGCCTGTTATGAGCTAACACTGATTGATATAAATTGCATTCTATGGCATTATATGATTGTAGTATCTAAATCATGCTTATGTGCACATTGACAGATAGATATTTGCAGGATAATATTGCGTTGCATGGTTCGCAGCAGTTTCTAAGTGAACTGTCCACAGTATAGCAAAGAATAGTGCGTTTAATTTTCCTCCAACACTAATTACTAACCTAAACCTAACTGATAAAGTTAGGAGTGTTAAAGAGTTATTTCACTAAATACTAAAAATTAGCCTGTGTTTTACTCACCTTCAAAGGTTCCTATGTATATTTGACTTTGTTCTTTCAGATGAATCCAATCTGAGTTATGTTAAAAAAAACAGGTTACTTTACATCTTTACTGGCTTATATCTAAATCCTCCAGCATTTTTCTTTATAAACCCGAATTTTGTGCTTCTAATTCGTGAAGTATTCTCTCTCCACACTCATCACTAATCACGCAAGGCCAAATACCATCCGCCGGAACACCTTCCGCATATTACACACAGAGGAAGTAAGGAAATGGTGTTTATTACATTTCAAATATAGCTATTTTTCTTTCAAAAACAGGAGGCCTTTATTCACCCCCCAGAGCCATGCATTATATGTTATATTCTGAACTGTTGACAACAAATGCCCGCTTAGTCCCATCTAAAGTCTTGCAGTGATCAATTTTTAATATAACTCAGATTGGAGTTAACTGAAATAAGAAAGTCACATACATCAAGGATGCCTTGAAGGTGAGTAAAACACAGACTAATTTAAATTATTAATTATAATAATAAAAAATTATTGGGTGAACTAACCCTTGAACAAAAGCAAATGAGGAATGAGAACATTTGAAGTTGTTTTGTGTATTGTTGTGACTCATGTTTAATAGGACTCACACTTAAGCATGCACTGTATCAGGTGAGCTACTGAGCAAGCTTACTATGTCAGAAAAGTACTGTATAAGGAGCTGCTTATGTGATGCATACATTAAAATGTTTTAGTTAACGAATCATGCTCAATGGTAAGTGTTTTAGAGTCACGACATACAGTAGAAATGTGCAAGAACCATTGCAAAAATAAGCCTTGAGTTATCAATAATCTGCACCTGTAATCATAATTTGTATGTAAAAAAACAGAAAAAATGTTGGTGTTTTATTTCATGCAGTATTCATTTCACCTGGAAACTGCAAAAAAAAAAAAAAACTATGGCTGTGAAAAAAAATCTAATTTGATTATCATGTGCACAAAATCACCATTACCTCCTTTCAAATGGAGTTCAAATTTACTACGCAGAGCCGTAGGTAACTAACAAGCTAGGCATAATCGCATTCATAATCGAAGGCAATTAACTCCACAGCCCTAATACTTGAAGAGTAGAAATGCAGGTAGAGTCACATATTTCCAAGAAGCCTGTGTTGTCTAAAACATAAGCTGGTCTGTTTAGCAAGAAATGTATTGTAAGTTGTTTAATGAAAAGCAACTATGGTACAATTGCAACTTCTTTACTGCACATCAGCCATTATCAACTCCTTTATGTGCATAATCTCAGCATTCACCTTCTCTCGCCTTTGATTGTGTCCGTTCCTTTCTAACCTGCAGCGCATGGAATCCACCACAGTAAAATTACCCAAACATCTTGCCTCTCAATGCCCTCGGGGTAGTTTGTTCTTGCCCAGCACTGACTGCTTTGATGGGTGTTTCAAAGGCCAGTGGGAATGAGCCAGATGTCCACAATGCTGGATTCTCTCAGTGGTCTCCTTGCCGATCCACTTTCCTGTGGTTCTGCTCACCGCACGAACACCTACCGCTCTCCGCCTGTCAGCTGTGGCATGGTCACCCTCGGCCTTCTCTCCTCATTAGATTTCATGCCAGCTCACTGCTCTCGTTAGCTAATTTATGTTGACCTGGGGGTTGTTGACTTTCAGACTCCCTATTTTGCCTCCGGGTCATTTGATTACTCGCTACTTTCTGTTTCCAGGTCATTAAATTAAGGTATGTCGTCACATCAGAGCAGCGCTATAATATCTTGCCGGGCTAATACAATCTACAGTACACAACTTCATCAGGTACCACTCAGCACACTTCTGCTTACTCCTGGAATTCTGCCACATCCCATCAGTGTTTCTTGGTTGTACATGTTGTGCATTTATGCCATTCAATTTGGTTGAGAGATATTCCCACTTGATATCTCTGACTTCTGACCATGTAGCACTTCTTTGTCAGCAAAATAACAATGCTAAAATGGTGCTTTGTTTTTTAGTTTTGCATTTTTTGCACATCTGGCACAGAATGTTGTTTTTTTTTCTATATGTAAATATATGATTGAGGCTAGTTTTTTGTTCTCATGCACTACACTTGTACTTACTTTGTACTACTAAAAGACAAATAATCAAGTGCTTTTTTTTCAGAAGCAAACCCAGGGCCTGGGGAATGACTTTAGCACCAAGCTGGATTTGTGGATAAGACCAGTGGATTTTAACATTGCCTTTTTGGATAAGTGAAAGGCTGTATATGCAGTGTTCCATTCAAAGTTAGATGTGGCATATTCCCAACTTCCAACCTTATTTTCCGATGGCTGATGTTCAGGAGATGATGTATAATGAAACAAAATAGTTAGCTTTACAGGGGTGTGACTTCTTAATGCATTTCATTTGCTTAAAAGTGAAAGTTTATAAGAAAATATATCCTGTAGTTAGTTGTATAATGTTCATGTGACCTCATACGCTTAAATTTATGCAAAACCATAAGACTGTGTGCTCCAAAGCATTTTTTTTTTCACTGAGGGCATTGCACATATTTGAAAATGCCAACAGCTGAAACTTTCACACTGAACACTTGGCATTATTTTCTAGTTGCTGAGAGCTAAAACAAAACGAGTATAAAGTTTTGTTAAAATCTTGCTCTCAACAGTGTCACTTTTTACCCTGCTGTCCAATCATAGTGGAGAAGGGCTGGGACAATCAACATCAGCCTCATATTCTACTTGTACAAGGACAAAACAGCAATGAAGAAGAAATAAACATCGCTGCTCCACAGCTGGGAGTTTTTAAAAGAAAACCTGACTTTTCAGCTGGATTTCTGGTGAAGTCAGAAGTCTCTGGTTTGGAATATGGTTGATGCTACACAATGGTTCTCTCTCGAAACAAATAAATACACAAGAGTTTGCTTTCTTCTGTGGTTATGTTGCCCACAACCTCTGGAATCTATGGATTTCGTTGTTGATTCTGTGGCAAAATGATGGTCTACCTTTTAAAACTTCAAACCCAGTTCAAGAAGACATTGGTTACCATTTTCAATACTGATCTGCTGTTGTTGTCTTTCTCCATCGTGTAAGCAACCTAAAAACGTTCGTCCACACCAACCAGGCTGAGGCATGGGCACTAGCTTTCCAATCAAGAGGATCCATTGCTTCTTTTTATTTTTTTGGTTTTAAAATATACTTTTTGTCTCTTCCTAGTAACCCAACCCAATGGTGACATATTAGGTCAGTAGCCCAAAATGTGGAATGTTGGTTCATGATCCACTTAACTCTTTCATCTTTTCTGTCATAACAAAAGGAGAAGGGCTATCAAAAATAACCTTTTAAAATTCAGGAGTACATAGTACTTAGTAGATTATTTGGGAAAGCCTTCTGTCATTCAGAGTCTGATGGAACTCGTTTAGCAGCCTTCAGTATTCACATATTCAGGATAAACAAGAAACTGGAAGGAATGTAACTCATTATTCATGAAGACATAAAGAAGCATATACCTGTATTTGGTAAGTAAACTTGCATTTGGTTTTTAAATTTAGAGTCTATGAATACACTTTTACTCTGTCTATTTAGAAATATTCTGATATGGTGGTATAAAAACAGCTTTTGTGTGGCATTGCACCAGTCAGTCTTATTGACAGAAACAGCCTTGGCATCTCTTTGAGTCAGACTCATCTAAATTGTAAAAAGAACAACTAATGCAATGATAAAATATGTGCATTTTCTCTGACCATTTTTTTTTTTCTCAAGGCCATCCGGCAAACTATTATAACATGGAAGCAAAATGGGAATAGTCAAGATAAGTTATAAATAAATACTCAAAATGCAATTCATTCAGTATGAAAAGAGCTATCAACAACATCATGAGGTGACAGTTAAGAATTGTGTGGTTTTGAGCTCATATTGCAAAACTGAATAACCTAAATTTACCATTTCTTGCAGTTTCCGTACTTTATATCTAGAGTGAAGTCATTTGCATTGTGTGATGTTACAGCCAGCTAGTTTTTCTTAGAACTCTGTATAAATGAGCAGAAGAAAGTGTCATGCCCTCGGAGCGGTCAGGAACAGTCACCTCACATTATGCCACGAATTACACTGATTGTGTGTGAAATCTGTCACCTGTAATGAAGCTGGTGAAAATGTGATAAAATACACCAGCTTTCTGTGTTGCAGCTGCAAGGGGGACTGAAGTGTCACAATAGATTGCTGATAAAAATAACTGACTGACTTTTTTTCTTGTGATGGTGGCTGGATAAGGGAATTTTATTAGCCGTTTACAGCATGAAGAAGAACTTTATTGTTTATTTATATGCGCATATACTATATTTTACAAGATTTTGAAAGTTTGGAAAAGTCAAAAGTGCAAATATTTATTTGAACCGAGCATCCAAGAGATATAGTTCATTAATCTTTTTTTCTTCTTCTTCTTCTTCTTCATTTTTGGCAAAGTATGCTCTTATAGAAAGCTTTCAGTGTGCAAAGGTGTCTCTTCTCAGTAACTTTTAATTCAACTACTTTCCCAAACTTAATAGAAACATGTATACTTTCCTCCTCGTAGCCATAAAACTGTCAAAAGTACTTTTCAAATCAAGAACAACCACCATGTGGCGTGAAATATTGTTCCTCGGAGCCCTGCCTAATGTGCTTGTGCAATTTCAAACTTCGAGAAACTTTTGTGATCAAATTTTACTTCCAAATCATAATCCCACGCCGAAGAACCACGTTAGAGTTGTTTTGAGTCTTGGAGCATCGCAGTGTGACCGCCGCGGCTATATCACATATACAGCTTTCATGTTGTAACATGAAAATCTCTTGGCTTTGGCAGATGCATATGCAAAAGCGAAGCCACATCCTCCTACCCAACCCCATAAGAGCAGGGCGTAAAGGCATTATTTCAGAGGGGGGAGGATATTTTCTCCAAATAAAAGCAATTTTTGTTTGAAGAAGCCAGCCCAGGAGATATGAAGAGATAAAGCTTCCTGGCTTCTCCGTTATAATGTGTAGGGAATGTAAGGGTATTATTTTTCTGTTTAAACCTAGAATAGGAGTGAAGTGCATATTCGTCTGTTTTAGATGTAGGATTCTTCACAGTCGCCTATATTTAAGACAAATATGTGAGAGGATACTGCCCCAGTGCACGTCTGTTGTCATTCTTTCAGTCTTTTCATTTATCTCTTCCATCTCTGTCTCTCTACCTCACTTTTTTTCTAATTCTTTTTCATATTATTTGGTTCACTGGGCATTTAGATGAATACATCTATGTGGAAGTAACTCTTGCAGACATGCCAGTGGTCTACACACAAGCACACACAGGCACAAAATATATTTTTGAAATGACTATGGCAGTGAATGATTTCAGTTCAGTGAATGATTTAGTTCCCTCTTTCGTGCTCATGGTACGCTGGCAGGGTAGTCACCCACTTGACATCTGCCCCTGTTTGTTATTCACAAACGATTCATTTTCAGTATAATGGTGCCACCTACCTCCTTGTAGGGAAACTGAATGCCACTTTTCACGAATAGGGTGCAACATCATATAAATGATCTGAGAAATTAGGTTCTTAACACTCAAAAAAAATATTTGTCAACCCCATATTATGTAAGCAGTGTTATATTTGTTAATTTATTATTATTATTATTATTATTTTCTATTCATCAAAAAATAAACTTTAACATTTGTAGGATAAAATAAAAAGTATACTACAATATGTTGCAAGTAAAAGGGTTATAAGGCTTAAGTCATTAAGTAGGGATTGATAGTTTTGGAATCAATGTTGTTTATTGATAAACTGTAAATTTAAAATTATAATACAGTATTTTACAATAATACTTTTTACAGTTTTCTGTAATAAATAAATGCAGAATTGATGTGCACAAGACTTTCAATAAATAAAATAAAAATGGTAGTGTATATCAAAATATTAATACATATTAAACAGGCCAAAATCCTTGTTTTATGGGAGATACAAAAATGCTTTTAAATGTATTTAAAATGATATAAAATATTATTGTTTCTAGCATTTATTTAAAAGTTCTTATTTTAAAAAAAGAAGCAATTTTGCTTCCCTTGGAAAGGGAGAAATACATTCCTGCAAGCATAAAAAGTATATTATAAAGTAAAAAAACGTTTTGAAATACATGTGAATGAGTGATATTTCATAAATTATACTTTGAACAACGCTATAGTCTGCATTTGACAGCTGACTGCACAGTGCTGATAACTCATAGCACACCTGGCTGAAAAGCTGAAAATAGATTTTCTGTTCAAAATGTTGATTGAACTTATATGAAAAGCACCTTGAATATATAATTTAGCATTCTCTTCATTTTTTGATTGCTAAAGTTATTCCAAAAGCTTGCTAAGGTTTGTTTAGTATACTATTTTAATTTCTAATATCAATGTCATCACATGTCATGATTGAGTTTTAAGATGGTACCATTCAAAGGTTTGGGGTCAATAAGATCTTTAGGAAGTATCTTATGCTCCGGTTTCCTTT
>JAUCMS010000001.1:8349881-8372122 GCA_032357445.1 Enteromius radiatus
ACCAATAAACACTATTTCGTCTATTAATTTAAAAAGCCTGCAACTTAATTGTATTTTTTCAAATGCAATTTTACATTGTGATAATATACAGGATGAAAATGGATAATCATTTTGAGATTTGCTAAAGATTATATTTAACAAATTTTTAAATTACTGATATTATTAAGTGAGCTTTAGATTTTAGAAGGCCATTTAGGATAATTTAAATGTAACAATAAATTATCATGTACAATTAAACATCCATTATTGACCAGATTCCATTATAGAATAAATAAAAAATATAATGCCTAATTGCATTACCAATATATTGTGCATCCCTAAAAATCCACTTTATAATAACTTTGCAAAAATGTTTTGTCCTTGAGCATATTTATAATGTTTAATAATTGTATTTTCATACTTTATTAACAATGAATTTATAATTTAAATGTTATTTACAAACCAGTTATTTAGGAGTTGTCAGTGGAAAGTGTAAGCAAATGATTAATTAATAATCTATTTAAATGTACATTTGTAAATCTTATTATTTAGACACATGATGATATTTTCTCAGTGTGTTAATAAATGCTTTGCTAACACATATTCCTGCGGAAATTCATGATTAAGTCAAGTAGTTATAAACCATTTAGTAGTAAAAGTGATAGCTCATCTAAAAGTGATGACTATTTATACATTGTAAAACATTTACAAAGGAGATGTAAAGACTCATTTATCTTCCAAACAGAAACACAAAAATTTTTTTCAAGACATTTAACCGTACAACTGTTATACAAAATGAAAAATAAACCTACAAATTACAAGTGTAAGTGTGCAGTGGTGCGGTTTCCTTTTTCTGCATCTTGGAAAAAATAAATAGTTCTGTATCTCTCTATGTTGTGTTGTGTTTATTTATTTTCTGCTAGGAAGATAACTGAGCCTTTAAATCTCCTTTGTAATAGATATGCTTATAAATCAAGAACAAGGCATTTAGTCCACCCACATAAACTCATAAACTGCTTACTAATGACTATTAACATTGGTACGATGCTTTATAAAAGATGCACTGACAATTAATGCTTACCTGATTAGTGTGCAGTTATTATAAAGTGTTACCAGATCCAAATATTCCTTTTCGAATACTGTTAAAATTGTGGGGGGAAAAAATTGTTTGAATGAAAATAACTTATATAACAATAAAAAATGTGTGCCAGGCAATCAAAAAAGTAGCATTGTGGGTATTTTTTTTTTATTTATTTTTTTTTACATTTAGCATTTTGCATCAGACAGTCAGTGAACTGGCTGTGGGTGTGCCATGTGAAGCTGAGACCTCTGCGTACTTCACTTCAAAAACTGGCTGTATCTCTACAGTCTCTCAATATCGCTGTCCTTTTTTCTCATCTCTATTTTGATCTTTCTTTTCTTAACCCCATCTTTTGGTCTTTGTCTCCCTAGAGTTCTGTATCTCTCTCTCACCCGCATCCTGTCACCTCTTCACTGCTTGTCTGTCTCGGCGGCCGCATCTCTCTTTGATATCCGAGACCAGCGAGTCTCCTGCGCAAACAAAGGCCTTCTTTGTGTGTTTGTATGTGTGTATTCGCAGCTCTGTCCTTCTGGCTGTTTGTCTGCTAGTGCGGTCCAAACCCATGCTGAGACGTAACGGTCCAAAATCGCTGTGTAATCTCTAAACTGCATGGGAGAGCTGCTACCGAGTGAGATTGAGATCTGAAAGCCTAGAGGAGTGTGAAGGAGGTCAGACCACACCACTGTGTGTGTGTGTGTGTGTGTGTGTGTGTGTGTGTGGCATTAAAAAAAAAATCTCTTGAATATGATACACTGACTGGCATTGGCGTATTGGGAATCATAATTCATAACATTTGATACAGATAATGACATCAGACTCATTAAAAAGATGTAATTTAGCACTAACAGAGGATGTTTTGGGTTGCAGCTTAAGAGCAAAATAAATCAACACACACACGTAGGAATGAAGATCACAGATACATTTATCTTGAAGCCAGAAATATACTTTATACTCTAATATGCAAAAGCAGACACAAATGCTTTGCAAGTACTTGCATTACAGTTGATACAGTATAGAATTTCTGTCCAATGCCTGTGTGATTAAGCCTTATATGTCATTATTATAGCTAGTGAGTGGTTACTAGGCTGTTTTAAGAAAGAATTGCTATGCACTTGCTAAGTGCTTTTTGGCCAAAGTTAAATTTGCTATAAACAAGGCTGTCATTTACATGAAAAAGAGTTGTCCACTATAGCAGCCCTTGCTGCAACACATACTTGGATTGCGTAATATTGTGTTATGTTACATTTTGGGAAGAGAAAAATAAGTCAAATTTTATGCAATTTTTAATTGCATAAAAATCACATCTGTTGCAAATAATAATTGTAATTGGACAGCAGTGTGATTAAATGGAGAAGAAATGTTTTCATTTTCTGAATACTATTTTGCCTCAGACATGGCTAAAACTCACAAATAACTGTAAAAATCTTTTTAAAACTTTACCAGTCTCACAGCAATTCAAACATATTTTATGAGGTGGCTAATTCATACAAAATCATACGACCTCACTCGTAAAATTCCATGTCTTTTACAATTTGGCAATTCATATGAATTTGTACAAATGAACTAAACCTACCCATCATTGGGATTTAGACAAATCGGACAAAATCATATGAGTGAGGTTGTACGAATTTATACGAATTAGCACGATTTTTTGGTCATGAGACGAGTTGGGTTTCCTCAAAAATATTAAGCTGCAACACTGGTTTAAAAATACTACTAATAATATATTGAGCACCAAATCAGCATAATGATTTCTGACACTGAAGACTGGAGTAATGATGCTGAAACTTCAGCTTTGCCATGAATTGATTACTACACATTAAAGCAGTTAGAAAATATTTAAAATTGTTATATTTCCTAACGTGTATGCACTTGAATTAATATTTAAAGATATGTAATCGTATAACTTGTTGTTGCTCAAAAGTTCGCAGACCACTCCAAAAACGGTGGATGGCTTACGTATCACAGCCCATAGAAACAGTCACTAGTGAGACATCTACGTTTACAGTAGTCAGTATTTGAAGTGGTTTAAA
Source organism: Enteromius radiatus (assembly GCA_032357445.1). NCBI lineage: Eukaryota > Metazoa > Chordata > Actinopteri > Cypriniformes > Cyprinidae > Enteromius > Enteromius radiatus. Next base: position 8,352,975 of record JAUCMS010000001.1, read on the forward strand.
AACAAATGATCAAAGTTGCTCTAAGACAAGAGCACATTTTGATTTTATGTTTTAGGACAACTTTGATGAATGTTTTTGATCCACTTCGAGTGTTGACTACTGTATATGATCGTAATTGTAATGTTGATTAGAAGATGAATCCCATATACTGTATGTACTTCTAAAGCTGATACCTTAAAAAACTATATTTAGTAAAAATATGAAATAGCTACATTTGAGCCATTTAATTTTCCTTTAGGTGCGTGCTACGCAAAATCACGGCAAAATAATCGATAGGTGTTCGGCCTCCCCTGTATGTGATGGAGAAAGAGAGGCGGAGAAAAATCACATTGCTTTGATTGTCTTGTTTGATCTGAAGCAGTTTCACTTGGGTTCACACAAGCACTCTCTCTCTCATACACACACACACAAGCTCTCTTCCCTGGGGCTAAAGGTTGCGCAGGGTGGAGGTGGAGAAGTGATGCTCAGCTGTTTGCTTCCTCTCAGATAGACATGTTTGTTTTCACACAGCAGGGCTCAGAATGAAAAGACCTGTACTTGTCAGAGCAAATATAACGTTTATCCAGTCTGCCCTTGCACACACACACACGCACGCACAGGTACTCACGCATGCCAGCACACAAGCACAAACTCACACTTCATTTTCTCACAGTAGTTTGAGGATGCAGAGTGGCATCTAAAGGTCTAAATGTTTATTTAGATCATCTGGACATTAAACATTTGGACTATTTATAGGTTGCCAATGTGAGCAAATTAGCATGTCAGACCGTCAGATGTTCTTGCTTCTACTGAAGCATAAGATGCTCTTTGAGTTATTCTCAAATCATGGTGGATCAGGTTTTACACATTCATGCAGCTCAAGTACTGCATTTATTACAGCAAAATAAGGAGCAACTAAATAGTGATTCAGATGTTAGTAAATACGTAACTTGCCTCTAACTGACAAATCAAAATAAAGTATTTAATGGAGATGTGTAATAAATACTTTTAGCATATTTTGAATAATGGATTTTAAATATATTTTAATATGTATTAAACACATTTTTTTGGTATTAATAATAATATATATTTTCTCCTATATGTTTAATATATATTCGTAACATTAAAAATATATCATACAAAATGTATTTGTTTAAAATTTAAAATCAATTCACAATATATTATTATTATTATACAAATCAAGTTTATAACAAATAAAGTAAAAAAAAATATAAATGTGTATATATATATATATATATTTATAACATGCTCATTAATAAGTTATATGCACAAACACACATGTATGTGTTTAAAATTATTTAATTTGAATTCCTTTCCTTAATTATTTAGCATTTTATTTATTTATTTATTTATTTTTTATTAAATTAATTGTGTATCTATTAGAAAAACACAAAGCAAGCACCTGCAGTGTCTCAGACACTGTTTATCTACACTTCATAAAGTATTTACGTCATTTTATGTGTGTGTTTACTAGAACTGTGCATAGTGCCATGTGCATCAAGAGAGACAGAGCATGTGAGAGACGTTTCTCCACCTGGCTCTTTGCAATGCCTTTGGAATGAGATGACAACATCAAATAGGGATGGCCACTGCATAGCTGTCAGGGCAAGAGAATGGAAAGTGTGGCGCTTGCTCGGCTTTATGTGTGTTTGTGCAGGAAATACACTCGATGAGCTAATGTGGGTGTATGTCAGAACAAAATGCATACAAAGGGTTTGTGATTCAAGAGATTTGCACACTTTTCTATCACACTCATCATCGCTTATGGGTTTGAGATATGTGACAAGCAGAAACATACACACACACACACACACACACACAATCAGTGATATCTTTGTTGGTTATCATAAGATCTAATTGTGAGTGATCCTTGGTTTTCCCAACCAGGGAATTTCCTCTCCTTGCTGTGGCTTCTTTGAGCATGTGTGTGTCTGTGTGTGAGCAGAAGTGGCTGCACGCCGCACCACCAGGCGCTTTTGAAGTGCGCACACACACACAAGCCGCATAAAAACCAGATAATGTTTGCTCTCCGACAGGTTACAGCAGCCCCTTACGGTACATGTTGTTTCTCTGTGCACTCACTGACACACACACACACACCTTTTTAAAGAAGTGATGACACACCATGGCAGGAGAGGGGAAAAAAAGAAAAGATACAGCACTTCTTTTTCATTATTTCCTTTTCAGAATGAGTTGTTTTCTAATGTCAGCCCTCACTGAGCAAGTACCATATTTGACCAAATTTTGCCCATCCCAGTAATGTTAGATAATAAAGGTTCTGTAGTTACCAGGACTATGAGGGCCACTGTTATTGTTGTGTCGTATAAGGTGAGAAAGAACAGTAAGAGTTGCCTGTGTCAGTTGTGTTTCTACAGGCTTGCTGAGACTCGCTCTCCACCCCTTCCCCTCCTCTCGGTCGCTCACGCGCTCTCTGATTGTCTGATTGATCTCAGCACTGTCTGCACGAGCTTTCAGTGCTGACTTTAGGGCCATCCACACAAAACATGTTCTTCAAAAACAGCTAGATGCAGCGCAGCAGAATAGAGCACAATTCAGGTGTCGGGAGATGTTTTTAAACCTTATTAATTTTAAGCTTCCTGTACAAGGAAAGTTGTTCCTTGTGGTTAAATTCTACTTAACAACACTAGTGTTGAACTGTGTTAAAGAGTAATATGTGTGTATGTGTGTATAGTCATAATTGAACTCCAAGGGGAAACACATGCTGAACTCATACACAGACACAAATCCACATGAGACACACTGCAGCAGCTCTGAGATGCAGCAGTGAAAGTGTACTGTCTGCAATCAATATATCCTTACAAGCCATCACTCAGTGGGCAGTGTGTGTGTGTGTGTGTGTATGAGTGGGAGAAACACAGAGAGAGAGAGAGAGAGAGATGAGTTCAATATTCTTCAGTCCCCTTCCACTCTAACTAATTACTTTCACACTCTGTGTGTGTGTGTGTGTGTGTGTGTTTGTGTGTGTGTGTGTGTGTGCGCGCACATCAGAAGCTGAAACAGGTGCCTTAGGACACTTCTTATGAGATTGTTTATTTTGCTTTGTGTGAGATTCAATTTTTCAGGTTGTTTCCTGGGATGAGAGGGGAGGAGTGAATAAGGGGACATTACAGAATATAAATACAGAAGAGTTGTGGGGTAAAACCTTTTGTCCTCTACTCATCCTCAATTTATTCCTAAGTGATACTGCGTTCATTCTTCCATCAAACACAAAAGGAGACATTTAGCAATATATTTATGCTGCAATTTTTTTGTGTTGGTGTGTAGCTCCAAAACTAGACGATTCAATTACCACACAAGAAGTGTTAGCTTATACACTGCTAGTATTTATTACTATTTTGAATAAACTGTTATTTATTCTTTTTTCTTTTTCTTTTTTTTTTTTTTTTTTGTAATTTTTAAATGTTATGCGTTTTCTTTTTTGTTATAAGTTTTTGGCTATTTTTTTTAAAAAACCTGGGATATCTGTTTTTGCAAATAAACTCTTCTTATAATATTTTTGCCTTGAAAATAAAACCTTTTCATTTATCCAGACAGGTTGTGTTTAGTTTTTAACGTGAGAAAATTTTGGCAATGAAATTAAGTCCTAGGTTTAGTTGTAGTTTTAAACAATAACCATATTGTATAAGTGGTCCATATGAGTTATGTATTACATTACAAATCTTCTAAAACCATACAATACAATACAATGGTTTTATGTAATGAACAGACTGAATCTTTTGCTCTAGCTCTCATCAAAACTGGTGTAATGCATGTTGCCATTGTTTGAATATAAAATCTTCCTTTGTTTTATGGAAGAAAAAAGTCTGCTTGAAACTAAATGAAGGTTAGTAATTAACTGAATTTTCATTTTTGGATGAACTTAAAAAATAAACTGCAGTATAATGGTATGCTTTACGTTCTCCTTGGCACTTCTTTTTTCTCCTCCTCAGCTGAAGCGTTTTATCCCATTAAGAATATAAGAGTGAGCTGTATTCCAAATCTGCTGCATTGACACGAGGCATGTTCTAAATAAGTCATGCAAATTAGAGGATCGTCTTTTGGGAGTGTGCTGTCAATCAAACTGAACCCCAAGGCAACACTCAATCTCTCTCTCCTCACAAAGCTTAAAGAGGAGTTCAGGATGGGGAGCACAGACTTAGTCTTACGCATCCATCATGCTAAAGCTGGCACTGTCACAGCCAACTTCCTTTCTTTGGATAAATAAAACTTCTATATTTATACCTAAATATTTTGGATTCCATTCTTCTTCAAGGCAAAATATTCAGCTATGATTTCTTGATGGGTATAGAAAATGACAATTTAAATAAATGCAGATTGCTTGAAACACTGTGCAATAGGAAGAGGTGTAATAGAAGTGTGTGCAGAAAAGAACAGCAAAAAGTACAATGGAATCACAGTGTTTTTTGGGAAATACCCTTTTTTTTGGTACAGTATATATAGTTTTTTTCAAGATTTTTTTGGGACATTTAGCATGGTAATACAAGCTTACATTACATGCATAAAGAAACAAAAAAATAATAATTTAATGAGACAAAGAACATAGTGATTTAACATGTATCTTGTTTTTGCTTTGAAGGGTGTGTGAATGTGTGCACACGTATAAATATATAACGCAATATAAATTTGTATAATGATATGGGTATTGCAAGTAGAAGGGGACATTACCCCATGTCCCCATTTTTTGCAACGCTTATAAATAACACAGAATTAATTTTGGAAAATCTAAAAATGCACAAAGTTTCTTGTTATGGGTAGGTTTAGGTGTAGAGTTGGTGTAGGGCAATAGCACATACAGGTTATACAGTATAAAAACCATTACGCCCATAGAATGTCCCCACTTTTCACAAAAACAAACGTGTGTGTGTGTGTGTGCTCACGTCTTCTAGATGAATTAGTGGTTCGGCTAATACCATCTTGGAAGATATGAAGGCACAAACAGTGATTATGTTAACCCTGAACATAACTACACTTAATGAGCTTGTCAACCTCAAACATCTACAAACATTGTGGCAGAAAGAGGAACTCACTCATTTGTTTAATTTGCTCACTTTCTCTCTGTAGTCTGCTTTCTTAGAATACATTATAATAGCTCAGAAGTCGCACTTTCAAATCTAATGAGGCATATCGGAGATCTCAGTATTTAATATGTCAACCTTATAGATTTTTCCCCTGAAATGTAGTAAATGTACAGTTGTGTCATTGCAGATTTAAGCAGAAGTCTCATGATTGCTGTCTGGGAGATACGGTAGAAAGAATACAGTTGTCTGAACATTATTTATGTTATGTTTATTTTCTTATTTTTAAACACCAAATATGTAGTATTGTAAATTTATCCAGACTGATTTTTTTTTTAAAAATATAAAAAAAAACATAAATAACTGAATTATATTTAAGAAAATGTCTTCAAATTCCCAATTGTTAAAATGTTGCATACAAAAATGTTCAGTATTCCCATTCCTGTGTTTACAATAGAAATAATGACATAGAAGAATAACAGTTCCCTTAAGAATCCACAATCTGACACTTCTCTCATTATCAGTGGTGTGTGTGTGTACCTTTGACATGCCGCACGAACACCTGTGCAGTTTTTACCTGAGCCACAAAGACATGCAGGTGAAAGATCACTCACTTCAACACCTGTCTAAGAACAACACATGTGTTGTAACTGTCTAAACACACGCACACACACACACACATATAGCCTACTCACAAACATAGATATGTGAAGTGTCTTTTTCTTTTTCTTTCTTTCGTTCGCTCTCTCTCTCTCTCTCTCTCTCTCTCTCTCTCTCTCTGAGGTGAAAATAATGAAAAGTAGATCTGTCGATTTGGCCACATCAGCCTTACCACATCCTTTAGCTGTAGCAGTGTTTCTGCTTGGGGGAAAACCCCTGTGTGTGTGTGTGTGTGAGAGAGAGAGAGAGTGTGCGTGTTGTAGGCTGGGGTGTGTGCAGGCAGACTGACTCTCAGTTAGGAGAACCCCTGGCTCATCATCACAGAGATTTAGAGATCACACAACATACAGAGCTTGCTGATATGCCTGCGCACACAAATTGAAGTATCAACCCACCCCCCCCCAAAAAGGGGAAAAGACACACAGTTCAGACACTCCTACCCTACAAAATGTCAGTTATGTAAGCTGAACAGTTATGCTGTGAACTTTAACACAGGACAAACTCTCTTTCTCACATTGCTATAGCATATATATGAATACATACGTAGTATTCATAACAAAAAAACAAAGTTTATATCCTAACTCAGGGAAAGATGGTAAATGATTTCTTAAAGGGATAGTTCTATCATGAACATTGTCATGATGTATTCACCCTTGTGTCATTTTTATTAAGAAATCTGCGTTTGATTTACAATTTTATTTGAGACATCAAAATGCTGTGATAGAATGTGTCATTGAAACCAACAAATTCTCAATAAATCTGTTTGATGTATTTTATATAACATACTAAAAATATAATGGTTGAGTAATTGGGATAGTTTGGAACATTATTTTATATTGTACTTATTATTATAGAACAACAAAGATTATAGGCCAGTAGGCCACATTTGACACAATTGTGAGAGTTAGCACTGTTGCATTTTAGAGTTGGTGATGTCTGGACCTAGGAAAATAAACATCTTTGCCCCTTTATTCAAACATTTGTTATTTGGCCATTTTTTTTATTATTATTTAGACCTTTGTAAACATATTTGTTTGTTTCTTTGTGCTTGGTGCAAAACTCATGTACGCACATATTTGTAATAGTAAGACATCCAAAGAAATGACTGACAACATGAGCAAATCTTTGTTCTGGCTGCCGATCTCAAAAGCAAGGAACAAACAACAAAATATTAATAACTGATAATATTTATGCATTCAGTGTATGTTTTATTTGCCTTCAGCTTTGTTTTATACATTTTCTATGCGTTTTTCTAAGAGTTTTGATCTTGTATGGTAATTAAAAAAGAGAGAGATAAATATCCTCTCAAAATATCACTTTTGACCATTACTATCGTTTAACATGCCATTAAAACGTTGTTTTGTTTTGGTGTGCTCAAGAAACAATTTGGTTTATTATTATTGTGACTGTTAAAAATATATGTGGAAACTAAATATTTTGGTAGACTCTAGATTAATAGAATTTAAAGGAACAGCTTTTTATTTATTTTTTAATTTATATATATATATATATATATATATATATATATATATATGTTTGTAACATTATAATTTTGATCAGTTTAATGCATCCTTGCTGAATAGAAGCATGAATTAACTTTCTTTTTTATCTTTAATGATAGTGTATGCTTTCATTGTTTTCAACAGTTTCATTTGCTGTTTTGAATTCAAATATGCATAAATTGCATACGTTTAGTGTGCATGCTGACCCCATTATGGAGTCAATTACACTATTTGAAGAGTTCAGATGCAAAAGCCTCTAAGTGCCATTTCAGACTTTCTTCTAAAATTACCATTTTATCAGGCTTCAATAATTTCACTTTAATGGCGGTAAATAGGAAATTAAAGTGAAATAACTGAACATAAACATAGAAGCCTGAGAAAAATGCTAGTGTTGAAAGAACGTTTCAGACGGCACTTGGTGGCTTTTGCATCCGAACTCTTTCATTTAAAGATGTAGTCTATTTCTAAACTATTTTAATTTGTAGAGATTCTACACTATATCAAAGTAAGAGAGTTTGCAAATAAAAAAGTGTTACAGTGCCCCCGAATCCCCCTATTTCTCTATAGTGTGTTTGAGAGCCCTCATAGTGTTATTTTGGAAACGCATGTGTGCCCCACAGTCACCTCTCCCCTTACATTACTTAAAAAGTATAATTTCCTTCCTTAAACACATTCATACACAGTCACCTCACTCTCACAGACAGCCAGATTGACAGGCAGCCAGCTCAACGAGTGTCATCAAAGCCAATGAATCACAACCGTAAGGTGGGAAAGGAAGCGAAAAGCATCAAACAGAAAGAAATAAGAGATGGGAAAAACACCATGCACTTGCCAGTCAGCATAATTGTGGTGTTTCAGACCACACGTGACTCTGTCTTGTCTTGAAATGACCTCATGCTTCCTAAGAAAACTTCCACCTGCACTGGGTAAGCAGATGTATATCCCAGAAATCCTGCATTTTACAACAGCTCTGAAAGCTAGTGCATGGCTTTCAAAAGACACTTAGCAAAAGAAAAGGCCACTTTGTGAAGGGATCCCCGCAGGCCAGAGTTACAGGCCAAGGTGTCACTCGAGAAGGTTGCCGTTGGAAGAAAACGGGAGGGGAAACCGTTTTTAGGTCATTGTGTTTTAATGTAGCATTGTGCTGCCTTTTTAACAGCGGGTTGGTAAGAGAGAGAGATTGAAATGGACAGATCCTGAAGCATGAAGTAAAATTGTTTTGCAAATTATATCAGCGCGCAGCAGCGTTTAGGCTTTTGTTTAGGTTCATTTGATTTCATTTCACCACAACAGGATCAATGAGCATCAGACCGCTTTAGACACCTGCTTACGTTTCCCTAAAAGTATATAGAAATTCAATAACCATTCACCTCTGACAGGTGACCTTATATTTCTACTGAAAGGACAGACACAACAAAATTGCAGTCATTTGAACTGTTTAATTCTCCAGTGAATTCTGGAACATTCTCAGGCTCTTAAGGATCTGGTTTAATGACATGAGAGAGAAACAACAAACTGGGGGGGTGCTGGAGGGGATGACACCAAGGTGGATACCACATACATTCGGAAAATTAACAACTCATAAGAAAATACTTTCTTCAGTAGTTCTATCTCTAGAAGTCATGTCTCTATAGTGGTAGAAAATAAAGCTCTCATGACGTCCTGTTACATCTTGCATATATATTCTTGTAAAAATATCCTTTTAAAATAAATAAATATATAAAATAAATATCTTTAAAAAACATAAATTAAAGGACCTAAAGAGAAATGTTTGGAGGAGTTTGTCCCCTGCTTGTCCATGCCAGTGTTTGGAAGAGTATGAAATCTCAAAAGCATTTCACAGAATTCCTTCAGAAGCCTTCTAGAATTTTCAGTAGTAGTAGATGTCCATCGTTCTCTGGCAAGAAGTCCACCAGTGCTCTCTTTTAATCCAAAATCCCTTGAGTCCTACGTACAGCAGGTGTGAATGGATCCGAAACAGTGTTCTGTTCTTCAGGAACTATCCAGACCTTTGGTTCCTGCCTCTCCAGTCAAGGGCTTTCCATCTCCTGTTAATGCTCCAGCCTTGGCCCGCCAAAAGAGGGCCTCTTTTCCCCCGTCTGCACTGCTTTCTCCTGAGACAGGTTCGTCCGAGGGGAATAAAGAGCATGCAGGTGCTTTTTTTTGGGGTTTGAGGTTCAGTGGTTTCAGCTGTGACCCAGTATCTCCTTGTACAGCTCAGGAACCCGCTCTGGATCCACAGGACGCGGCAAAAAATGCGTGAAGCGCTGGTGCCTCCGCGAGCGAGCTCCATCTCTAGACGTCCCGTCTTTGTTGAGAGCTACGTAATAATGGGATCCTCGCTCGCCGTGCCGATACAGGTTAGAAGAATATGTGTTGTACCAGTTCTCCTCAAACTGCTCCCTGAACACACACTCCGCTGTCAGCTTTTCCTAAGAGAGAAAAGAGGCAAGGCAAGGGTTAACCACACTGCAATTGGAAGAATAAACTGTGTCCAAAGGCTATTTGAAATTACACCATAAATCATTCTCTTGGTTTAGCACGACCAGGCTATGAATGAAATTAATTGTTGCATTACTCAAAATAATATACAGCCGGCACAGTACCAGTAAGAAGAAGAAAACCTGTTATACTTACAGATCCATACAGTTCGCCCTTGTTGTTCATTCCCAGATACAATCCGCTATCCACACCACGGATGCTCACCATGCCAACAGCGAGGCTAATGAATTCCAATATACCTGTGAGAAAAGCACAGCTGTTAGTTCCCAGTTGAGACAGCAGGGCAAGCACCTGCAATAGTGGCATCAAACTGCCCTATACTTAATTCATGACGTCTTTCACACTTAATCACTGTGTTTTGCTATATTATAATGTTATTCGAGCACAGTGTGACAGTTAGGTTTATGAAAATAATAATAATCACTGTCGTCGTGATAATATCACATTTTACATTGCAGTGCAATTACATAAGAACCAATAGTCAGCAATTCCATTTATTAAAATAATGCATATAATATGATTGTAATTTGAGAGTTTACCATTAAATTAATCATCAGTTCTGGTGTTGCGTGGTTATTATTATTATTATTATTATTATTATTATTATGTGTTAGAAGCATAGACCATATAATAATAACAACGAAACAAGGATAAATAATACTTACCAAATCTGCTGTGGTCTTTCCTCGTGCCTTGCACCAAACCGTCCGGTAATATCTCGAGGTGGTAGCCGGTCCTGCAGTAGAGCTGCCGCCGGCGGAGGATCCCTTTCAGATGCGTCAGGTCCGGTGAAGTGCTGCGTGACAGGCGCTCGGCGGAGACGAGGTGCTCGTTCATCAGAGCACCGGAGTCCCCGGGGGGCGTGAGGACAAAATGAGACCCGTGCGCAAAGCTCTCCAAGCCGTGAGAGAAGCTGCCCACCAGCTCACCGACTGCACCCATTACCGACACTCGAAGAAAAGTTACCTTGAGGAGAACCCCTGTGGTTTCTCTTTCCCTAGTGTTTTGCGCAGTCACTGCTTGCGGCTTTGACAGTCAATGCGTGTTTACATCCGATTCTCCCTCTCTCGCTCGCTCTTTTCTGGTTTTAGCACATGCTCTCTCGACCTTCCAGGCTACTCCCCTTTGCTCCGGTCCCCTGTGTATCCAATACTCTCTCTTACGCACTCCAGCACACAAGCTTATGCGGCTTCTCTCCTCTTGTGCTCTGTGGATGTGACTGGCTCTGCTCCGAGACACCAGCCTAAATATGGTCTTTATGTAAATGCCCACTTGACATATGCTAATTGAGTCCTTTATAGATGACTGTTTGAAACATAACTCCTTGATCGTTTGATCCTCTTCTTCGGTCTTCTTTGATGATCGGTTTCATCTGCATCCACGCGTTTAGTCCATTGGTGGATTATGATAAAAGTGCAGAAAGCAACATTGTGGAGATCGTTGTACAAATCTTTGCAGCGAGGAAAAGAAAAGTGCAGTTGGATGAAGAAGAGGGATGCGCACTGTGTACCGATCCGTTCCGTTCCCCGGGGTTTACGCGCACTGACGCGCTCTGGCGAATCTCTAGTGTGAAGCAGGTGGAAGCCAAGGAGGAAAAAAAGGAAAAGAAAGGGGGCGGTGCTCGATAGAGAACGAGAGAGAGAGAGAGAGAGAGAGAGAAAGACTTCAAGGTGCGTTGTTAGTATTTCATGCCAAAAAGTGTCTTTCAGATCTGGTTTATACAAAAATGGTTTAGAATCGATTCTGACACAGAAATTGCCTGAGAATTTAACAATTAATTACAAAGAAATGGCCAGTATTAGGCTAAGTTGAATTATAAAATCTTAAGTTAAAGAATAAAATTGCGTTTTTCATGTGAAACATAGCCTACTTTATTTACAACTTGCTCTCATACTTACATCTAAACTTTCGCTTGTCTGCCTTAGCCAGGTGTACAGTTATATGACCTAAAAAGCGCGCATGTAACCGGCTTTAAAAGAATAAAGAAGGAAAAGTCAAAACAACCTGCACATCTGTGCAAACGCCATTACTGCACTGTCAACTCTGACTGATGTCAAAGTGCCTTTGAACAGTTCCAGCATAACATGAGTTGAGATGAATTATCAAGGATATCAGAGATCAAAGATTCATTACGCACAAAAGAAGGGTCATTAACACAAAGGAAACTAACTGTTTGATGGCAAATCGTTGATACTATGAGTGATTGATATAGAAATTTTCCAGCCCAACAGCTAAGAACATGCCTCAAAGTAGATATTACATGAAAGATCACTCAGGTATGGATTTGATGTTGCCTTATTAATTAGAAAAGATGCGCAATCGACTGCTTTATTATAGACCTGCTTTATTTACTGTATTCGTTTATCCTTCTATTTATACATTCATCCATTGATGTATGTTTGTTAGTTTATTATAATATATACAGTACTAATGCACCATTTGTAAATACTAATCTGATAATACAATTGCCTGTATGGTGCACTAAACAGTGTAAACATTAAGTGTCAAACCTATTCTTTGCTGTCTCTCTAGAGGACAGATCACTTCCACGTAGGTGATTTATCAACGTTTTTCTCAAGGGACACGTTCTCCCACGTCGTTCCCCTTAGCTCATTAGTATTTATGATCTCCAAAAATACCTTAAACCAAAATCAATGTGGTCAGCTAGAACAGGATCAATCCACAGACGCAGTGGATCGATCACTTACAATAGAGATGTCAGTTATGTGCCAGATCTCTTGGTGACATTGACAGTTTGCTGTATGGGTACACTTAAAACAAGTCATAGGAGTTTGATGATTTTCATAAAAGCTCTACATAGGCTCTGATCGTACTACAGATGTGCAAAACAGATGTGCGCATTTACTTCAATGACTGTACAACGCAAGTGTCAAAACTAATTTGCATAATAACGCTACAATAGTGATTGAAGTAGATATGCGTGAATAGATGTCTAATATGAGGAGGCTAAAAAGAAAGTTCAAATATGAGATTTTATAGAAGTTGTACAGAGTGTGTGAATTGTTCAGTAGGTTTAGCCTATTTAATTTCTGCAGTACATTATCTTTCATCACAGCTTTGTGTTGCTCAACAAAAATGATAACTGTCAGCCTATATGTAAATGTATAATATAGTTAAAATCCCTTGTACTCATGTTTAATTAAACTGACAAAGAAAAAGCGCACGAGTGTTGCTATTGTTATGATATCATTCAGTGCTATCTAAAACTTCATTTGAACCGCTTACTTATATGTAAAAGCCTATATGTAAAAGGTACCCCGACCTTTTGTTTTGGCTACTTTTGAGGAGTTAGTGTACATTTTGTTCATTTAAGTTCACAGATGCCATACTACTGTACTGTACTACTTGCTGTTTGTCTGGTCTGGGTAATCCCGGTGAGGGAGCAGCACATCTCGCGATGAATGAATGAGAACTCGAGAATCTTGCACAAATTCTGTCATACCAACAATAATGGCCGCTGTGCGCAGACTAGGAGTCATATTTAGGAGTTTGTCGCTGTCGTCAGCTACAAAGAATGCGCTATTTCGTTCTCCGGTGAAGGATAACCGATGCGTACGCCGAGGAATAGCGGTTGCCGTGGGTGTCGCGGCCGGAGGAGCAGTGTTGTATTATTATTATTCAGAAATGTGCGGATTCAGAGGGAGGAAAGCCCCGATGAATGGAATAGGCTGTCGGGCTCTGCTGCCTTCCCTACCCGCTGTAGCTGCCAAGGAGAAGGTATGACTGTTCGCTCTGTTCTCAGTGCCACGTAACACTTCTTCCTATTAGTGTTTTTTTCCTGGCGTCAAATCCACGCAACTGCTAGTCGGGCAGGGATTGTGCACTGTTATTAGGGTGTCATGCTGTAGAGTTTGGAGAAATGTTTTGCTAGCGCACACAAACTGTCATAACGCTTGGATGACAGTGGGCGTTTGTGTGATGATGCTGCAGCAGGAAGAAGGGCGCTTTCCTCGGTCATGGTGCTGAAATGACTGCGCGCATGTTTCAGATCACATATCCGAGCGTTACGGTTGGATAAAACAGCTATGCACCTATCTGTGCTGTATCATAGAGGCCTGTCAAACAGTAATCTGCACCCTATCAGCGTTGAGCTGTCATGTCTAAGTGCAGAATTCTTTGGCACGTGCATATAAACATATTTTTGGGATTTTTGTTCTTTGGCAGACAGTTAGGTTTGGTTTCCATGGGCTGCCAGATGTTTTGGTCTTACTGTTCCACTTAGTAACTAAATGTTTTTCTGATTGGTGTGGAAATGTTGCAGTTAAAGTTCTTTCATTCCATGAGTGTGCATGTTACCACATTAAATACAACTTTTTTTCTTTTTTTTTTAAACTTAATCTAATGCATGGACATACAAGATTGTTTTCCTATATATAAATACAAATGGTATTTAGTGAATTAAACTGTTAAGCTCATTTTACACCTTAGAAAATACATAATTTTACATCACAGCATTATGCTGTGTGTTAATGTCTTTGATGTACTGATGTTATTTAGTCAGAGCACATTAAAACTTTTAAAAATATATATTTTTAATTAACACTGACAAACAAAACTAGTTAAAATCAGACATGATTCTGTAGAGATTTTTAATGTAAAAAAAGAATTAAATTCAAAATACTTGAATACATACTTATATGATTGTATTTTTTATTTGTTTTTTTATGATTGTATTTGTATATATATATATATATATATATATGTGTGTGTGTGTGTGTGTGTAAGTTATTTTAAAATTAATTTGAGTATTTTATTTGTAGTTATAAATACAATCTAAATGTATTTTAGTATTTTAATATCTTAAATGAGACATTTTGATTCAGTTATCAAAGTGCCAATAATGCACAGGTTTAACAGTAAACTCTTTAGTTTTATGACACAAAAAAGCATAACAATTGCATGCCTTTTTTGACCTTTTGATATTTTATCTGTTCAACCTGACAGAAGAAAGACAAAGTTTCACTACAAATAATAATCAGCCATTCAACACTATAACCTTATATTTTGTGATTTGTGAATTTACAGAGATAAAGACAATGGCTTTAAAAATTATAAATATTAACAAATGTTATTTTTCCTCATTGGTTCTTGCAGGCTCCGCTGTTTGATTTTGATGAAAACGATGTGTACATGTCGTCTCATGAGCATCGTTTCCGTCTCTTCAGCTCAGTGGAGTATGAGGGACAGCTGTACATGACTCCTCAGAACTTCATCGAGTCGGTCACCATGAGTGAACCCCGCAGTGAGTCACATGTTATTTTCTGATGTGGACATCTGCTCAATCTAAACCCTAAAATTATATTTCAAACAGCTAAGCTGTAATAAAATCTGATTAGATGAACTTCAAATTGCAAAATGACTAAACATGTTTATTTGGCTCAATAATTGCATATCCTTCTTTAAGGAAGCACTTTATGGTCTTCAAATCAAATAATGTGGTCTTATCAAACCATTTAATCTTATGTGTTACAAATAGACTTACCTCAGATCATTACTGTATTCATTTATCCAGCGGCTTACACACGAACAAGAAAGATATTTGCATATTTAGATGATGAAAATGATAAAACAACAATCGTATGACAAAGGGGAACATCCCCAGTACTTCATAGTGTACAGAAAACAGCATTTTTGTAAAGTATTTAAACCTTTATGGTGATGTAATATTTAATGAAATCATCATTATGAATTAAATGGTTTGTTGTTAGGGCTTAATCTAATAAATGGTTTGCCGGCATGCTAATGAATAAATATTAGAAACAAAAGTCATTAATGGGTCTTAATGGATCAGATCAAAGCTGTGCAAGAGAGCAACAGAAGTGCTTAATATTAACTTAGCTGGATTCAAACCGGGCTTTGAAGTGCATGTCTTGATAAAATAAAAGTCATAATGTTCCACAGTAAACACAACAGGCATAGTCTTATGCTACAAGAACAAATCCCTATTGTTTGTACTTGCTCCAGGTTTTGACAGTGAATACATTTCATTTTTTATGTGTTGTAAAGGTAATTTCAATTCAAATCCAAATACGCTTTATAGATCTTTAATATAAAGGTTTTAAACAAATAGTAGCCTATATTTTTTGTAGTTGCTCTGCGAGCCAAAAATTATTATTGCACATGCACCTGTGGAATAATCCTTGAGATATTTATGGTTTACTGGTGAATAAGAACTAGCAGCTGTCTTGGTGGAAGAGTGGAGTAACATCTCACAGCAAAAAACTGGCAAATAGTATTACAAAAATTACATTAAAAATGTTTACTCTCAAGAGTGCACAACTGTGTAGACAGTTGTAATAGTAAAACTTGTAGGACAAACCGAGCCACTCTGTAAAGCTCCATGGAGCTGGTTCTCATGAGAGACACTGTTTGGCCCTTCTGTACTCTGAGAGTGAACTGTGTCTGTTAAAAAAAAAAAATGCTACTCCAAAAATCTTGTTTTGTCTGATTGGTAAATATTATGGGATGACACCCCTATCCTGATCTTATCTCACCAGCCACCCTCTTTCTGTTTCTCTGTGTTATTCTTAGTAAGGAAACCTTGGAGATCCCTCACCAAACAGGTATGCTGTAAATCTATTCAGTTAAATTATTGATTATTAATATTTACAGATAATACTTAGGTATGCATTTAACTGTATTTACAGTCCTGAGAGTGAATAATTTTTTCCAAATAGTATGTTTTGTTATGATTTACAGGAGCTGGAGAAGATCTTGTCTGACACTCCACCGGTGTGGAAAGGAACATCTAAGCTGTTCCGGAACCTTCGGGAACGAGGTGAGATTTGCATTCTAGACACATTTAGAAACACTTTATATCTAGGTGAATAAAGACAGCGAGTGTGTATGTTTTATACTATACACTACTATTGGGGGCAGTAAGGTTGTTTTGAGGTTGCATTTACTTATTCAGAACCGTTAATGCTGTGATTTTTTAGGATTTGTTATAAATAAAAAGTGTGACCCTGGACCAAAGCCAGCCAACAATACATTGTATGGGTCAAAATTGTAGATTTTTCTTTTATGCCAAAATTCGTTACATACTACCTTTTCAAAAGGCACATGTTTGTACCTAAAGGGTACCTTTTGGTACCTTAAAGGTACATATTTGAACCTAATAGGTCCAAAAGTGTACCTTTTGAAAAGGAACTGCCACAGTGACAGCTTTTGTACCATTTCTGAGAGTGTAGGATATTAAGTAAAGATGTTCCATGAAGATATTTTATAAATTTTCTACCGTAAATGACATTTAATAAATTAAATGAATTTCAGGAGGACTACGCACGAACGATTCGCAGCTGCTATCAATCTCCTCATTACCAAATTACCCTGCCAAACGCTTCACCGCTGCATTAAATATTGCTCACGTCCTCTCATCTCCTTAGCCAGGGGCCCATCCTAAGGGAAGGACCTAGCAGCTTTCGTGTTCTCCACTTCCTTCGGGGGCACGCGGGGACCAGGCTGGGCTCTGAGCATCCGTTGACCCTAGCCCGCTAGGGGTAAACCTCCTAGGGCTCGGGGCCGCCGGGCTCCCTGCCTGTCCCCTGGACAGTCCGCCAAACAAGCTTATATTTATCGCTGAGGAAGTGGGAACTAGTGAAATATGCATTGTTAAGAATTATTTGGGCAACTTTAAATGTGATTTTGTTTTTTGATTCAGATTTTAAAATAGTTGTATCTCGGCCAAATATTGTCCAACAAACCATACATCAATGAAAAGCTTATCGATACAGCTTTCAGTTGATGTATAAATCTCAATTTCATCAAATTAACCCTTATGAGATGGTTTTGTGGTCCAGGGTCCCATATTTTAAAAATTGATACTGTAACTTTTGATAAATTTAATGCATTTTAACTTAAAAGTCTTCCTGATTCCAACCCTTTTTAAATAGTACTGCATAATTATATTATGTACAAAGAAAAATAAATTAAAAGTCTAGCATTAAGATGTCTTGTGTGTAAAGATATTGTTATATATACTCATTTACTATCAGTTGCACCAGGGTATAGCCATCTGATACCATCAATGTGCCATTCTTTCACTTTATTTCTTTTTGTAAGAGCTTGGGAAGACAGAAATGGGGTAAAATATTGTTTCTCAGTTTTGTGGAAGCTATACAGAATCACATGAAATATAACTGAGTGATGCAGAATTGCCCTCGCCATTCCTGTTTCCCGTTCTCTTCTCTCTTGCTCTCTCTCAGTGGGTACCAGTCAAGCACCAGTTAAGCATGGGCCTGAGGCTTTCACTTCCTGTGAGCACTCCTAAAAATAGCTCAGTTCACTCTCTACGTCTCGCTCTCTCTTACTGTTTCAATTTCCTCTCATTCTCTCACTGGGACCAGTGCAACATACATTCTCCAGGCAAAATACATGCTTGCTGACCAGAACGGAGAATGAAACCTAAAAAAAAACGGAGTGCAGAATTGCATTAATACCTAAATAAATATTGTTGAAATAACTGCAAGAGCGAGCAGTTCTTCAGCAGCAGAGCCACAATTAAAGTATTTGCTCGTGGCGTACGTAGCAGCACTTGCTCACACCACCAACTAATTCCCAGCGGTGATAATTATACACACACACACACACTCCACCCTCTTACACTCCAGCAGGACTCTAAAAATAAACCCTCTGAATTCTGTTCTTCCTCATAGTAATTACAGTTTTTGAAATCATCACCTTAAATTGGTGGCGGTACATTTATCTTGTTGGTTTCACTGATGTGGAGCCATGCATCCAGCAGATGCCCGTGCACGAGAAGCTTCAGCTTGACACGCCGTCTGATCTCAAGCTGTGGTAATGATAGCATGCAGATGTTAATTGAGGAAGCTATGCTAACGAGATCCGTGAATGTGCTCTGGTCTCTAAGGAGCAGTTTCTAAGAGGATGTGAACTCAAGGGATGTCGTAGTGAAGAACTCGAAGGAGGCATGGGAAGGGAAGTTAAAAATGTTGCAGTATGACTTTGAGGAAACCCTATAGCAATGAAATAAACACAAAGTAATGATTGTTCCCGGTCTAATAATTCAATGTCCTGTTATTTTATTTTTTATTTTTTTGTTTGCTTGTTTTTTGTTTTGTTTTATTATTTTACATTTTATTTTATTATTTATTTATTTTGTTTTGTTACTTTATTTTGTATTTTTTTATTTCACATATTAAGGCCTTAAAAAGGTCTTAGATAAGACCAGAAAGTCTTAAATTCATCAAATATTGTAACATGAAATGTTGCATGCAGTGCAAAAAATATTTAGTTTTTCATTACAAATTTCTAAACATTCTTATTATACGGCTCTCTGGAATGCTTGATTCTGATTGGTCAGTTGAGACATTTGCAGGTTCGATATTTTTGAATAATAACCGCTCCAAAGTAATAACGCATAGCCGGTACTACTTGTATGTTTAATATCCCTCTGCGACAACAAAGA
>JAUCMS010000001.1:8372222-8392720 GCA_032357445.1 Enteromius radiatus
CGTCGGGTCCTGATCACACTGTCGGGGCTTATTTTGCGATAACTACCGGCTACACGTCCATTATCCCTTACTTAAATAAAGATATCAAAGACATTTGCTTGAGACGCAAGATATGAGTCTTGTTTTCTAAGAAATTAAACAAAATTAATTTATACTTGAAACAAGGACAAATATTAATGGGTATGAAAACGTGTTTTCTCTTTTCATGTTGCTGTACTATTTCCCTTTAATTTATTAATTAATTTTCCTTTACCTGGTCTTTAAAAGGTCTTAAATTAAAATTACCTTCAAAAATCATGCAGAAACCCTGACCAACCTGGACAGGTTTATGCAACATCCTCATCTTCATGCTGTGCCGTTCTGATTAATAGCAGTCGAGAACAACTAATATAGACTGTAAACAAATACCTTTTAGAGCTTGTTTGTGCTGTTTGCTTTTTTTTTTTTTTTACAAAAATTCTGCAAATATTTTCCATTACTGTTGTTATGCGTCTAGATCAGGAACCAGACCTTTCGTCTCATGCCAGTGGTTTTACATTATAAATTGAGAACGATTGGTATGCGAACCCTTAAAAGTATGAATCATCTCATACAAACACATCAGATTTGGCATTTAAACTCTAAGAGACAGACTTAGTATTAAGACCGTATTGAACAGGAATGAATGGAATGTAAAACAGCGTCTCTTCATTTAAGGAGCCCCGCTCAAAACAAAGATTTACTACATTTGTAAGCACAGTGTAAACATTAACAACATGTCTGCAGCTAAAAAGCCATGTTTTAGCAGTTTAAAGCAGCTTTTAGACATCTATTAATGTCTTTAAATTTGTTTTAGATCGCCACTGATAACCTTTGACCCCGAGCCTTCAACTCTAACATCAAACCACAGAATTCATAGTGGATTTAAAAGCAACAGTTGGCTAAAATGAAGATTTGTTTATCATTTTTAAACCGGTATTATTTACTTTATTCCATGAAGCACTATAAAAGATGTGAATTTCAAATAAAGGCGAAAAGTTAGATTTGAGATTATCAGAAAATAACTAAGTGATACCCAAATGTTCCAATCTGATTGTCTCTTCTGGCTTGAGTTGTCTCGCTCAGTGGACTTTGAATGCCTCTGTATTGCTTGAGTGAGTGTGTGAGACCACGGGTGTTGGGTTGAATTTTCAGTGTCGGGTTTTCCTCCCGAAGGCGCACAGGCAGTGTCCCGTAACACTCAGTCCACTCACCCTGAACTATCTCTATGCCTGCTACTGTCTCCATGTCCCCCTTCACACAGAAGCTGTGGAGAGGAACACTTTCAATGGAGGTGTAGGAAAACGTATCCCTTCTCCCTGCCCTCCCCCAGTGCCTTTACATAACAGAACTTCCATCTTTCCATCAGCCCACCTCGCTTTGTCTCTTTTTGCCTTTTCTTTTGACTATCACTCTCTCTTTCCTTCGTACTCCACTTTGCCACTTTTCTCACGAGCCTAACAAAAGTCAGGGACAGTTCCCTGTCTAAATGGGCCACGTCTCCCAGTCCTGACAGATGCCTCTGGAACACCCTTATCCAAACAGAAGCCTTTGAACGCAGCCTCCGTCTCCATGGCGGTCACTCACAGTGTCAAAGTCTTCAGCTTCGGTGTGTGGGCCAAACGCAGGGCAAATGTTGCCTAAATGCAGATGGACACTTTAGCCGAGAGGCACCTTTTTAGATGTTATCATCATGAAAGGGGGGATTACTTGTCCTTTTTTTGGAGCAGGAGAAGAAGGGAAAAGAGTATGTGACTCCATATATCTCTGGAGGCCCCTAGCTTTGAAAATCAGTAAACATTTTAATCCAAGCTTCAGATGAGCCGCCTCCAGAGTTTTCAGTTTAGACAAAGAGTAAAAGAAGAAGGAGAGATTATAAAAAGGCAAGACGAGGCCATTTGTAGGTTGTTAGTGCGTTACTGTACATTAGCAGAATGGATGTGACCCTTTGATATCCTTTTTCAGGCATCATCGCTTACACGGAGTATCTCTTTCTGCTCTGCATTCTGACAAGTGAGTATGACCTCTATCTCTCCATCTTTTCTCTCTCTGTCTCCTTCCAATCTTATACCCATGCTTTATTTTTCTGTGACCCTGTATTTTATTCTAAACATAAATCAAAGATCGTTCTGGTCCATGTATGTTTTACATCTTTAGTGTGGCTCAGACCTCAGACAAGGCCCACCCAGACTCTCACCCTCACCAAAAAAAAAAAAAAATCTCTAAAGCCACATTTTACTTACTGCACATTTATATTTTTAGATTTCAGCATGTTAAAATCACATGTGAAATGTATGTGAAACACATTATGAACATTGGTTTCACACATTTATACCATGAAAATTACACGATTGCCCATGTGAAGTTCATGTCCTTTTTTCTGTTGTATCAAATGTTTGTGAGAAATCCAAGTTTACAATAAAATCACAGACTTTGGAAACTTGGCAAATTTTGTGCCAAGAAGCACTGTTTGTTACATTGTTGAGATTTTTTCTATGCGTTAGATAACTCTTTATCTCAAGATAAAATGTCAGTGAAGTAGAGGAGACTACAGCAAGTCTTCCATTCACTATTTAGGAGGAATAACTGAGATTTTAAGCTGATTTGATCTCTGTATGTATATCAGAGTTGTCTAAGCTAGTGTGTTAAAGTAGCAGTAACAGAAACACACTGCCTAACATGTTCTCTTCTGCTGTTGCTTAGGCAACATAACAAAGTGAAGACATGTGGCTCTTGACGGGTTCAAAAGCACATGAAGAGAGTGATGAAAGGAAAAGTGGGGAAAGCAAAAGTGTACTGCAAGTTCTTGGGGTGATAACAGGTTGGGCCTCACCTCTGTGGGCCTCACCTCTGATCTGATCAGTGCTTTAGCCACCTAGTGGCTTGATGTTTAATAGTGCTTTACAGATTGACTGCAAAATGTGCACTGCTTAATGAGCAAATACATTTATTGCATTTGTACCACAATTTATAATACATTGTCTTCATATCTGTTCTTTAGAGCCTCATGCAGGCTTTAAGATTGCTTTTAACATGTTCGATGCTGACGGTAACCAGATGGTGGATAAACGGGAATTTCTCGTGGTGAGTTGATAGACTGCTGATTCTAGCCTGTGATGTTGGTTTTCAAAAATAATTATTCAATTATTATTTATTTTCTTCCTTTTCTCTATTTCTTTTTGTAGTTGCAAGAAATCTTCCGAAAGAAAAATGAGAAAAAAGGAAGAAAGGGAGATGCTGAGAAATCTGCTCAACTGGTAAGTTGGTATCATGATTTTTGTTTATAATAATATTGTAATCAATTTTTTCAGTGCTAGTTCTCCCAAATTATAATACTGTATTTTGCACATTTAATAAAAACATTAAATCACACAAATCTAAATTTAGAAGTATCCAAAATGATATTCTCATAGAACATAAACATCCTGAGCTTAGTAGTCAGCATTTCGTCTGGTCACTTAACCAAAAAGAGTTTGATCCTAAATGACTTGCAACTATCTTCCATAAGACATTTCTTCAGAGCCATGAAAACAAGAGGATTTCATGAGATAAATAAGATGTATGTATTGGTACATTAATTTGGAATACAGCCTCTCTGTTTCTCCATTTATAGCTTTTTATGTGTTTTGTTCAGTGTGATTATGGATTTAAAACGATGTCTGTTGTGTTATTCCACAGTGTAAAGGGAAATGGATATTTAGTCATTACAAGATCATGTTGTTGTTTTTTTAAGTTTTGTCCCATGGCAATCAGCATCAGGGCAAACATGACATGGGGCACAATATTTCCAGTGTTATTTTAAATGCTGCAATGAGCCGATGATTAAGGTCATATTAATCAAACCTAACAGCGGGATGAAGATGCTTGTTTGTCAGATGACTGTAGGATAAAAATGTTAGCATTTTGTGAAAACTTAATCAGAGGTATTGTAAAGAGATCATATATACTTTGTGTAGAAGTCTTGCAACACATCATTACTAAATAATATCATGTTTTGCATAAGATGTAGAAGAAGTGACAGTCATTCACACTCACAGGATTCATTGCTCTTAGAGAGCTTGGAGTGAGATAGTGGTACTGTAACATGTAATTAGTGGTGTTTGCATAAGTATTTGTTTTGCTTATACCTGGGGTTAGTGATACAACCCTAACCTAAGTATTAAACTTTGGCACATAAAGCATTCTACAGATCTGTATGATATCTCAAATCATGCAGGCTGTTGAAGAGGAGTTGCGTTATATCTAGGGATGCACTGATATAAAACCATTTATATAAAAGTTTAGGGGTCAGTAAGGTTTTTTTTTTTTTTAAGAAATTAATGCTGTTACACCTGTCAACTTTTTTTGTTAGATATTTGCAACATTGTTTAAAAAAATCATTGTTAAAAAAAATCATAAGCTTCATATCAGCATATTACTGAAGGATCATGTGAATAATAATAATAAATAAATAAAAATATATTAAAATAGAAAGTGATTAATGTAAAAAAAAAAAAATTATATTATTGTTTATATTCTTAAATGTACTAATGTACTTTTGATGAAAAAAAAGCCTTTCTTCCAAAATACATAAAAAAAACTGCAAAATCATGCCTTGGCAACAAACCACAACAGCCTAGAATCATAATTGTGAATTTTGCTCAGGCAAACATTATTCACATTACTCTACAATATGTATCTTCTAAAACATCTGAGTACATTTGGCCATCCACTGTAAACTTCCTCTGGAGTTGCATGTATTTGTTTTCCCTGTCCCGGATACATAACCCTTCTTATCTCATTCACATGTCCAGTTTCTCAAGGGCTGTCTGAGAGGGAGCCAGTCGTGTCATTCCCTCTTGGAAGCTTGCAAAAGTGTGCCAACTGTCCTGTGGTTAAACGACTTTCTACTCTTTGCATGTTTAACCTGTCTTTGTCTTCTTATGTCGTTCTCTCCTTCCTCTCCTCTTCCGCATGCTGTGACCTCTCCTCTCGTCTCTGTGTAGAGTATGCAGCTCTATGGATATCAGGTTGCC
The DNA here is from genome assembly GCA_032357445.1 of Enteromius radiatus. Taxonomy (NCBI): domain Eukaryota; kingdom Metazoa; phylum Chordata; class Actinopteri; order Cypriniformes; family Cyprinidae; genus Enteromius; species Enteromius radiatus. The sequence goes on from JAUCMS010000001.1 coordinate 8,377,256, forward strand.
CCCGTAAACAGCGTATGTATCACCCCCGGCCCTCTGACCTGTGAACTATAACCTCTGTGTGAATCTTGAAATCATGGCAGGAATGATGGGAGAATGAGAGAGATCTGCAGATGACTGAATGAAAATGTGGAGGGAGGTGGAGTGGACCTCAGAGGTCAGAGAGCATGTGGGTGTTTTGCCACAATCAGTCCAATTTGATTCTTATTGATTTTAGTTTCCTTAACCACAATGTGTCAGTTACAAACTTCATCAGTGGGTTATAAAAAACAGGTCTGGGTAAGAGTAGGTGGAGTTGTTGGTGTAAAATGTGTTTTCTATTGAGCCAGCTCTGGAGTCTTTCACAATAATTTACGTTAAAACATTTACATTACATCTCTCAAATGAGATGTCGAGGTTGTTTCTTCTAGACAGCAATGAGATTAAATGGACATTTATAAAGTCTGAGAGTTCAATAAATTAACTTAAACATTACCTTTCAAGTCCACATTAATGCTAACATTTTTTATGCTACCATTCAGTGTGGAGTCAATAAAATTTAATAATGAGTGGATGCATTAAATGTAACCAGTGAAATCATGCATAACATTTATGTTACAAAAGATTCCTTTTTCAAATTAATGTTGTTCTTTTGAATTTATTGAAATAGAAAGCATTTTTATTGTACACTATTACTGTTTTTGCTGTATCTTTTATTAAATAAACGCATTGGTTGATGCAAACAACAGAAAGTATAAATAGGGGTATTAACAAATTTTACATAGACTAACGCACAAAACATTTTTTTATTAATAATGGACAATTCTGTCCTCACATAAACAAAAGCATCCACTTTCACATGATTAGAATCATAAAAATATACAAATGTTTCCATGAAAGCCCTCCTGAGCTGGTGATCATTTTTCCAGTTCTGTGATGTTTGGATAAAGCCACTTTTCTCTGAATCCCATACAGTGACAGAGTGAAAGACAAGGGTCTTCATTGTCTATTAAAGTGGCTCCTTGCAGCACAGGACTGATCAGAGATATATATTTCCTTGATGTGTCACTATTAGTCTCTCAGCCTCTGTATTGGTAAATCATTGAGTTATTGAATGCACGTGCTGTAGTGAAGTGCATATGCAGTCATTTTCAATTATGCAACAGAAAATCAGTTATTCTGCTGACGTCATGGATACTCTGTGTGTGTGTCACAAGAAAAAAATCCTCTAACACAAAAAAACGTTTCTTGTGACAGTATATTGCTTATGTCTGAGCCACTTAGGTTTAAAAGTGTCTGGAAAGAATATGGTGATATGCATCTAAAAACAAACTTGAAAATATTCATAGCCTGAACAAATCATAATCAAGATTTTGTGTTGAGTCAAAGACACACAGAAGATTCTTTATCTTGTATAAGTGTCACTGATTTTTTTTTTCTTTAATTATTGACCACTCACATCATATAACCACATACAATTAACAAGTTAACAGCATCAACAAGTCCCCTCTCCTAATCTTCATATTAATCTTTCATACAGTATATTTAATTGGGTTAGGTTGATAAATCTGTGATAAATATTCTTCATGATGAAGGACTGAGAGACCACCTGACACATCCTCTTATTAACCAAATCTGTTGAAGCTTACATGATAACAGCTTTCCATCTCATGCTAACCCCTCTGCAGGTGCTAAAAAAAGAGAGTCAGGAGTTTGTGCCCAGGAGCTACTGGGACATGCTGAGACGTGGCGCGAGCCAAGCCCTGTTTTCTGACCTGGCAGAGGTACAGCCATAGCCCTCTGTCCTCCAGTCTTTTTATTTATCCCTAGCCATCCCTAACATGAATCACGAAAAGATCATTGTTATTCCTCTTTCCTGTTTTATCATACCAACCCAATATCATCATTGTCATTTAATGACCTGTGAGTATCATTTTATATTTTTTAGATTCTTCCCTTTCTTTTTATGTAGTTTATCAACTGTTGATTTTGCTTCACTCCAAAAATCAGTCAATTAACCAGTATCAGTATATTTGCCTTTTCAGTAAAACCACAGAAACAAGATACATTTGTAGGTATAAATTCACTTTATAAGAAAAAAGTCTGACTTTCAATGAATGTCTTATTTTTTACTTTTTTAATTATAAGAAGGGAAGTGTAAAAAAAATATATATATATTTTTGTTTGTTTGTTTGTTTGTTTGTTTTAATTATTATTGGGAGGTAATAATATTAAATATTAAATCACAATAGTAAGGTATAAAGCTGTGAATATAAATATATAAATATAAATGTAAATATTGATTAAAAAAATTATATATATATATTTTAGTGTTGTCAAACGATTAATCTTGATTTATTGCATCCAAAATAAAGGTTTTTGTTTGCATAATACATTTAATGTGTACTGTTTATTTATTATGCATATATAAATACACACAGATTCGGTATATATTTTAAAAATATTTTCATGTATTTATATAATTATATTATAATTTTTTTATGTACATGCGTTTGTATTCATATATACATAATAAATATACACAGTACACATTTATGTATTATTAAAACAAAACTTGTATTTTGGGTGTGATTAATCATTTGGCAGCACTAATATATATATATATATATAATGGTTTAGGTTACTCGATTCATACTATTTTTTTTTACAGAGAATTTTGCAGAGAACTGCTTTGTTAATGCTTCATCGACTGTTTTTGTAATTTCATCATATCTATGTCTGTGTTCAGTTTTTTCTCATATTTCGCGTGTACAATCTTTGTGTTGAACCGACTGCGAATAATAACATAATATCATAAATGCTCTCACATTAAATGCCTCTGTTTGTACACCGAATATGTCAGAATATGTCTGTTCATCCTGATGGTGTGTTTGTGTTATAATAGCTAATAGAGGGCGTCTGTAGGAAGCAGTAGTTTAATGATTGTGGAGAGCTGTGTGCAGATGCCCTGTATTTACTTAGTCTGTTATTCACAATGAAAGGGTAATTTCAGCTTGGCTTCCTCAGATGACACAGCAGTTAGACAGGTCTGTTTGTCTGAGTTGACAACTGCAGGGTACCAGACATTGTGTGTTTGTGGGCTAAAGGGCGCATGCTAGCTTGTGTGGAAGTGTGATCGGGGTTACTCATCTTAGAAGTCGACAGCGGTAATCACTGTTTTTACCGCTGTTTTTAGATCAAAGAGTAAAATGCTTTAGGCAGTGTCTAAGTCACACTGTGGGCCTGGCTGTGGTGTTACATAGAGTGATGACCTCACATTAATGGTTTCCTGTAACCACAGTCTTGTGATGTCACTCTTCCAGCAGATTGATGATGAAATTGTAAAATGGGAAAAACAGCTATAAATGCATTTATTTATCCATTTTTGTCACATGACTCTTCTGCTCATCTGCCATATTTATGACCATCAGTGGGCAAAGTAAATGGGGTAAATACAAAAACATGAACAAAGATACCAAAAAAAGTGATATTTGATCCATAGATCTAAAGTTTAACATTTCCTGAAATTGATTTAATTTACACAATAGTGTAGGATTTGAATCAATTTTCAGTTTTTGCTAGAAATGTATTTTTATTTCTGTTATAGTTTAGTTCTTTTCTTCTTTTTTTCAGGATTTTAGCATATAAAATAAAAATATTTAGCATATGTTAGATTCCAAATCTAACATTTGCAGTATGTAGATATTCAATCTACACACAAAATAATAATATTATTAATAAAGGTGTACTGTAGGATTTAATTAGAAACTATTTCTTAATTAGAAACTCAGAAATTACTAGTACTTACACAAAGAAGAAACAGCATTTAACTTTGAAGGTGAAAAACTGAAATAGTATTTTCTTATAAAACATACTAACCACTGTTTTGTAAAATATGTAAAATAGTTGGGTTACACTTTAGATTAGGTGGCGTTAAATACTATGTACTTACATAAAAAATAAATAAGTACAATGTATACATTATATACTTACTGTGTTCATATTGAATTGCAAAACACTTTTGCTGCTATTGAGGTTGGATACAAGTAAGGTTAGGGACAGGTTTGGTGGTTTGGGCAGGTTTAAGGGACCAGGCTGTTTTGGGTCACCATTGACTTCCATTGTATTTTTTTTTCCTATACTGTCGCTAGATATTCCCCATGATGGTCATAATTATATAAACTTTTGACAGGTCATTGTCCTAACCGGTATGGAACCTAATAGGAACTTGATTTAGTAGCAAGTAGCAAGCAGCACCTGTTAAGAGTCACTTGGATCACACTAATAATGCTCCTCACCTTACACTTACAGTTGCTTCCAACCAAGCTGCAGTGATTTGAATATGCACAAAAATGAACATATACACATATTGGGTGAAATAGTGTTTTAATTAGGTGAAATTGCTTTTTTTTTGTCAGTATTGAATTATGTCTATTAAGAATCAGCTAAATTTCCTTTCGACTTCAACATTCAACATTTCAGCAGTGTATTGCGGTGTATGCCTTTGAATTTAGCTATAACGAGGTATCTTAGAAGACAGCGTACTTGTATACTTTTAAGCTACTCTTGTGGAACATCTGTTAAGTTGAGTCCGTGCCTTCAATGCTTTTTGAAACAGTCTCTTTCATGAAAGCTGTTAACGCATGAATAAAAAGGTATTTGGTTTATTTATCACTATTGTGGATTTATATTTCACAATTGGGTACTTTTTTTATTTTAAACGCTTTTCTATTCTATTCTGGAAACAGACTTCTATACTCTTGGGATCAGAAGTTCATTTCCACCTTATTTTGCAGTCGCCGTTTTACAATTTTGTGTTATTTTAATATTGTGGTGATAAAACACCAAACTCTTTGACACATGCCTGAGTCTGTCTGACTAGTGTAAGAGAATCATTCTTTTTCTCTTTATAACTACCCACTGATTGTATCTCCATGGATAGGATTTTAAGCTGGAGGTACAGCATGGACTTGCATTCTGGCCTGCTTTATTGCACAGAGGCCATGAGAAGAGCTGTTTAGAGTTTATGCCTGGTTTTACCTGGTCTAAGCATGATAGGCTCCTCTTGCAGATGAGGGTGAAGCATGGATAGAAAGGAAAAGAAAAAAAACAACCTGGATTTGCTTGGATCGGCCACCTTCTTCAAGGTTTTTGGATGTCGTGCCACTGGCAAATGTTTCTTTTTTTTTTTTTTTACCGGTGAATGAACATGAACGCCTTTTCCTGAGCTCCACTTGATAAAAAGGATTAAAGAACCTTAAAAGATAGCTCAAATTGATCTTTAACTTAAGGTGTTTAAACAAACTGAAGATTGTCTCTAGAGAAGGAAAGGTGAAATTTGCTTATGTGTGCGTTTCTTTCACAAATCTCTTGCAGATATGCTGTGTGAAAGTTTGCTGCAGAAGCGCATGCGATATGGATGCTTTGTGTGTCTTTGCTTTTCTTGTCATGGCTTTGTGTCCTGTACTGTTTACGTCTGGTATTAATGTCCGATCCTTACAAGCAAGTTTTATAAATGGCTCTCTTAAACCACTTTCAGTGGTATTTAAATATACCAGATGTATACAGGGGGTTTATATGTACACAATTGCATGTTTGTGTGTATCATTGCTCTTTGTGTTTATGTTTTAGTGTAATATACGATCTTTATGCCATTCTCACCCACTTGTGGTATAAAGATCTGCACGTCTTCTCAGAACTTGTCCTCTGTAGGCTCAAGGGAGAAATGGTGAATGAATGCACACTTTTTAAGGGCTGGATGGCTTGTACTCTGAATGGCTCAGCTAGCCTGTGATGGACTGATTTCTTATTCCACAGACAGAAGGATTTTTGTCATAGTTTCTTCTTTCTCGTTTTGCTCTCTTACCTGGCACTCCTCACCAATCGCAGCGCGCCGATGAAAACATGATGATTGACACCACTCTGCTTGTGCACTTCTTTGGCAAGAAAGGGAAGGCGGAGCTAACGTTCGACGACTTCTACAGGTATGACAGCTTGAGCTGAAAAAAAGCTTTAAAAACATGCCACGTATTCATCTTCACTTGGCAAGGATGGATGCATGAGAACTAATGTCCATCAAGCAGGTAGAAGGAAATGCTGAAGTGAGTTAACAGCTTGTCCTAACAGAATGTGGCATGATAAAATGACAAAAAAAGCATGTCTTATGCTCACCAAGGGCTGCAAACTGACTCATATTGCTGTCATTGCTCTTTCAGATTTATGGATAATCTGCAAACTGAGATGTTGGAGATCGAGTTCCTGACCTATTCCAAAGGCATGACCACCATCAGCGAGGAGGACTTTGCACGAATCTTGCTGCGCTACACTAACGTAGAAGATATCCGCAGCTATCTGGAGAATGTGCGGCAGTGTATACCTGATGAGAAGGTAATGAGTAACATCACCTGGCCTCTAACTTCATCTGAAAGGAAGGTGTAGGACAACTGTGATGACCACCTCCCCCATTCTCACACTTACACCCAACATGTTACTTCTCCTCCCAACAGCATTACATGGTTTAACACTTTATACCCCACAAGGAGATTGTATCATATTAAAAATACAACTACAAATTCATTTATATTAACTTGCACATATTTTTGTTCTATGCATGTATAAAATACACACTTCCACACCTCAAGTGCTCATTCATCTTTGAATGCTGAAGTACACTTGCATGTAAACTGCAGTTTAATCTTATAGTCTCACTGTTGTCACCTCGCTACTACTTATGCGACTAAACCTTTTCATCCCGCAAACGGCCGTCTTTCTTACTATTGCCATGTTTATTTAAGAATCGAGTGTCAAAGTCACACATTGTAGTAAAGTGAGACAGGCCCAGTTGTTTTAAAGGAATAGTTAACTCAAAAATATTTTTAAAAATGCTGAAAATGTACCCCCTCAGGTCATCCAAGATGAGTTTTTCTCCATTCAAGATTTATAGATGCAGATCTGGAGAACTTGAGCATTATTTCATTTGCTCGTCAGTGGATCCTCTGTATTAAGTTGATGCCAAAGAAAGGATTAAAAACATTACAATAATCCACATGACTTTATTAGTAGTAGTAGTATTGCTATTTCTATAATGTAAAGAACAATTACTTCAATGCAGATGTTATATTTTGTGGGGTTTTTTTGTTCAGTATACTGTTCCCCTATATTGATTTAAAAAATGTCTCTGGTCAAACTGCACATTAATCCCATCTTTAATGACTGTGAGAAAAAACTTTTTTTTTCCAGATATTGTCATCAGTATTCAGTATATCTATACCAACTGCTGTAGTAATATAGCATTTTGATATATAGTATAGTAAATAATGCATTTGCTATATTGGTGTAATAAAAAAGAAGGTCTTAGTTGCACACAAGATGCAGGGTAAGTTCCAGCTTTGTTACAGTGTACACAAACTTCCTGTATTCTCTCTGTTATCCCTGTTTATCACACACTGGAAGAAAGCAGAGGTTTGTCCCTGCCAGAATGATTTGTCATCCCGCAGCTCCTGAAGAGATCGTGTTTTGTTTGGATCTGCCTTTCATTTTGTTTCAGTTGTTTTCCCTCTCTTTGATTTTGTGGCACATGTTCATGAAAGTAAATTCCCTTTACTTTCAACCAGCTGAGATTATCTTGCTGCGAGAGCTTTCTAGCTTTATATTTCTTGAGTTTAAATATTAAAATATAAAGTGGCCCCAAAAAGTATTTGGTTGCTTCATCCACATTTTAAAAATCTATCTATCTGTCTATCTGTCTGTCTGTCAGTCTGTGTCTTCCTTAGTACCTACCCTGTCTACTTATTGTCTATCCACCCATCTACATACCTATCCTGCCTGTCTACCAGGCTACCTACCTACATGTCTATGTACCTGTGTGTCAACCTACTTCCCTACCTCTCTACATGCCTATACTAACAATATACCTGTTTTCCTGCCTAAGCTGTAAAAAAAAATATGTGTAATTTTAACTTGTATATTACTACTGTACTATATACAGGCAAAAACTGTAAAACATCTAACCAAAATTAAATGAAAAAGTAATGTTAATTTTACAGTAAAATATTGTTAATTGTACAGTTTTTAGAAGTAATAAGAAAACAAATCAATGTAAAATTTACAGATAAAAACGGTTGAATTTGGTTTACATTCAAAATGCAAATTTCAGTTTTATACTGTAAAATGTATGGATTTTGACTGTGAATGTACACTTTTCTGTACTTTTCCTTCTATCTGTCCACATACCAACTTGTCTATCTACTTATGCATCGACCTAATAGTCTACCTATCTGTCTACCTTTTTCTCTACCTACCTACCTGCCTGTCTGTATACCTACCTACATATCAATCTATAAAATACATAAAGAAATTCCTTCATTTCTAAGTGAAGTGTCCAAATACTTTTTCGCCCACTGTATTTGTGTGGGGTGCATATGTGCTCGGGGCAAAGTTTGTGTTTGAATACAGACTGTCATGCTGTCCATCTATAGAGGGTCACCTGATGTAGGTTTCTCCATGCCTGACTGCTCTCTTTTAGCTCTTTACCAGTCCCATCTGAGGGATCTGTTTGTGTTGAGGGTATCAGGTTTTGGGGCCCCTTAGAGCAGTTTGTACATTTGGCTAGAATGACTTCACCCTCCTCTCAAATTCCCACGGAATAGACCCTAAACTCACTTTTATGGCATTTTATGGTTTTCCACCAGAGTGCCAAGTCCTGAACTCAATCCAACAGAATCCAGCTTTTAAACATCAAACCGACTCAACAGTTAATGTCTAACTAGAACTATGTTAAATACTCACCAGAGAGGTTTATGTGGATTACCATAGCTGTGACAAGCCTTTGCTGTGTTTGTTTAAGGTATTTTCTACCTCATTACTCTTTATCTTCTTCTACAACCAAAAAGCAGATCTGTGTTAATTCACACTGACACCCCTCAGGGGGAAGATTTAATCCTAAATTCATTTTGACAGGCAGGACAATCTGCTGCAGGATTGTTTGCATTCAATTCTAAAATTAAAAGTCCTGTCATCATTTACTCACCCTCACAATGTATTGGTTTCTTCTATGGAAAATGGAAGAAGACATTTTGGAAAACATTTGTCAAATGTTGTAAAGATGTAAAGTTCTTCAAAATGTGTTTTACAGAAGAAAGAAATACAAATACAAATGAGAGTTAATGAAGACACTACACTACTGTAAACTACATTTCAAAAGTTTGGGGTCAAGTTTTTTCTTTGATTTATTAAAGGGTGTCATATATCACTTTACTTCCATGTCATAAACCAGTAAAAACTAAGTTCATCTTTTGGAACACAATTTAAGATATTTTGGATGAAAACTGGGAGGCTTGTGACTGTCCCATTGACTGCCACGAACACTGTCAAGGTCCAGAAAAGTATGAAAGAATAGTCCATCTATCATTGGTATAACTGTATTGCTATAAAGCAACAAGAATACTTTTTGTACAGAAAGACAACAAAAATACCAACTTTATTCAGCACCGTTGCATCACTGTAAGACTCTGACATTGATGCGCTGATTGTGTTCAAATAAAAACGTAAATACAAGTAGAAAATGTATCCTTTTGTTGTTGCCAACACAGAAGAGCATTTTCCAATTTGGGGTTGAGTTAAAAATATAAAAATTAAGAACCCTTAATTGTAAAATATATTCAAATAAATATAAAAATTGGTATTTTGAACTGTAATAATATGTCAAAATAGTGCTATTTTTGACTAAATAAATTCAGCCTCAGCCTGTAAGTATAAGAGACTTCGTTTTAAAAAGACCCCAAACTTTTGAGCTGTTTTTAAAACACCCTTGGTGTTTTGTTTTTAGTCAAATACTAAGTTATCTCTTTGATTCCAGTCTATGATGTCATGCTGTTTGTTTTCGCTTCTAAGCATTTAGACAGGCTGACAATTTTATGACATTGTGCTGTAAAATGCCTTTCATTGTTGCATGTATCATTGTGAGCAGAACACGCATCAGCAAACAAGCATGACTGGCACAGCGTCGGATTGCTTTTGCATATATCAAAATGTTGATTTCTTTTTGTGTATCATTGCATCTGTTTGTTCGGTACAGATTGGCTCGGGTATGAAATATGAATTGTGCTTGTGAATTGTTGGTTTATGTGATGTCATGTCGCTCACAGAAATGGAATGGAATGTGAGTTTATGGCAGCTCTGTCTGTTTGGTTGGATGTCTCTTAAAAGATTTCTTTTGCCCCTGTGTCTTTTTTGCTCTTTTTTTTTTCATGATCAGGGCATCACCTTTGAAGAGTTCAGGTCTTTCTTCCAGTTCCTCAATAACCTCGAAGACTTTGCCATCGCCATGCAGATGTACAACTTTGCCTGTCGATCCATTGGACAAGGTGAAATACTTTGGACCTGCCACTGTATACTCAAAATCGTACTATACAGGTTAAGATAACCAAGAAATGAGCTGATCCTGTTACTCTAAATTCGTGGAGCAAATTCACTATTTGAATGCGCCTCTCTTTTCCTTCCAGATGAATTTGCTCGGGCAGTGTATGTCGCAACAGGCCTCAAGCTGACCCGTCACCTTGTTAACACTATTTTCAAGATATTTGATGTGGATCATGATGATCAGCTCAGTTACAAAGAGTTCATTGGTATCATGAAGGACCGGCTGCACCGTGGAGGCCGGGTAAGAGTTATTACAAGCGGTCAAATGTCATTCTGAGCGCTAAGGACAGTATCACTGCAACTATAGCACCACCTAGTGTTAAGTGGCTGCTATATCTGTACAATGAAGCCTATTCCTTTAGGGTTTTTATCATTAATATTGGGACTATTTTTAATCGTATTATTTTCTTCTGATAAAAGCATTTTTCCCCATATTTTTTTGTTCTATTGTTTGTTAGTAGTTAAGAAAAACTTGTGTTTCTTTAATAGTAATTTTGACAGCTAAAGTATGACTAATTTTCTCTCTTTTCTGCAGGGCTATAAGGCTGTAGAGCGTTTTACTTCATTTAGATCGTGTCTGAAGAAGGAACTGGCAAGCAGATAAGTAGCCCTATATATATATATATATATACACATTACCACTGAACAATTTGAAGTTGTTTTTTATTTATTTTTTCATAAACATAAAGTTATGTTTACAAAGACTACATTTATTTGATCACAAATAGTATATCAATAATATTTTAACATATAATATTATAATTATATTATTATTTTTCCAAAACAGCACTTGCTGTAATAGAATAATTTTTAACATCATTTTTGATCAATGTAATGCATCCTTGCCAAATAGTTTTTTATCAGTAGTGAAAATAGTGAAAATCTAAATTTTATGAGTGAATAAGTAAAGGTTTTAATGATCTTTTTCCCCTCATTTTCCCTTGCACCAGGTGAATGACGATCAGGAACGTGGCTTTTCTAATGAAACTGATTTGTCTGCTCTAGAAATGTTTGAGAGAAGACATAGTGCTACAGATTCTGTCATGAAATCTACCTCCTCCTCTTCTGATTTTGAAACCTTGGGAAACCCGGATTGGAATCGTGTCTCTGCAATCAGCGTTCTGCACTGCATGTTTTGGTGTCTACACAGGCCTGCATGATCAAACTTTATTCTGTAATCAGCTATTAATCTATTAATAATTTGCATGTAACCTGGAGGATGGCATATCTCTCTGCCTTGTAACCGAACCTCAGCTGGTATGATTTTTGTATGTTTTGAATTTGCACATGGGTGTCACAGCAAAGTAAAGTGATCATTTTCACGCATTTTAATAGACATGTTTTAATGTTCAATAATGTTACTCATTATGGCCTATTCATCATATTTATACTGTAGTAAATTGCATCATAACGTACATTTCATTATGCCAATTACAAACAAAGCTTTTTTTTTTATATTTACAGGATTGTTTAAATAAGCGATAATACTTCATGGTATTATGCTACAAATATCATAAATTGGGTGTAAAAGAGATTATGTAGCTCATGTAGCATTAAACCCAATAATGGACATTGCCTTAATCTAAAATTGTTATTTTCTCACACAATTTATTTTTGAACCTGTAGCCTATATGAGTCTACAAAGATTGTTCACGATTGACTTGCCATTTGAGGCAATTAATAAGAAGTCTAAGCACGCTTTTTAAGACTGAACTGTAATGCAAGCACCTAACAAATACAGACTTGAAATGTCAGATTATGAGAGTCAATAAAGTGGTTTCAATATGCAAATTTATCAGTGTTTTCGAAGTTGTGTGTGATTCAGAATGACATTTATAGGTTACTTATAATATTCATATCTCTGTACACGGGTTACAATATTATTTTTCAATAGACGTATTATGCATATTTAAAACGTTTATAGGAAAAATAGATAATCTGCTGGTCACTGTATTTATTACATTTATTCTGAACGTATGTCTTCAGGGCACCGCAAGTGCTGTTTTCTGGGTTATTACAAATATTTTAAACATTTCCTAAGTAAATAAAAAAATCTGAACAGAGTGAGCAGCTTACACTCTTAGTTTACACTCATGTCGGAACCTTTATAAAGAGTAGGCAGTTTCACTCCGGACGCTTGTTAGTGCTGTACCAATTCACGATAGAACCCTACAGACATATGTTAACTTAAATTAAACGTATATTCTTTATTTGCTGTTATTTTTAATATGTATCTGCACATTATATTTGTGTTCGAAAGTCTAAAATGTGACGTTCTGTCTATTTTGTTGAGGAATACGTATTCTCTCTTTTGATTGGTTGATTTGTCACGCGTCGCTTGACTTGCATTATGGGTAACTGCGTGTTTGGCAATACTTTAAGTATATTTATATTGTTGTTACAATAATAACAAAGTATTCGACATTATTTATAGTATATATAAACCGGAACAATAAGAACAATGCTAAAAATTCCATTTCAATATGACAGTTGTTTTTATCATCAATGATAATGCACTACCGAACGTGGAAATATATCTTATTATACCCGAAAAGTTAACCTCACCAAGAGAGTTAACCAATGTTACCAAATCTTGGATATGTTGGTAAATAAGAATATGCCCAATATTTGAGATGTTACTGTTCTAAATGCAGTTTTGTGTGGAGTGCTTGTGGTGACAATCTGGTTACCGTCTATGAGACACCTAGCGTCAGAATAGACACGAGCTGGATTTGCTGAGAGAAAGTTAAGACTATACTTTCAGGGATCATTTCTATAGTGATTAACTAGGAAATGTGTTTCGAAAGTGATGCGTCTCCCAAACCACGATGATGAATTAAGATGCTCCTTTCTGAGCGTGAATCGGATGTAGAGTAATGATTCAGTTCATACGCTTTATATCATTGATGAACGTTCTTTGCTGCTTTATTGCGGCGAGGAGGAGAGGAGCATGATCAGAGTGGCTTTTACTGAGTAGAAAGTAAGTCTGCAGTTAAAATGAATACTTCAGTGCACATTAATAATACTTTTTGAATACTTAAGAAATTTCTAACTAAATGTTGGTGTTTAGATATAGATTTTGTAGTAATTTATATCCTGTTCTTAGTTTTATGTGTTTAATATCTGAAGATGTGACACCTAGTGATACAGAAATAACCTACTTTTCAAGGGGTCGTATAATGCTGTAGTAAAGATTATTATTTGGTGCTACAGAACATGTTGAGTTCGGATCATCTTACAGATTCGTTCATATGAACGAATCTTTTTTCGAGTCATCTCTACTGATTTATAATAGCGAGTCATTATATATAGTTCAGTGGTCATCTCTTTCATTTCGTTCATTTAAAAAAAAAAAAAGTATAAATTAAATGTTTTTCCCTAACACATTTACTGTGTACGCACACGCTGATCACACTACAGACAATACAATACTGTAATGCTATAAGAAATAATAAAAAAAAAGATTTATTAATTGTTTACCTGGGTCTTCAGTCTATGATTAGCTCACCTTGTCTGAAAAGTCTTTTTTGGCCATTCGTTCATAACGTGACAGCCCCAACTCCATCAAATGGATTTGACTGTGTTTGATAGGCTTATGGGGCTCTCACGTCACGTTATGAACAAACGACTCAAAGTCAAAGACTCGAAACAGATGAACTAATTCCAGTAAGAACCTGGCGGAGAATATGACTGAATGAATCACTGCTGGAGATGACTCATTATTCCCAAGTAACATTAAAGATTCGTTCAAAATGAACTTATGCTTTAATGTTAATTTTTTTGTAGTTCCTCTATGTCGAACATATTGTTTTCCCACAAAGTCCCTCTTTCCAACCAGCACAGTCTGGTCTGATTGGCCAGATGACCCAGTGCATTGATTGACCGAACACCACAAGCACACATTGAAAATGTTAACACCCCTTTCCATTATCACGAGTTCAGCCTTTAAAGTAAATATAAAGACAGTAATGTCCTTAGTTTTACCATCAGTTCAAGCCTGAAAGAGGAACAGAGTCGTGTGACAGACAGCGCTTTATTGACTCCACTGTTATGTGGAGTCAACACACAAGGCCCCTTTAAACAGGACATGTAATTCGCTGTGTGTGCTGTGAAACCCATTTATTTAAATGGCTTAAAACTATAATAATTGAAGTTCACATTTGAAGTTCCAATAGCAAATACTTAAACTATTTACAAAACATACTTACAGTCCAAGATTCAGAAGTACCAGATTGTCAGAGCAAAGACGAAATTGACTTTTTTATCTTTTTTTAGAAATAGCTTTTCCCTAGCCAGCTTGTACTTTCACAGAACTGTTGCACAAATTCGAACATCTGGGTTGTGCTGTTCTGTTGTAAGTAATCTTAATCTTAGAGGAGAAACAAAAATGTCGAGTACGTGGAAAATAATGTTTTTCTTTTTTGCACTTTAAACCGCATAAACACATTGCATTACACCAAATACACTAAATAATGTTGTTTTTAGAAACATCATATGACCCCTATCATGCCTCGTTTTGTAAATAGTGAGTACTCTAGTGCTCTAGGCCAGTGGTCACCAACTCCACTGTTCTGCACTATTTATCTCCCATATTTAACACAGCTGATTCAGATCAGCTCGTTAGGAGAGAGATCCATGAACTGAACTGAGTGTGCCAGATAAGAGACACATCCAAATGTGCAGAGGCTGTACCACTGCTCTAGGGTGGCTGTATGATATTTCTTAATGAATTAGTTTCTGTATTGAAATTATTGGTTCACTTGTTCCGGGTACTGAGCCGGTCAATGTCAAGTGGTCACGTGAAAAAAGAACGAACGACTCAAACCCGAAGACTCGAGAGATGATCTAATCAATTCTGTTTCCTGCTCAGGCTGCATAGGTTAACATTACGGGGCTGTCACGTGATGAACGAACGACTCAAACCCGAAGACTTGAGAGGTGAACTAATCAATTCTGTTTCCGACTCAGGCTGCATAGGTTAAGCTTATGGGGTTGTCACGTGATGAACGAACGGCTTGAACCCGAAAACTTGTCAGATAAGAGGCGAGGTGAGCGAATCATAGATTAAAG
>JAUCMS010000001.1:8408428-8418945 GCA_032357445.1 Enteromius radiatus
GTCAAATTCTAGGGTTGTAAATGGACCTGTAAAACCGTTTCTGGGCATTTTTTCCCCTTACCTAAGCTACATACCTTTATGTACATATCAGACAACAATTTAAAATATTCTCTCAATGCATTCTATGGCACCTTTAAGAATTCAGACATCTTTGAGATTAGATTAGCCTAAATTAAATCATTAAAACACCCCAGTGATTACATCAAACAACCACTCTCTAATAAGTTAATCTTTCTCACAAGTCCACTAAAGTGCCTTGGTGAAAACTGTGTGTAATTCTTGTTTATTTCTAATTTAAATAAATCAACACCTCTTTCTGTTTCCACATTGGCTTAAAACAAACATGCCACTGCAAGCTATTTTGTGTCTATTATACTTTCACTTCACCTTCTCATTCTAACAGTGCTGAGTTTTGTCATCTCTGAGTCAATTCTGAAAGAAGCATGACTATTGTGCAACAGGAATGTGAAAGAAAGTGTAATCATATAGAGACAATTCGGTTGGGTTGACTTACTTGAAGCAGTAGGCAGTGGTGAGAGGTTTCAGAACACCCTGTGTCTGGCTGTGGTCTGTCCTGTATAGAGGGTTTGTGTATTCAGCCCTGTTCTCCCACAGGTGCGGCCACAATGAGTGTGTTCGCTCTTGTAGCCTGCATGGTTCACAAAGAGGGAGACTGAAAGAGTAAACTAGCACATAAAGGTCATGAAACCAAGATAGTACAACAGTTATAACAAGAAGTTGCATTTCCTTTTGTTTAGAACCAGATGCTATATCAACTGCTTACCACATCTATTAAAAAATAAATAGATGAAAACAGCTTTTTAAAGCAGCTATACTACTGCCATGTTGAACTGGTCCACTTTGCAAGCTATTCTGGTGATAAAATAGACAGGAAAATATCATCTAAAGCATTTAAACGGATGAACCTTTAATGATTGCTTTGACTGGTATAATTTTTTATACCAGTCAAAGCAATTAGGGTTAACCACTGTTTTTAATGCTCCAAAAAGCGGCATCTAGTGGCAAAGAATAAATCTGCTTTTTCATTTAGACCAATGCAAAAAGACCAACAGATGGAAAGGAAGTAATGTTTCATGTTGCGGTCAACATGAGTGGCTTGGGACTTGTTTTAAAAAGTTGAATCTTTCTTTTGAGAGACAATAACTTTATATACGGTGCACTTTCAGATTTAAAACTTTGCAGGATGGTTTCATTCACTTAGAGCTGTTACACAATGCATGAAAGGTCATTTTCAAAAATCCATAATAGGAGCATATTAATAAAACAATATGCAAAAAGTACCTGGATGACTTGCTTGTGAGATTCTGAAGGTTTGTTTACTAACCCATGAGGCCACAGGAGTGGAGTTGTGAATAGCAGTGAAGTGATGCGAGACTACGACCGATACTGGTCACATGACAATGAAAGCATACAAAACACCTGCATTGCTACTCGAACGCAGAGAAAATGCCAGACAGTGCTCAACTGGCTGAGGGCAAAAATATGCTAATTTTGAGTTTGTCCATCAGCGGACATGGGCCGGGCCTAAGCAATATAACATCAAACTACTCCGAAAATGTTATCTTTGTACGGTGGTTGTGACCACACATTGGACACATTTATATCCTATCCTATTTAACGGTTGTGATGCAAGTATAGTACCTGCTAGGCTAAATTATTTTTAACGCAGCTTTGTATTTTTGAGTGTATCCACAGGATTAGCTCTTCCATTTCTGAATGACAAATATGGAGTACATCCTGCTGGTATGGAGAATTATGTCCTCATGCAGACAGAACCTATAAACAAGTTGGCTATTGGCTGTACAGACTGTTCTATCAATACTAGTACAGCAACATCTCAACATCTCATCAACAAAATCAGAAAAAAACTATCCTACATGTTCTGACACGTTGAGGTGCAGTTGAGCAAGCAGCTGGTGTGAGTAGAAGCCTGGCAAATTTTGCTGATCCTGTTCCCCCTCTTCTTTTGCTGCAATCTATTGTCATACAATTAGCGAAATGTGTTTTTCCTTTTTCTTTTACCTCAAATCTCTCCTCTCTTTCTGGCAATTGCAGATGAAGTTCCCATACTGGCAGGAGTAGATGTGTGTGTGTAGCTGTATGAGGAATCGCTCATTGAACTCAAACGCACAGGGGAACTGCTGCATCAGCTGCCACACGCACTCCAGAAACTGGTCCATGACTGGAGAAACCTCCTTAGGGTCACCATCAAGGTGAGCGTACCTGCAGGAATTTTATATAATAAATGAGTAATGGTATAGTCCACCATCCAACCTTTCCATCTTTCTTTTCTGAGATTTCACTGGTAGTTTTGGATATTCCAACTTGGTGCGTCACATTACAAAATAAACAAGAACCAGTGGTGTTTGTTGTCACTGATGAATAACAACTTAAACATTACACAAAGTTATTGCCTGGATATAGAAGGCATTAAATATGCTGTAGCCACTGTAAGCCTTTGCTATAAGGGTAATAGGCTACTTGAGCAAAAGATTTCTCCTTTAACATTTTGTCTAAGAAAGTGTTTGCATTTGGGGAAACTGACCATGTAACATTTCATGATTGGAGCGTAGAGCCTCAACTAAAGCTTAGAGATGCAGAGGCTAATATTGCATCCTGCATGACTGATGGTTTAATCACAGTATTTGCTATGGATTCAGGAATTATACAATTCAACAAATTAAAATTAACTGCAAGCAGTACGTGGTGTCCAACATGTGAGGCCAGAAACATGCAAAATTGAAATGAAAAACACAAACCTGTGGGAAAACTTGTGTCCAAATGATACCCAGTCCTTCTCAATCAGAACCTACAAGAAACAAGACTTGTCACATATTCAGTCTTAGATGATGTTGGGCTAGCACAGAACAAAGCAAAATGAATCAGTCATTATATTATTGAAGTTATTATTACCATCAGTCCTTTGATCGTTCTGTAGTATGGATCCAGTAGCACACTAGCCACCGAACAAGCCTGAGCAGTTCTGTCCCATCCATCTGAACAGTGCACCAAAACACTTACTCCATCCTCCGCCACTGCCTGACAACATAGATATGAAGGAATAATACATGTGTGATCATAACATAATTCAACGGTTCAGATGCAAATGTGCAATCAGAATTTTTTTTTCTTAGGCTCCTGCGTTTATGTTCAGATATTTCACTTTAATGGCAATGAGTAGAATTGAAATTGCTGAACCTACCCATGGGAGCCTGATAAAAATGTTCAGTTTAATAGAAAATTTCAAACAGCATTTAAAAGTTTTTGCATTTCATTTCTACTTACTCAATACTCAGTTGTTTTTAAAACGTATCCAACATGAGATAATGCCATTTTTTATTAGCCATGTAATTACCATGATTTTTCGTTGTCTTTTCTAATCCCTTTCAAAAACCATATGCACATTTTTTTCTTGCCTTTGCAATGAAGACTCCAGCATCTAGTACAGCTTTGATGTGTTTTAGCCACCCAGAGTTCTCCAGACCCCAAAGGAAGTCACTCATGGAAGGAACTGTGAGTTCACCAACTGCGAGACAGAAAAGGTTAATTTTTCAAATGGACAGCAAGTCAACACCAGACAAGTATCTGCTAGTATAAAAGTAACACAGATTAATCCGCTTACCATCTACAAGCTTCTGTTGGCTGCTCCTCATGACATGGATGTTTTCTATGCCAATGAACTGTAGTTTTATATTAGTGTAATGGTCTTCATTCTCATAGCCCTTCCCTGCAGCACGATTAGCCATGGCATTTAGCTGGAAATAGTTGCAAAAAGTGTTCACATCACAGTACTTTCAAATGACCCCATCTACATCTCTACAGTTTGTCCAATCTGTCCATCCACTTATTTTTCTTTTTATACTTGTTTTGTGATCTCTCACCTTTGGCCTTGTGTCCACCACATACATGAACTCGCTCACAGGGTTTGACTTCATAATGGCCTGCAGCATCTGCTCATCATCTGAGGAGCGTGCACTGAAACCAGAAAGAGGCTGACTGCTCCGACAGATTGATGCCTAGAAAACCAATGGTGTAAGAATTTAAAAATAGAAAAGTGGGCAGGTGAAGACAAAGAAAAGTTTTGCTTGATATAAAAACGAAAAATCTGCAACGGGCTGTTCTTGAGTTCAAAGGAGTGTTGTTATTTTTGCACTCACGCTGGTGTCTCTGTGGAAGTAGGAGAGAACAGGAAGGCGACCTCGACTCCGGAACTTGGCACTGCCCACAATGACAGCAGGGGAGGCTGACTTTGGCACAAACAGCTCTGACGGGTAAGTGTCACACAACTGCCAATCAAAATATTCTGATTAGAACTATTGTTTTACATTCTTATGGTTAACAGTGGCCCTGTTTATTTAGTAACACTCATTCAGGATGCATTTGCACATGCTTTATGTGCAAGGTTTATCGAAAATTGACTCTGAGCAGCTTTTCTTTTCTGTTACTGAAGAAATATAATTAATGCTTTATGTGCATGCTTTATGTGCAAGGTTTATCGAAAATTGACTCTGAGCAGCTTTTCTTTTCTGTTACTGAAGAAATATAATAACGCTATTTCACAATTTACAGTATGTTGCATAAAAGAAACAAAGTTATACGTTTTGGAACTACATAAGCTTTTACCTCTTTAAGTACTTAAAGCACAGTCTTCTACCTAGAGGAATTTAAGATGGTTATTGACCCTGAGCATGAACAGGCATTTGATAAAATACTTACTCTGTACTCGTGATTGGCTGCAGTGACGTGCCAGAGGTTGCTGGGTATTCCCATTCGACTGAATTCTGCCTTCAGGTCAATGAAGCCCCATGCCTTTTCCCTTAACTCTTTATCCAGGTTGGGGTTAAAAGAGAAACAAAACAGCTCTCCATAGCGTTCTGCAAAGAAGACATTAGTAAAAGTTAAGAAGTGTGTAGATGTCATGAGTGAAATTCTCAAAGCTGCATAGAATTGTGCTCTGACGTTGTTTGAATTTCACAGAATTTTCATGAACTGTGAACCAAGATCTTGGATTGTTTTAGCAAAAAAGGCACAGTGTTCACTTTTG
Organism: Enteromius radiatus; assembly: GCA_032357445.1. Classification (NCBI taxonomy): domain Eukaryota; kingdom Metazoa; phylum Chordata; class Actinopteri; order Cypriniformes; family Cyprinidae; genus Enteromius; species Enteromius radiatus. The sequence continues at coordinate 8,413,494 of JAUCMS010000001.1, forward strand.
ACTGAAGAAAATTCAAATATATGGATCGTTATTCATGCTTCACTAAATCATATGCGAGTAAATTTGTAATGTGTGCTACCCTGATGGTCCTTCATCTGGGACCATACGAGTACTGGCCATGTTTTATGGACAAACCACTTAACCACTCTGTTTCATCACGTGGCTTTCGATACTTCAAGTAGATTCTTATAATATAGTAGTTTTTTTTAAAAGGATATTTTTTTTCTCTGACCAAGAAAAAAAATTCGAAACACTCTAAACCAAATTTGAATGCTAAAAGATAGTATGTTACATATAACATGTTTAGCATTCACACGTTACTTTATGATTTCTGCTTATTATATTTTACCTGGGTGTGAAAGCCGGGTGAGTGAGGCCAGCACATCTAAACAGTCCTTCTCCTGTGGGATCAGCAGTCTGTAAACATGGAAGTTCTTACAGCGGATAATGAGAGGACTTCCTGAGGAGTTTGTTGGGAGTCTCTCTACACTGTATACCAAACTGTGCAGAACCTAGTAAAGCAAGAGAAATCCTTAGTGGCTGTGAAACTCATATTCATAATCATAGTTTTAGAACCTTCTTTTTTAGACAAAGATACACAGTACGTTCTATATAACATTTTTTCCTAGCTATTCGTAACTATTGTATAATATCACCAAATAACAAAAATATATATATATATATATATATATATATATTTCTCTTCTTTTTTTTTTTTACATAATTACCCAGGTCTTTAAAATTGGATAGCAAAAATTCAACTCATTTAATCCAGAAAAAAAAAGAAGAAGCTTGACTGTCTGCATGGAGAGGTTTCAATTCCTACCCAGGTCTCTTTGCGGGCCTCTGAGTTCTCTACATATATAGTGTGAGTCGAGGACAGGTATAAGGTTCCCACCGTAGATTTCCTGGGAGTCAGTCTATCAATCATACGCACATTTTCCACCTGTAAGAACACAAAAGTCTTATTTTCTAAAAAACAATGTGATGTAAATTATGTTATCAAATGTAACAGGATGTCAATTATTTTGCAATCATATAAAATACACCAAGCTTCTCTTTTTCCTCTAGCTTGGCATTATTCTTAAAGCAATGTTAGTAAATGAAGGATAGCTAGGGACAGATCACGTATGACACAGAATACATTAAATTCCTAAAAAAAAAATTAAATGGTATGTTTTTAAAATGAAATGGTCTGCTCAGATCTGCTGAGTCTCATGGTGCATCACTAGTGCTGAGGCTGAGGCTGAACCATTATTCAGATCTTGTTACAAGGCACTAGATGAAGGAAGATGGGGGCTGCATTGTGGCCTATCACTGGGCATATTCTGTCAAACCATTTATTTTCAGAGAAAATTCACTCGGTATTAACATTACTTTTTTAAAAGCATATGTTATTCAAAACGAAAGCGATCCAGAGGATGGACGCTGTATTGCGAGCATTTATTAAATACCCGAACATAAAGGACATCAGCAGTACCTTTGGTGTTCTGATGTGCTCCATCCTAGAGACGCCTGTCCAAATGATGCGCAGAAAATTAATCCGGACCGACGGGGGAATCGGGTCTTTTTCGGGTCAGAGGAACGGAGCAATTCGTCGCATGCTAGTTAAAAAAGCATCATTTGATAATGGGATGCACCGCAGGTACTGTAACTTAAGCCATGGCTCTGGCCTTAGTGCGGAGATCCGCTGTGCTCTCAGACTGGTACACGGTGGACAACACAGAGCGCACACGCACGCTATGAAATCTACTATGGCGAAGGACTGGCTCATGAATATTAAGTAAATGGCATGACGTTTGTCCAATTGTTCTCTCTGATTGGTTGAAAGGCAAACAATGATAGGTGTGCTCTTGTTAGAGGACGAATTAACGATTCTTACTTCGAGGAAGGTTTGGCTTATTCATTTTAATGAATTTACGTGACTGGACGCTTTCGGAAGGTAACTAAGCAACGTCACAAAGCACTATTTAATATTTATGACCCAATCCTTCATTGTAGTAGGATTTGTATTTCGCGTTACCTTGGATTATTTCACAACAGCGCACGCGCAAGCATCTTTGTATCCCCAAACTGGAATATATAAACTATCGCCCTTGAAATTAATGAAGATTAAGGAAAGGTGATAGAAATTGTAATATTTTAGGATATACTCTATATAAGGTTCTGAATAAAGATATATAGCATTTAGCCTATATATCTGCATTGCTTTTTTAAATATATAATTGCCTGTTTCCAGTACTTTAATGATTTACAATGATAATTGAATTAACAATTAAAGTTGGTTTTCAGTGACACGACAAAGAATCATTCGCAGGGTTAACGTTACAATGGCTGGTCACACAGTTTGGATTTTATCATGTGATATTCAGTCACGATTTTGCTGATGCATTTCTACATTTTGTAATATAGTAGTGCCAAATGTTTCACAATTTAGCACTTTGCCATATGACTCTTTCAACGTTCATTACTTCTTTCGTTTTATTATTATCATTTTCATTAAAAAAAAAAAAAAATCCAGATTTTTACCATTAAATAAAAGTGGTTTCTTGTGTTCCGATTTGTCCAGAGGGTGGCGCTAAAGGACCGCCGTGGACGTTTGTAAAAAACATATAAGCACTTTACATGTGAGAACGTTTTACTTTACATTTACAAAATATTAAAAATACTTGTCTTTCAGTAAAGAAGAACTCGGTTACAGTCTATTATAATCGATATTAATAATTTTATTACAAACACTATGATCAACATCCAATCGTTAGTACAATATTTTTTTTAATGGCTAAATAAATAAATAATACAAATGTTTGCGTGTGTGTGTGTGTGTAGTTTTAACATAAGTTAAAAATTAACTAATGATCTGTTGGTGTGATTATGCAATCTGTCCAGTCCTACTTACTTTGATCAGTGTCAGAGAAGATGTTGGTCGTTTATAATCAAAGCTGAATTCTTTTGTTTGAGTTAAAATCTTTTCTTTTTTTATGATTTGCTAGACCAATGTCTCCTACTCAACTCCCTTACTTAACCCTTTATTAAAATGGGACAGAAACTCGCAATACAACAGCTTCAGCTTTGGAAACTGGGACATCATATACAGGTTTATGTAACTGACCTCCAGTCTGACATGTCCTTCTTTGTTACATGTTGACTAGTATTGATTTTTTAAAATGTTTACTGTTGTGTACTTTGTTGAGTTTGTGTTGTTTACTACAGCAGTATGCAAGAGATAATGTCATTGGCTAGTGCTCACCTGTCATCTGTCCGCAGTTTGATTTCAACCAATCGCAATGCCGAAATATAAAGCAACGCGATTAATATTCATGAGTCCAACCGAGAACGCGACATTTAACAGGGCAGACTTGTGATATGAGGATAATATGAAATCTGACGCAGGCCTATGTGACGATAATGAGGTAAGACGAGAGCAAAAAAGATCAAGAAGAAAAAAGTTGTAAATGAAGGTTAGATAGATTACTTTTATAGTGTTCTTAATCTCTGAACTAAGCATGTTTTTGTTTAATTCAAGTTGTCAAGTTTTGTTTAATTAAAAAATAACGTTATATATTTTCATACCTGTCTCAAAATTCCCTCCAACGATTGACAAAACATTTCTGTCTCGAGTTGGTCGATAAAGAGACTGTACACTTTTTAGGGTAATGATAAAGTTGTTTGCTTAGTCGATGAGGCTAAGAAAGTGCCTGTGGTCGATGTTTTAAGAAAATACTCCAGCTGAGGCTCCAGTCAGAGCTGCCTGTAGGCCATGATGGACAGCTTGCTGTGGCAGTATCTTTTCTCTGTCACTCTGCTTTAACAAGAGCAGACAAGTAACAGAACATAGTTGCTTACACTTGATCTTTTTCTCTTGGTCCTCTTGGTTCTTAGTGATGTGGTAAGCTAAAAGGTTTTGAAGAGTAATCTATTCACAAATGCATTTACATAAAAATAATTTATGCCAGAATTTAACACCAATAAAATGAGACAGTGAAGGATAGACTTTACTCATAATGTAAGTGGGGCATTTATGTAATTCCTACACACTGTTATGGAGTTTTTGTCTGCTTTTTACCAGAAAGATGTTTCAGCTGCGTAATCGGTATGTTGTTAAACAACAATACATTCCATTGAAAGCACTAAACTTCTGTCCCTCACAGCCTTGTTTTCATTCCCGCCTAAAATTAGACATGGAACCATGCTGACTTAGGTTTATTATATTGTATGCATGGTGAATTCATTTAAATTGGACCAGAAAATGTTGGAGTGTCAGTTTTCTATTTCCATATTTGACATGTGGAACCTGATTTTACTGGTCAGAGTTTGCTCGGGTGTGTCCTGTCCATATTGGCATTCTAATTATTAATTATAAAGGTAATATATGTGTAGTAAACACATAAATCTCTAACAATATCATGAATGTTATATTGATGGCTTCTTTATTAAAATGCAGACACCTGCAATGATTTTATTAAACAACAGGCATCTCTGTGCTCTATATGATTCATTATAGACCTACCTGCGCTCACTCACTATGTAAGTGAACAGGTCCTAATAATCATTTTATTAATGGCTTGTTTTTGGTTGAGAAAATATAATTAGTAACTCTATCCACTGAAGTCTGCGGTGAGGTTGAATGCCTATGTTTATGGGCCCCCGAGAGTGCTGATGTTTCTATATAGGTTTTTAGTCTAATAGAGGGAGCCTGGGAAACATATGACCTGCAGACTGCTGGAACATGTGCATGGGTGGTCAGGATTGTGTCTCAGTTTCCCTTCTGTGTTGAAGTGAAGATGGATGCTGCTATTTCTTTCTTGAAAGCAGCAACCAAATACCTTAAAAAATTGAAATTGGACCTAAATGACTATTGTTCATGTATGAATATAGCTATCAGGTTATTTATATCTCTTCAAAACAGAACTAGCTATTGAATGTATTTGTGAGTGTGTTGGGTGAGAGTTTTAAAATGCTTTGGACAGATAAAGAGTAAAATTAAATTGTTGTTATCTACACTGTTGGCTCTGTGTACCGTACACACACACACACATAGTAAGTGTGTTCAGACTTTTTACAGTCAGTGCTGTCCTGACTGTAAAAACAGATTTTCAGACATAGGCAAACGAAACCACTACTATTCTGATCATTTAAAAAATGAATCAACACATTTACAGTCCTATGAGATTTTATGTGCTTCTTTTTTGGTTTTAAATTTACTAACAGTGAATTACTAGTAAATATTAGTGAGTTATTTATTTTAATTTCAGTAACTTCATGTACTGACATTTTCTATCATCATGTCATTGTGCTATAAATGTTTTATATATATATATATATATATATAAACTGCCACACTGCTTTTATCAAATCAGTTTTAACTTTTGAATTTTTACATTATATAACACACACACACACACATATATATATATATATATATATATATATATATTTCACAAGTTCGTAC
>JAUCMS010000001.1:8440518-8467606 GCA_032357445.1 Enteromius radiatus
GTATGTTATGTGTTATGTACTGAACTGTTATTATTCAAACATGACAAGGTAAATTCAGTTTTTCATTCTAGGGCACCTTTAAGGTTATTCTTGGTGAATTAGTTAAAAAATATCTCACCAACAGTTAAAAATCCTGTCATAATTTTCTAACCCATGTCATTCCAGGTCTGTATGACTTTAATAACTCTATTGTACTCTAGAAAAATTATCAACCGCAAACTCAGCACACGTGAGACAGATGCGTAGGAAATATTCCAACAACGGTGTCAAATCCAAATGGTAAAAATGTTTAATCCCGCACACTATCAGTCCATGCTAAATATAAAAATGTTATAGAAATATGATTTTTTTGTAACATAAGAAAATTATAAAATAAACAAATATTATATATTTATATAAATATTATAATTAATGTATTATTGTTGTCCATATGATGCAAACTATTATTATTATTACTGTTGTTGTCCATGTAATGAAAGTTTATATATATCTATATAATAATAAAAATAATAATAATAATTATGAAAGTCAGTGGAAACAGCATTGAACTGCTAGCTTTCATTATTTTGTGAATTTGTGTCATCTAAGCATCCTTATTTATTATTTAATTACTTATTTATTTATTTATTTATTTATTGTGTTTTAAAACTGTCTTGAATTAAGTTTTTTTTTCCTACCTTGTTGTTTTTTATTATTTTAACCAAAAACCTCACCAAATTGTGTTCAAAAATATTAAAAGAAAGAGTTTTGCTTCTCAAATAAATGCATTTAGTTTCATAAATGAATATCCTGATTAAGAAAATCATTTTAGCAGTCTAATTGTATATTATAGCTTTAATCTTCCAATGCAGCATCTTTATCCTCACGCCATAATCATAGCATACTGTAGCCAAGAGAGAGGGAGTGAGAGAACGACGTTACTCATAAACCGCCTACTCCCCGCTCTGTGCAAACTCCCTCCCCTTCCCTTTCCCTCCATCCCCCCTTCTGAGCGCATGAGTGTGTGTGTGTCAAGCTACAGAGAGCTTGGCTTCATGTGTGAATGTGTGTGTGTGTGTGTGTGTGTGCATGTGCAACACACATAAAGGATTAGCGTGTGCACATTTGCAAGAGAGAGAGAGAGAGGAGGAGAATAAATGAGACACTGGCTGCTTCAGCATCCAAGAGGATACCGCTGAACAGAGCGGCCATTCCCACAAGAGCTACGCATCATTCCCAACCCAGTGTTTATCGTCAGTTTGGTGTTTCTATAGCAGTATATATATTTTTTGATTTTTTTGGAAAGACTATTGCAAAATTTTTTATTTTATATAAAATATTTTATTTTATTTATTTTTCGCTGCTTTATCTCCACCACTTTCTCCTCTTATTTTAAGAGGACTTTAGCACTGGAATGTGACAGAGACCAGAGGATTTTTTTTATGTAGTGGATTTAATTTTATTATTTAGGTATTTTTGATGTTTAATTTTTCAGAAATTTCTTGATTTTTTTTTTCACACTATATTTTGTGGAGGATTTTCATCTCCTCCATTTGAACGCTGAAGGTCATGTTATGGTCTCCGAGACTTTCGCTGTCAAACTTCCATGTGAAGCTCACGGCTAAAGGACTATTCCGCAATCTCCAGCTTCTGCCGGGATGCAAGAAGACTACAGTGGTCTTCCATGCAGGTCGGGGAACCTCTCCTTTCCCTTCCTCCATCTCTCAATCTCTTCCTTCATCTCTCCCTCACCATACGCCCCTTCCCCCTCCCATATTTCTCCTTTTGACACCCGTCTCTCCATAGTTACCGTTGTTCCATCCGTGCTTTGAGAAGCATGCGGCAGCCTTCACTATTGTTTCTTTTAACAGAAGATGCTTTCAAAGAATTGTGTGTGTTTGTGGGTCTGCGTGTGTGTGAGTGTGTAATGTAGTGAAAGGCCCGATCGCGTGATCTTTAGTGAGTGATGACCGTGCCAGAAGGGCACCATGTGCAGTGCCATAAATAGAAACTGCTTGCTGTGTTTTTAATATGTTTATCTATGCTGTGCCCGCATCCTTGCATTCATATGTAAACAACATATTTACATAAACAAGGGGAACAGTATATATTGATTTTTTGTGCCGGGGATGTAAATAAAGCACAGACTAATATGATAGTGTGCGTGTGTGTAAAGATGGCTCAGCTGCTTGCTATATGCGTTAGTGTGTTCTCAGAAACACATTTTAGGGTTTAGTTGTATTTTAACTTTCTTTCTGTGTCAGAGAATTTAGTTTAGGGTTCATGTAAGGGTGCTCTATCCCTAACTGCCCGTCCATCTTTACCTCTTTCTGTCTCTAACTGTGAATCTGTTGGAGAATTTTAGTCATGGGGATTAATACGTTTTTTTTGCTGAGGTCTGCCTTCTCTTACTGACCTAATAAATGATTTTACATTCATACAAGTGTTGAATATCTCTCCAATATGTTTATAGTAACTGTTGCTTTATCAGCTCAAGTCTGTCAGTATATTACTTCAGTAAAAGTGTGGTTGAGAATTCTTGACATGTCTGGGTCAAAATTACCCCAAAATTTACTGAAAGATCAATCTTTTTATATCAATATATATATATGAAATTTTGGAAATTTATACACGTGTATATATATATATGTGTGTGTGTGTGTGTGTGTGTGTTCTATGCATTTAATTAAGATGATTATTAAAAGTATTAAATAATTATAAAAAAAAAAAACACACATACATATGTGTATTAATTTGTGCTATTTTATTTATGGGTGAAATGTGACCTAGTTATGTTCACAAATATTATCTCTCTTCCACACCAGTGATATAGATATGGCAGTCTTCATCCTCATCTGATGGAAGACACAGTGGAAAATTCCAGAATATTCTTGAACACATACATTCAGAGTGCAGCATCTCCTCATAGCTGTCTCCATAGAAACTAACATGCAGGCTCATGTGGTGCTGCTATCTACAGACCTGATATATGTGACCTGAACAGCCGGTGTGAGTGAGTGAGTGTGTGTGTGTGAGTCTGTAAGAGCATCAGCAGAGAGAACAGTTTGTACACTCCTGCACACACGGCACAAGATACTCGTTCAAATTAATCTTCATCTGAGAACACAGCCTCTCTAATCAGACCAAATGCACTGATTTTAGAGATGTAATGTTGCTTGAGCATGTATGCATATATGTACCAAACGTGCACAGTGTACTCAAATTGGGCCAGCAAAATCAGACATTCTTTCCAGCCTTCTTTTTTTAATCTATTTATTCATCTGGATTTGATGGCATGCTTTGGACTTTTTCATCCCTCATCATGCGATTTAATCTAAACACAGCCGTTGGCCTCATTCGTATAATTCCAATCCAGATTATTTCCCCGGACCCTCCTTCTCATCCTGTGCATATCTCGATAACAGTGTATGCATGAGAGAAGTGTATCTGTGTAAATAACTAGTTTTTTCAATATACACGGTGCCTGGAAGTAGAAATATTTCTTGCAGTGAAATATGTCCTCGTTGTCGTTGTTGTTTAAGAAGAGCAAATGATTAAACAAGTGAAAAAAATCACTCCAAATTGCAGTTAACCATATTACAGGGATCAGAGAAATGATGGGCGCCACCAATTTGTCACAAAAAGCAATCATCATGTTTCTGAGTTTGGGTGGAAACAGGATATCCCAAGTCTGTAGTATCCAAAGGATCCACAGAAAATCTAAATGAATGTGCGTTTTTGTGTGTGATCACACTTACCCTCTTCAGATACTCCCTTTGACATTCCAGTGAGCCAAAGCCCTTTCTTACCCCATTCCTAATAGTCATATCTAAAGAATGAATAAATAATAAACTAAATAGTTTGGTTTGAGGTTGTGATTATGTCGGTATGTCATTTTATCACAGGCCCTGGTCAGCCATGCTCGGATAGGTACTGTAACATCACCAAAATGACAAGAGATCTTATTTAGTCATCTCCCAGTCATTTAGACTGGGAAGTATTTGCTCAAAATCTGTATGATTTTAATAGTTCAACGCTAACAAAAATAGTAAAAATGTCATAGAGTAAATTTTATATAAACTGTTTTTATCTAGTCAAAATCATTATTTAATATGACTGAATCAACTAACAAAATGTATTTATTATTTTTATTTAACCATTATAAATGCAATGTTTTTGAACACTCCAAAGAATTAATTCTATTCTATCCCTGTTGAAACATGCTGGTTAGGTATGTTTTGAAGCACGGCGGCTGGTTTGAGCTGGTCTAAGCTGTTCCTTAGCTAGAGCTTGTTTAAACTGGTCAGTTGCTGGTCCTAAGCTGGTCCTGAGCAGGTGCTAGTTGCTTAGGACCAGCACTTGACCTGCTAAGGGCCAGCTTAAACCAGTTAATGACCAGCAGCCATCCTTTAAAACATACTTAATCAGCATATGCTAGGATATCTTTAAATACCATTTAAATGCCATGATAATCATACATCTAGTACCGTGGTTTTTCTACCTGATTCCACAACTGTTTGATGGTACCTTCACAGTACTTTTTGTTCACAGTAAGGTTTTTTAGGAGGGTCATTTTAGGTTAAATAACACAGCTAATAGTGTATCGTTAGAAAGTTTTCTCTCGCTAGATGTAACTATTTCACATTTAGATTGAGAAGGTGGGCCATTATGTATTTGGTCTCCTTTTGAATGTATGGCACTGCTTCGGTCAAAGTGAGATAATTCTTTCCATTAAGCAAAACGCTGAAACGTTTATTCAGGCTTTCCTTCAGAATGGGTGCATAATTTCCTCATCTGCCTTCCAGTAATTATGTGGAAGAGTGGAAGCCTTTTTTTTTTTTTTCTGTGGAGGCTTGCGGTTTGCTGGTTGTATGAGTATGTGTGTGCGTGATGTTTAATCTTGCAGTGTAATGAAAAGAGGATTGCTCAGAGAAACAACAGCATCAAAGGAGCACCACTCTGTCTGTTATTATAACCATGAACATATCCGGCCTGGGTGTGGACACGCTTGACGGAGCGTGTGTGTTTGGACGCCTGTGGTAGAGCCCTACTCAGTGTGTATGTGTGTGGTAGCTAGTTACGATCTGTCTCCAGTGGAGTGTTTGGGAGACAGCAATCACAGCATGTCTCCTGTCACGGTAGACCATCATAAACACTTATTACGAGGCCTAGACTGCACACTGATTACATGCTTCTTATGGACTTATCATGTTCACACACAGACACACACACACACAAGCAGAGACTATGTGCTCCCGCCTTCATTTTGCACAGTGAATTATGATGTTTTTGATGAATTTGTAATCTTGTAAAGCCACGTTCTATCTGTTTATAATGTGAACCTGAACCACAAAGTCGCTGGGGTATATTTTTAGCAATAGCCAAAATTATAGATTTTTTTTATATACCAAAAATCATTAGGATATTGAAGTAAAAATCATGTTCCATGAAGATATTTTGTACATTTTCTACAGTAAATATATCTAAACTCATATTCCAGATTTTCAAATAGTTGTATCTCAGTCAAATATTGCCCTATCCTAACAAATTGTAAGATCATTGTATGATAATATACACAGTAGATCTGAGTTAACCCCATAAGGTCGTAATCTCACTACCGGGCTGTTAATCGCATGTTTTTTTTATATATATATTATACATGTTGGAGAACAAATATAGACATATATAGTATCTTTTGAAAGCTTACAGTATAAACTTTTGAAATACATGCATTAATTTTGTATTTATGTTACGTGAAAATCGACGTGATAATAGTAATATTAATATAATTCAAACTTACCAAACATAGATGAATCATATATGAAATGAAAGCTCTCATTGCCCAAAATGTGTTTATGTAATTTATTTCACCGATCTAACTCCTTACAGAGAATAATGATCAAAAGAATTGCAAAAATTAAACTTATGTCTGAACACAAACAAACATTTAGGTCACATTCCTGCTCCGATTACTACTCACATGTGCTAAAAGTTGCCACAAACATTATATCAGCTTTTGGGTTTGGCTGTTATCTTTAAAATGAGACCAAATACACGTCTCTGTGAGCTTCAAGAGTTTCACGGCATTCTAATATATCTCAGATGCACCAATCAATGATTGTGATGGAGCGGTTTCTACTGGTTTGGCCTAAACATGTTTGTATTGATGGCCGATTCTGTCAACACGTAATGTTTGATTCAGCTGAAAAGCTCTCAATCTGATTTGTGTTAGCTGACACCTAGTGAAATCAAAAGAAACTTTCTGCAGACCCATGAACCAAACAGATCTTAATTTAAAAAATTCATCAAAATATGTATAAAATATTTATCAACGTAGAATATTAATAATTCCACCCATGTGTTAAAATATAGGGTATTTACTGTCAAATGAGACCATTTTTATGAATTTACTCCTGAAATCATGTATGCCAAAATCTGTAAAATACCTGAAAAATGGCAAAGAGCTTAAGAGGTTAAAAAACATTACCCTTATGACTGGTTTTGTGGTCCAGGGTCGTATGTGTCTGTGTGTGTGCTTGTGAACTTAGGTATACAATATACAGACACGCTATTGTGATAATACAGATAATACAATTTTTTTAGTTTGGACATGTGCCGAAGTGGAACTATCCCATGTAGCAAGAGAAAAAAAAATTATTATTTTTGTATTATTTATGTATTTATGTTTGAATCATTTTGTACATTTTTACATATGTATAATTTCAGGATTTATAAGAAATGGGCAAAATATACTATTTTTTTTTTTTTCATTCATTTTGTTTTATTTATGTATTTATTTAATTTTGCAGAAGAACATTTATGCTGTCTTTTATACCATTTTAAAGGTTTGGTTTAAATTACTACATTTAATTTGGGGCAATTAAAACATATAAATTAAAAATACAATTAAAATATATAAACGTGGCAATCATTCAGAAGCATAGGCCTATATAAAAGTTATCATCCATGACCTCAATACTACCACTGCACAGTTTTGTAAGGTTATTTGGGACCAAATGTATTTCTGTGCCACAATGTAGCAGAGTATCTGAGGTCAGCAGTGATGTGATCAGAGCTGATGACACAGTCCTGTGGGGTGGCAGATGTGGTCATGTGACCACAGGCAAGGGCACTGTTCAGCACTGAGTTACAGTTATTTAAGGACATTACATTTCACCTCAAAGCATACATATTCCCTCACATCACACTGAGCCAGCCACACTAGTCTTGATATTTCAAGCCTGTGTTTAAATAATTTAAACAGGAACATTCGTCAGAGGGGATCTTTGCATTATACATAAAGACTTCCAGGTTTAGAAGAAAATAGTTTTTGTATTAGATACAAAAACAAAGGAAGTATCAAATCAACAAACATTTTAATGATTGAACATCATTAATATCATTATTAAGTATTCTTATTCTTTGAGAAAATACCAAAGAATGATATGAATAGAGTGTGTGTGTGTGTGTGATTTCTGAAGTAACTTAATATCTGAAAAAAAGCTGTAAAAAGCTATGCGAATCTAAAGTCAGCTACAGTGAAAATATATCTGCCAGCAGGGGGCATCAGAGAGACTCTGATTCATGGAAGGTGATAGCTAATCGAAAAACTTTCATTATGTCATAATTTCTCTCAGATTTTACAGCTATATTCAGAAATATTCAGGTTTCAGCGTCTTCTGAAGCCATACAGTATATAGTGATGACTAGGGGTGAGAAGACTGTTTGCATATGTCAGGGATCACCACGTTCGGTCCTGGAGGGCCGGTGTCCTGCAGAATTTAGCTCCAATCCTAATCAAAAACACACCTGAAGTAGTTAATCAAGGTCTAACTAGGTATACTTGAAACTTCCAGGCAGGTGTGTTGAAGAAAGCTGGAGCTAAACTCTGCAGGATACCGGCCCTCCAGGACCGAACTTGATGACCCCTGGCATATGTTAATGCATATGACTTTGAAACAAATATTTTTAAAATATTATTTTTTTTTTCTGATCAAGAATCTATTTAAAATGCTGTAAATGATTCTGTAAAATATGTAAAAAAAAAAAAAACAGTACTTTTAGATACTGATATGCACCTTTTGGATACAAAGGTGTGCTTTCGAAAAGGTTCCAACCCCTTTGACAGCTGTTTTTCTGAGAGAATCAGACTGATTTTCTGTCCATCTTAAAATTCACACCCCTATAAAGTGTTTTTCAGTTTTTGGGTGAACTGTTCCTTTAAGAACAGCCGTCCAAAGCAGTTTACTGCATCAGCAATAGCTAATGTTCAATAATGTTCACCTTTTCACACTGTTTGTGTGTCTATTGTGGTTACTTGGCAGATCTGTGTGTGGGATATATTTTAAAGATGCTCGGTAAATACAGATTACATTCAAACAAGGACTAAATTACAGTTCTTCTTAAATGTCATACACAGAGAGGGAGTTTGAAAGAAGCTAACCAAATACCAAAATTACACATATATCCAGCTTTCATCTGTCTTCACCCTCATGTTTAATCTTTAATTATCTAATTAAGACAAAAAAGAAATTATACATGCAAAGCAATGACAGCATTGTCCTAATTTACACATATTTTTTTTCTAATTCTTGTATAATTATTATACATTTTATGATCTCATAAATAGTATATAAAAAATCATACGATCACATACGATATGAGAGATCTGTCAGTCAATATTCTTTGAAAACCTTACTTTGACTTCAGTTAGCATATGGAAGATGAGACCAAAATGCACTCTCAGTACACACACACTCAGTCTCTCTCTCTTTCTAATGCACTCTTAATGTGCTCTCTGGACCTTAGTGCATTTTCATTAAGATGCAATCCCAGCATGCACTAGGACCAGAGAGGGCGTATGTTATTTGTGTGCTGTTTGTTACTTAAAGCTTTTGTTGCAGAGCTTTCCTATTAGTCATGTTCATTTCTTTCTTATGATACAATTAAGATATATGTTTGTGGTGGATGGGTGTGTGTATTTTTTTCATAAGTGCCGTTTTTTTGCTTTCACTTTTACTGGTTGAATTGAGGAGTATATGTGATTTTGGACTGTGAAATCATGCTGAATGTAATGACCACACTGAACACGTGCTCTTTTACAGTGGACAGAAGCTCCAAAGTGCCCAAAGCTACAGGGGCAACAGCTGGACGGACACAGCAGCACAGCTCAGCTAGTCAAGGAGGACCGACAGAGGAAGAGGAAGAGAAAGATCTTCATCTTCAAAATAAGAAGAACAGTCAATGCATCCTGCATCTCCGTAAACTCATTGGTAATGGCAATCGACGCCTGGAGGCTCTCGCCCTGGTTGTGCAGCATATCTTCAATGAGGTTGGAGAACTTTACTGTTTCTCTTTCTTGCTTTTAGATGTTTCTTTGTCAGGTTTACTCCCCATTTATTTTCTATTTTTCTTTCTTGCATTGGTTTTAATTTACTGATCTTTTGGCACATAAGTGGTTTTTGGCAGAGAGCTACACAAAATAGTTATTTTTTTATTTTTATGTATAATCATTTATCATTATATATATAAAAAAAAATGTAAAATAACTGATTTTAATATATTTTAAAATCGAATTTATTCCCATGATGGTAAAGCTGAATTTTCAGCAGCCATTTCTTGAATCTTTAGTGTCACACGATCCTTTAAAAGGATCATTCTAATACGTTTATTCTTCTTTTTATCAATTTATCAATCAATGCATCCTTGCAAAACAAAACAACTAATTTCTTTCAACTAAGTTATTGTACCTAAACCTTTTAAATGTAGTCTGTTTAACATTATTAGGCATATTTTATATAATGATGTCTTGACTATTCAAATTATCTTCAATCAAGAAATCTTTGTTCCTCTGTCCTATTAGTTAGATTATCATTGCAGGTATCTCTAATTATCATTTAATTCTTTGAAAATGTAATTGGGTCAGATGCAATTAGAAAGATCCGAAATATAATTACGGATAATCAAGCATACTACAAAGGAGTCGTCAAAATGTATGTGCCTGTCTGTTTTGTCTACAAAGCAGAGAAGTAGGAAATGTTTCATATGGTGGTACCATTAACCAGCGTTTCCAGGTGTGTTGAACTTAAGAGGGCTACAGGGGGATGTTTGCGCAAATTCACTTTAGATGTCATGCATGATTTAGGTTAGTCAATAAGCCAAGCTTGACCTAACCCCTTCACACGATCTCCTTGCAACCCACCGAAACACAGGTTCTTCTATTCATTCATGCTCATCGCCATCAGATCCACACACTACTGAGCCTCTGTAGTTCAGTGGTGCACTTGTGCATTGATCTCCCTCGTTTAATTTACTTCTAACTTTCAGCCTTTGTTCTGGAAATGGAATGTGGCTTCAGCATAGCTTTGGTAGCGACTCATCTTGCCCAATATAAGTTGAATAGGAAACAGTTGATCTCTTTAAGGTCTCTTTGACTAAATGTCAGAGCCATCAAACTCTATGTATGTGGCCTGGTCAGTATCTAGGAGCGTCTGTAAAAGCCCTTTATTTTGTGATTGGCTGTATCCTGGATACAGACTTGTCACAGTGCTAATCTTCATTCATCTTCTTTCAGTTTGCAAATATTTGCAGATCAAAGGAGCTGTCAATCACTAGGTATAACTAAGTATTTAAGGTTTCTAATCAGTCTGAATAAATCAAATGTGAGGTAAACACAAAAACAATAGTAAGATAGTCACAGACTTTAACTCTCTTAGGATGTCTCAGATCATTTTTGAAAAACAGAAATTACAATTAACAAGTCTTTTTTTTTTTTTTTACATTTTAAATCTAAGGTATTTAGCTTGCCTAACCAGTAAAACGTAATAATGAATCACCAGCATTGACGCATTCTATTCATGACTGATTGAATGTCTTTTTAATGCTTTAACATCTTGATAAGAAGTGTCTCAAATGTTTGTGTAGACTAGACCACATACAGACTTACTTAGTCTTAAATACATCTATGTATTTATATAATGTCATCTTTGATCATTCTGAAACCTCTGTGAGTGAAAGTGAAGTTTCAAGCCTACTCTTCATTTGAGTGGGGAGTTTAATAACACCTTACCATTTTGCATATTGGCTTATCTGACAGAGTAGGTTTGACCGTAATCCCGCCCTCATGCGCCCAGAGGCAGAACCACAGACAGTAAAATCATCTAGATGTACAATGCTGTTCTGAATTATACACCACAATGTCTAATGATGAGTGATCTTCTGAAGGCATGAACTGTCTTGTATTTCCTGCATGACTGACTGAACTAATTCTCGATTTTGATGTTGAAATTGATTGAGGCTAGAGAGGTAAAAACCAGCGAGAATATACAAATATAAAATTCCACTCAAATGGAGAAAGTACTGGCCTACTGACGGCGGTTCCAGAGGTGGAGAAATGCGTTACGTTTTGTTGAAAGACTGACTGCAAATATTTGTTCTTTGAAATAATGCCCATCCATAAATCACGCGCATGGCTAGGAATGTGTATTAAGTAAGTGAATAGGGTCAATTATGATTTCGAATTGACTCTAATCTGCCTGAATATCTAGGTAAATGCTGTTAGCTAGGTTTGAAGTTGGGAACTAATTTAAGCTTATGTGAATAAATGTTAGTGTAAAAGTATGGTAATGGGTTACTCATTGTGTGCACCCCACACCCAGTCTAGTAATCTTCACCCCAGGCGTACAATTACACCCTGAAACCCACAACTTTCTTTCATTCTTTATTTCTTTCTTTCTTTTTCTTTTTAAAGTCAGCTCATTTTAACCATCTCATTCCATGCATTCCTCAGCGTCTTATATATAATGTAAATTTGTTATCTTATCTCCTTATCTCTCAATAATAGCAAGCCTTCCCACATCAGTCCTTCTTATCAAAACAGCTTAAAAAAACACCTTATAGTATATATCACAAATTTTGCACTTCTACTCCAGATAGCCCACTAACAGTCACATATTGTCTAGAAAACATAAATCTTTCTACTCATGAAAAAGGGAGACTTTACTTTGGGGAAAGTTGACAGTTTTAGCCCTCGTGTCAACCCACAGTGATTAATAGTGAGCACAGAGGAGGAGGGATGTTGCTGTGAGGAATGCACCAGCTGCTACTGAGCCCCAGGGGGCGGGATTTGGAGAAGGGGTGTGGTTCATTTTCCCACCTCACTGCTGTTTGGCTGATAACAGTAGAGCAATGTGTCTCTACTCACCCACAACTTACACTTTACCTTATTTCATAGAATATAGTTACATGTCATTTTTGATGCAGTTTTTTTTTTAATGAAAAATATCACTGTGGAAGTGTCCATTAAAAAAATGCAAAACTAGTTGAAATAATATTCATTCAAGCACATGCAAACGGGCTGCTTGCTTATCCTTGAACTGTCATCAAAACTATTGCATATGGATTTGATTCAAATCTAACTTTGAGCAAATACCTCATTCCTTTTTAAGTGAATAATTTTCCCCCTTTCTAAATACTCATTTGTTCTGAATCATCATGTATTTTTCTTACACAGCTTTGCAGACTTGTAACGGTTCCCATGTTGACCACATTACTATATAAACTCCAATACACCAAGCAAGATTTATAGAACAGCCATGTTATGTATCTCTGATATCACCTTTGGATTTACTTCTTTCCTATGTACCCTGGCAAAAAGTGATTCTCCTATTACTTTGCCCTCAACCAATCAAATTGCTTGACCATAAAAAAAGAAAGATTTTCTTCATAACCACACAACCGCCTTTTCCACCTACTCACTCTTTCAACATTCATCTTTCCGTTTCCTCTTATCTGAGTTTCCACTCCCTTTCTCTTAGGAGGAATACGGGAGCAGGCCTGTAATAGGGAGGGAATGGTTTCTAATGCAGCGTGCCTGGAGACTGATGCTGACAGACCAGTTTTTAGAGTAGAGAAGGAGGAAAGTAGTGAAAGATTGTTGGGCTGTTTGACTGGTAGGGGAGAAGAGAGAGCAGGAACGTGAGTTTGAGGAGAAGATGGGCTCCTCTGGGAGCAAACCTGGCCTGAAGAAGCTTCCTGGCTCCAAGAAGAATCAAAAGGTGCAGTTTAGTTCCTTTGAGTGGTTATTCTGCAATTACTCCCATTGGCGGATTTACTAGTTGCGTGCTACTCTGTTTCTCAGTAACTTCTTAAAGGCATTTTTGGATTATTAACTTCCTGCTTATCAACCAAGCCGTTGTTTATCTTGTTAGGTGATTCATTATGGTTTGTGATGCAGTTGTGTATCATGTGTTGTGCATATGGAGTAATCTTTGTTTATGTTTCCAGTTTGTGAGTTTAGCATTCAAACTTGTAGTGCACAATCACATGCTTGCTTTGAGTCACATGAGTCTGTAGAAGATGTTCCTTCTTCTGTGTTTTGCCCATGCAAAGTTTATTTTTGTATAGTTTCCTCTTTTCTCAGGCCATGAACTAAAGGTGTATGTGAGTACAGTAACCAAAACAGGGAGTTTGGATGCAAGGTCTGAGTGTCAGCGTGTTCTGTTATGTTTGTCTTTCATGTGTTCTGACAGTCTTTATCACAGAACATAGTAATCTCTCCCAGGCCATGTGTTCTTTGGCTATGTAGAGGTTACTGTAACATTAAGCGTCACTTAATCACAGACACACACATACGTCTTTCCTACCTCACACTGACCCTTGATCATGCCTGCAGATAAGAAACTGATTTCGATGGTTCTTATCCAACAACAACAACCCGTTCTGCCAATACTGACGGTGTCCAGCTGAGAGTAACATGTAATGCATGATATCATTGCAAAGGCTTGGGGACTGCCGAGTGTTTTATTCATCATTTTAATCGAATGTGACTTTATATTCATTGTGTAAAATTAATCGAGAAGTGACTTGTTTTTTTTTACAGTATGTTTGAGCAGCATATCTTGAATCTTTTTATGCTTTTGGGGAAATGAGTGGTTATTTTGTTTTAGGGTTTTTTTCTCTCCCTTGTTTTATTCTTTTTTTTTTTGTTTGTTTTGTAATGTATGTCAAGCATACTATCAGTTCAGTTTGTTAAACCTTTTAAATTTGTTTTATGTCTTCACATTCTCAATTTAAAAAAAAAATGTATTAACGTGTTTTTATTAATAATAGGTTTTTGTTAATTAACAGCACTGTCCCCTATATGTGTATTTTTTTAGGTTGTTATTTATTTAACAAAAAAAAAACATGATTAAAATATTGTAAAAACAATTGCATTGTGACGAGCTATATTTCTAAATACTTAAAACAACACACATTATTATTATTATTATTATATTTCATTATTTATATTTTGTATTAATAATGAACTATGCACCTTTTATGACCTTATTTATTTAACCAAGTGGAATATATGTCTGTATTTTTGAAAGGACATATATCCGTATACAGTATATTCTAGAAGTCTAATACTATACATTGTGTTTACCCAAAATCTTTGTTAGATATTTAATTGCCAGCTATGCTTTCACATTTTCTTGATTTGTTAGAGTGACTCATTTTTGGTTTTGTGTCCTCTGTTATTTGTTATAGCGTGAGGTGGCTGTCAAACAGAAGGAAGAACTTTCTGTCCAAATCAACAACCTGCGAGAGCAACTGGGTAAGCAACACATGTCCAGTCACACAGAGAGGCTTGGTTATTATGTCCCTTCTCAAGGCTCACAGACCGTAAGCTTTCATCTTGGTTAGATAACTGTCATTTAACAGGTGCTTTTATTCAGAGTCGCTTGAAAAACACTAATTGTAGGGAAAGTCTCTGTGAAAAACCTTGGAACAATAGCCTTGCTCAAGGGCACAATTCTGATAAAATTGGTCTGTGTGAAAGAATGTCTAGTTTCAGAGTCACACCTAGTTGAAATTGCTGAATATATTTTAGTACTTTTTTTCTTATGGATTATTTACCTGAGCTATATTTACTCTTCTTTAGAAAATGTTAGATTCTACTGATTTATGTATTTTTATTTTTTTATCATTAACACCATTTCGCTCTTTTGCCTTGCTGTGGTTTGCAAGTCGCATATTTGGTTTTGGATGATATTATTCTCTACATTCCAGAATGAGGCTGTTTCATGTGTTATCCTGTTGAATTCTCTGCTATGATGAGCATCTTATTGATGGAAGTGAACAGCTCATTGTTTAGAACCAGACAGCAATCCCATTCCACCTGTTTTATTACGCCCTGTAGACGTTTGACAGCCTTTTTATTGTGTTTGGAGTTGGTGTATTTATTTGTGTGTTAGCAACAATATATGACTCCTCAATGCATTCGTACCTTGAACACAAATACGCACACATTCTTGGCAAGCCTGGACACACACACACACATTTCTAATGCTGTAGAATGTTAAGGATGTGCAGCTTGTTATGTTTAATTAGTCTAGTCTTCCACACTGCCATGGCCTTTGGCTTCAGGACAAGTGTGAGGGATGTGTGTGGTGTATGAGGAATGTTTCACTCACACTGGCTCCTGTTTGCAAGACTGAAGGTGCAGTTGGCCAAATGTTCACTGCCCCTTACCTCACAGAATTCAAAGAAATAGTTATGAAGTAAGCCTCAGAAATACATGTATGCTAGGCTTAAATGTCCTTTGAAAATTTGAGAGAAATCCTAACTGTACCTAACTGTGCAAATTTGTAATTATGCAGTTTTGATGGAAATTTCAGTTTTGTTTTTTTTTTAAATAATAGAATTCTTAATGCAGTATTTTCAATCTTGATTTTACTGAATATTTAGTTAATTAAATTAGTTTCATTCTAGATTCTATTTATAATTTAAGGAATTAAACCATCAGTATTTGTATTATTATTATTATTATTATGGAATTTATGAATATTTTGTATTAGCTTTTAGCTTATGTTTTCATTTCTCAATATTTACATTTTTTATTTCTTTTTAGCAATTTTCTTTTTTCAACTTTAAAACTGCTAGAAGTGAAATAAAACATTTTTATTCTATATAGAAATGTCTAGAATATTTCCATTTTATCATTTTTTTTATTTTATTTAATCTTTATTTCAGTTAACAAAAACGATTTTCAGTAGTTTTAACTTTTAATGATTTACTCTAGGTTAAATTCTAGTTTTTATTCTCTTTGGCGAATAAAACCCATGATATGTTCTAGATTTTGTGTTATATTTTACTGGCTCTTTAGGGAATTGACCATAAAAACTCTTTTCAACATCTTTAAGTTGCTGAAGTAGAATTTAGAATAGAATTCTGACAAACAGCTAGGTTCTATTGTGGATTTTACTGACTTTTTAGAAAATTGACCAACTGGTGGATTCTATGTTGTTTTGTCTGAACCATCAGAACATTCTAGATTCAGTAATGTAACATGAAAAAAATACATATTTACAGTACATAAGTCACAATCTAAGAATAAAATAAAATCTAAAATGTACTGATGGTTTTGAGAAGTTTCTATTAAGACTAATGCCAAATTTCTCAGACCCCTGATTCAGACCAATATCCATCCAAAAAATATTGTTGTAAACCGAAAGAGAAAATCTATATTCCAGCATTAATTTCAAGTTGCCACAGTATGTTAGATATGGAGTAGTTGAATCCAAGAGTTAGATCCAGACCAAGCACTAAGACTAAGCCAAGTTTATGTAACTCTTGAGAGTTCAGGATCACAGGATCAAGAATCATAATCTTCCTAACATTTTCCTCTCTATCACTTCATCACCAGGTAACTCTATCACATGTTGTGAGCAGCTGGAGAGAGAGAAGGAGGAGGTGCGTGTAACTTTGGAGGCATTGTTTCAGAAACTACAGGAGCAGCATCAGACAGAACTACAGCAGCTGGAAGAGCGACTGAAGGACTTCTACTCTGCAGAATGGGACAAGACCCACGAGGCCTATCAAAGGGAGGCAGATAAATGCAGGGTGCTCATGCAGCAGCAGGTAGGATCTTACCTGGGCTTGCCTCTGCTTACGTCACACTTAAATAACAATTGTTATATAATCATGTTAAACTTTACAAATCACAAAGCTCTTTTCATGCAATATTACATCTGGTTTATTGTGAGCACATTTTCTGAATGCGTGAACCTTTTTTTTTTCTTTATTATAGACAACTGTGACTAAATGGCATCTGTAACTACAAACATTTTAAAGTGAAGGTGCATCTGCCCTGCAGTGTGTTGTTACATTTGTTTTATTTTCGATGGTGATGAGTATGGTTTCCATTGACAGGTGGAGGATGTGAGGAGCAAACAAGAAGCCCTGAGGAACCAACAGGAAGTGGCACACACTCAGCAGATAGCAACACTAAAACAGGAACATGAGACTTCACTTGCAGGTAATTTCACTCATCAAAAGGACTATTGTTTATGTTTTCATTACATGTGTTTGATTTTGATTTAATCTTTTTGTCAGATGAAGAAAATCAATTCATGTGTTGTTGTTTTTCCAGAGCTCAGACAGACCCACGAACAGGACATACAAGAACTTGATAAAACACTCAAGGAGTCTGAAGCCATGCTCAATGTATGCATCGTCATCTTTACAAACAAATAGTATTCATATGATATATATATATATATATATATATATATATATATAGTATTCATATCATGCCTAATTTGCAAATTGATGTGTATGTGTATATGCTTTTTAATAATTGTTTATTTATTAAATTTTTCTCCCCTACAGGAGAAAATTCAGACTTTGACAGCAGAAAACGAGGATTTGAAAGAGAGACTGAGAGAAGAGGAGGAACGGAGGAGAGCTCTGGCAGACAAAAGTCAGGTAAAATTTGCAATACTTTTGTCATATTTATTATTCACAATATAATCACATTGCTGGTTAACGGTTAGAATAAATAGTATATATGTATTGTCATATTTATTACTTTTTAATATTTCTATAGGCTTATTTTTATTTCAATTTTAGTTGTAGTAATTTTAGTACTTCAGTTTAGTTTCACTTAGACAGCATTTCTATTTTCTATTAAGAGAAATGCCTCTTAATAGTTATAAATAACAACACTTGCACCAAGAACTGCACACTAAAGCAGTCCATTAGAAATGTTTACATTTGTGTAGTTCTTGTGTTCTTATTCTGATGTGCTTGCCAACAGCAGCATCCCAAACCGTAGTTTCAAGACGGCTAGTGGGGCATCGGATTAACTAGCTAGTTTTGGATTAAAGCTAGTTACTGTGACCAATGCCAAGCCTGTGACCCGTAGAGATGCTCCGTGCATTTCCTTGTAGTCCCAGATGGCATAAACACAAACTGAGCACCTGTTTCTCTGTGTGCAGAAGGACGCCCACACACTGTATTTGGAACAGGAGCTGGAGAGTCTCAGAGCTGTGCTGGAAATAAAGACCAACCAGATACACCAGCGAGACAAGAAGCTCATGCATATGGACAAACTGGTAAGAATATGCACACATGAAATAAATATGCATTAGATGCCCCTGTAGCTTCCTTGTGGCATTATGAGCATAACATTTTGGATTAGTCAGTAGTCAACTTTCTTATAGTCTTATTACGTAATTTATGCCACTGTTAGATATTTACTGACTACTCTAAAGTTATTACTTGAATAGTTGACTCAAAAATTTTGAATGACTGTACAACACTTAAGAAGATTTGAGTCCAAAATGATATTGAACACTACACCGATAAAACTGTGATGGAGTAAATACTACAGGGGAAAAAAGCAGTTTCTACATGAACGTTAGTTCAGGCAATAATTAAACAGGCAATTCTATACAAGTGCTCAAGCTTGAAGAAATAAAAGCATAAATATCAATGTTATAAAATTAAGTAAAACCTACTTAACTTTTCCGATACTTGTGTTCCCATCATGCTTTGAGGTATGAATAATAAAAAAAAAGAAAATTATTTATTTTAATTTATCTTATTTTTTGCTGTTTTGTTGTTAGGTTTAGTTACTGAAATTTTCTGTAATTATTATTTTTTTATTTTTGTAATTTAATTTTCTTTTTTACGTTTTCTTTAATGGCACATTCATGCTCATAAACAGTTAACAGAATGTTACTGTGTACCAAGTATTGAAGTCTCTGTGTTTGGACTGCCACATTATCAATCATGCAGATAGCATGGTGTCTACATGATATCTATTGCATCATTACTGAGTAAAACCTACACTCACTCAGTCAGTGAGTAAAGTTGAGTAAAAAAGTGAAAATGACTCAAACTTTTACTGGTAGTTTTTACTTAATTCTACATGTGAAATTAAATATAATTGTCATATTTTAAGTTCTTTATGAATGTTAAGTTATTAAAATTTACTTTGAAATTTAAAAAAAAAAATGTTCAAGTAAGGCCTGCTTGTTTATTTAGTGTACTGACTTTTAATATACGTACAAAAACAATAAAAATAAAAAATATATATATTTGTGACTTGCCACATTTAAACTCTGTATCACAGAAATCAAAAGACAAAAATGTATTCCTAACTTAACTTTGGGTTTACTATTGTTATAGCATATTTTGATTAATAAATAATACATTTATGTTTTTAACATTGTTTACAGACTGATGATCATTTAAAACTAGAAGAGTGTTTAAAGAAGGTCCAGCAGGAGAATGAGGACTACAAGGCTAGGATGGACAAACATGCTGCGCTTTCAAAGTAGGTCGATTTTTTTTTTTTGTACTGTTTTGTGTATTTCTTGGATCAAGCATAGAATTTTCTTAATAAAATCAGTGTAATCAATTCTCAAAGTGGAGTTTTTCAAATCCTTTTTTTTTTCTCCCCGTTTATCTGTAGGCAGCTCTCCTCAGAGCAGGCCATGCTTCAACAGACCCTACAGAAAGAGTCAAAGGTCAACAAACGGCTGTCTATGGAGAACGAGGAGTTGCTATGGAAACTACACAACGGGGACCTTTGCAGCCCTCGACGCGTCTCACCCTCCTCTCCCTTCCACTCGCCCCGAAACTCTGCCTCCTTCTCTACAAGCCCGATATCACCCAGATAACCTCTGACCTCACTCGCTCAGAGGCACCTATGGACCTTTTGGCCATTTTATTCCTATAATAGGACTTGTACAGTTTGTAAAGACTTGTAAAGTTTATAAATGTTCCCTTTCCAGTTAAAGACAATTATGCACAGTTGCACTTCTAGATCAAGGAATTGCCTTGTTCAGTTACACACTTTGTCTGTGTTTCACTTTTTTTTCCTTTTAATCTCTTTCACAAACATACACACATATTTCTCTGAGGAGGGAACATACCTCAGGGCCTGTACATAGAGTATCTCTTCCTCGGACTGCCATTTTCTGTTACTTGTGCTCTTTTATCCTATTTTTAAATTAAAATGGTTTGTGCATAGTAAGTCAAGATGTAAAGCTGTCATTTTCATTGTATGCTGACAAGAACATTATATGATACTTGTAAAAAGGATACTAAACAGAAGTCATCTATAAGCTTGGATTGATATTTTTACAGCATGAATACAGAAAGGGAAAAAAAGACATTTCAAGAAAGAAGCTGAAATGTCAACAGCGCCTCTGAACTGGAGTGCATATACTGTAGATCCAGATCTTTGTCCCTAATATTGTGGAATGTATTTACTTCTCTCCCAAACTGTGTCCAGTGGCCCACACATCCAGAACGCTTTAGGTGTGAATGTGTCCCTATTTCAACCACAGTGCCCTTCTTTACTTTATTTTATTTTTTATTATTATTTTTTTTTTAATGAATGCATTAAATTTCTGGATGTTTATCTATTACATTTTGTATTGTTTATTTTAATGCAAACAACACCGTTTTTTCAAGTTTAGCATTTCTTTAAATAAAGTACATATATAAATTAGAAGAGATATAAATAAAATTATGATTTCATGGTGGTTTTATACTTTATGTGTAAATCTTATAATTGTTCTGTATTCCACCACCTTTTTTTAAAAAAAGAATTAAAGTGTGTTTTCATACTCGTAGGATTTAAAAATTAAATTGACAGCTTCGGGGTTATGGAAGGGATAGTCTACCCAAAAATGAAAACACTTTTGACATCTATTGTGTTTTTTGTACGTACAATAAGTCAGTGGGAACCAAAATAAATCTTTTGTGTTCTAAAGAAGAAAAAGTCCTACAGGTTTGAAACGATACAGGCAAAATAAATGTTGACAGATTTTTCAATTGGAGTGGACAATCACTTTAACCTATTCTGCCATCTTGTGGTTAAAATGAAAAGGTTTCACTGTAAACACAACGACAAATCACGCGAGACTGACATCTAGTGGACATAATTGGAGATGAGAAGTGAAAGATTGTTTGGAGAAGTGGAATACTGAGAAGAGTACGGATATGACGAAACAAATACATATATAAAATATGTAATACGTTTTTATGGGTTTTTTTATGTTTTATGTAGGCCTATTTCCAATTTTTTTAAATAAAATAAAAACTGGAAAAAATAAAGCAACACTAACTGCAAGTATTTGTTTCTATGGGTTAAGCAAAGTTTCTGCAAGATTCTTCAGGACTTGTTTTATTTTATTTTTGAATAAAATGTATAAAAATTATAATAATGGAAATCAGGTGAACGTTTTATTTTCAAAAAATTTTTTAAAGCATTGCTGAGACAAGACATTTACATTTAGAGACCACGTTGACATATTTTTACGTTCCATTCCATTTATTCCATTTTTTTTTCTTTAATTAGTCATTAAAATATGTCTTTAAAAGTGTTAAATGTACTTTCATACAATCTGCAGAAAATTACTAATCACATAATAACTGCCACACTAAAGAGCTTAAGCATGTCTTAAGCATGTGTGTGGAGCTGAGAGGGCAGGAATGATTATAAAGGGCATGTGTGTGCATGTTAGAAAAAGCCCATGCTTACGTGAGCATATGTGTATGTGTGCATCTGTAACTGTAGTACCTGTATGGACATAACTCTCAGTATTTGCTTATTGAATTGCACTGAAAAAATGCTGACTGCATGATATCAACAGCCTGCCATGGATCAATAAAATATTATGCTTCATATTCAGTGGTTGTGCAAACAGACCAAGGCTCAGCTATTTCAGTAGAAATATGTAAGTAATTTGATTGAACTAGACAGTAACAGTAACAACCTTTTTGTTCTCATCATCTTCCAAGAGACACTGTGATACAAAACAGCTCCACGCATGTTTTTTTCTCTTTTTCATGAATGTATTGTCATTCTTCTTATAAGAAGAAAAAAAGTCCATAATAGATAAAATGCCATACTAGATTAATCAGTGTACACCTATTACTCCTCAATATATCTAACCTAAATTTATGTGATGTGAAAAGAAAGACTTTCTATGTCTTATTCGATGTTAAAACAGGCTGGCCATGCATTTTCCAAAGTATAAGTTATTGGACTAGGGGGTTGTTTCCTTGAAATTATTTCCCATGCTAACAATTTGGTTAGGCGTATATGTGCGTTTTTATTACACAATGTCACATTATTTTGAAATGTAAATATTTGTTGTTTTGTATTTACTTATAAGTGTTTAAACTCATCATCATCATCATTCCATCAGTCACATTTCTCTGCATCTGTACTTTTAAGACATTGCGCATAACTTCTCCAACTGTTCAAAAGGCTTCCGAGAAGTAAAATAGTGCCATTCTTTTGTGGCCTCGATTTGTTTAGCCAACTTAATGTATTTAAAGATATCGTCTTAAAATAGAAACGCACAGCTTTTAATGTCAAAATATGCAAAAAATGAAAGGAAATCCACAATAAATGTCGGTTTAATGAAAATGAGAGCGGTATCCTTTCGCCTGTTTGTTTGGATATGGGCTAAAGATGGCCGCGACTGGAGAGGCGGTTACTCCGAGTGGAAGGCACACTACGCATTGACACTTTATCTGGGATTTTAATAAACTACATATGAAAATTATTTTCATGTTCCAGTAATAGGTTGCATCAGTTTTCAAGGTAAGTTGCCTGTGTATTTAGTAAAACAGCCTGCTAGCTGTTCTCGTTCAATTGTTTCTCTCTCAACTTCTGTTAGCTTGCTAGCTCCCTCACTAAAGACATTCAAAGTTATTTCAAGAAATATCAGCATATTTCGTATCCCGGGGTAAAATACCACTCAAATGGGAAAGATTTATTGTCGTTTTATTATTATGGAAAACATTTTAAATGGGGCAATTGTATCTGGGACGCTTGAAGGTGGACCAAGTGGATCGTGTTATGTTAGAGAGTGATGCACCGGTCAGATGCCTTTGTGTCAGGTGGACAAGTTTAAGAACACTAAACCCTGAATCAATATAGAATAACACACTATTGAGCTAATGTGTGATTTAGCTTCTTATCTTCCATCTTTATTATAAATATATTAACCAGACTTGGGTTATTTGAATGTGTTGTTGTGACCCCGTGTTGGGTTTATTTCTCTAAGCCGGGAGTTTTCGCGGGGAACTAGAGTTCCTAGGCTTGTGCCAGAGGTTACCATGGTGACAGACCAAAAAGCTTTCACGCGCCAGTTAAAGTCTCCGTCAGTTATTATTCTGGAGGATTTTATGTCTGTGAGGGAGCTTGGACTCAGTTTGTAACTATCATTGGTTTGTGAACTAACGTTACTCTAAACGTCTTAACCACAGTTTCACCTGCACAGGTGAAAGCGTACATGTAAGAGAGAAGAGAGTGTTGACAGTTAGCCGGGAAGCTGAGCGGGTTGTCAGGGTTAATGTAACCGTTTTAACGGACACTTCCCTCACAAACGAGCGGATTATATATAGACATTAGTGCACGTTTCTCGGAGAACAAAGAGCACAGAAGTCGTTTTTGAAAAGTAAGTTGTGTTTATATAACTTATTTTTGGACATTTACCATAGTAATGTGTTTTTCTTTTTTTAGTAACTTACGTTAACTAAAAAAAGTTACTGTTGTCGTAACGTTACCATTGGAGAACTGAGTGTATCAAAATATCATTGTATTACTGTACACCTGCACCATGGTATTGCCACAGTATATGTTCAAGGTTATTATAATAACTTGTACTGTGGTGAAGGTCTGTCATTATCTAAGTTTATTCAAGTTAATGTTGTCACGCTCAGGGTGGCCTGTTATATGTTGCTTGGTAGCTGGTCAAACAAACCTCAAATGAAATGGTCACATCAAGAATCCTTGTGACTGCAGTCATATGAAGAGAAAGTAGATTGGGGTTTTGCATTTCTTTAGGTTAGGTTTGTAAGTGCTCATTTGTTGGTTTTTCTGCAGGTTCTGATTGTTCATAATGGCGACAGGTGGCACACCATTTGAAGACTGCACAGATGAGCAGGAGCTGCAGGAACTGCACAACTGGAGCATTTCCAATGGAAGCTTAGACGATCGACTGAACAATATGGTATGAATCAGTCACATTGATATTCTGTGTAACAGGATCATTAGAGTGTGGCAAGGATAAAGTATGTTTGTAGGCCAACCTGGAAGATAGCATCACCCTGGTTCCTTCAACAAAAAGCTATTAGGGTTTTTTTGTGTTGGCTTTTTTATATTTATTTATAGTATATATATTTATACTCCTGCAAAATATTCTACTGAAATTTGAAGTAGAATATTTTGCAGGAGTATAAATATAAACACATTTGACGTTGTAGAAATGAACTAGTGAGTCAGTAGTTTTCCTGTTGGACTTAATGATTTCCGTCCATTTAGTCACCTGTTTGCCATCTCCTTTTTCAACATGAAAAAGTGTAATCGTAAATGGGATAGTTTGTAATTTATGTGGTAGAATAAACATTTTTGAGATTGAGTTAAAGACCTTATTTCAAGGCATTCATGATCCCATTAAAAAACCCTTCCAATTTTGGAAAGATAGAACCAGGAAGGCATTGTTTGTGGGTTTTATGTCTCTTTTTGTTGTATATTTGAGACTTGAGAGCTATTGTTCACCTCATGCTCAGTTGATTAAACAAAGCTTAAGAAAAATCTCATTAAACTGTGCTGTCATTTATGGTTTGTAAATGTTGATTCGCTATTCTCTCAGGATTGGGGAGTTCAGCAGAAGAAGGCCAACCGCTCCTCTGAGAAGAACAGGAAGAAGTTCTCTGCTATGTCAGAGAGCCGGCTAACCAATGATATTTCTCCAGAGTCCACTCCTGGAGCAGGACGACGGAGGGCACGCACACCCCATTCCTTCCCCCATGTAAAGTACAGCACTCAAATGTCTGTGCCTGACCAGGCTGAGCTCGACAGACTCCGTCAGGTCATAAACTTCACAGATCTGGATGAGGTGAGTGTGGCTTTACAACCAGGATTAGGTTTGTAGCACGCTTTTCCAACTTATGCATTCTGGCTGAAGTTCTAAGCTTCCTACTATTTCAAGACGGGGAAGTGCATGTATTTGAGCTAGTTCTGCAGCAAATCCTCAGAAGCAAACACTTAAACTCAAATACTCATTATCAAATAGATCACTATCGAATTCAGGTCAGCTTTAAAAGGAAATGCAAACGTCAGTGACATCATTTGGTAAACCAAAATATCATTTTGCACCCTTATAGAGAAGTATTGGCAGTGACTCTCAAGGCCGTGTCACTGCAGCCAACAACCAGAGACAGCTGTCAACTGAGGCCAAGAAACCTTTCAACTTCCTGCCAATTCACCTCAACACTAACAAAAGCAAAGAGCCCACTGCATCCACCTCTTCTACACCTGGGGGCAAGGAATCCAAGAAACAGAGTCCTGGGAAAGAGCTGTTTGCCCCAGTTCCAGCAGTGGTTAAAGAGCCTTTTAGTCTGGACAGTGCTCAGCGGTTTGTGTTAGAGGATGAGAAAGGAGAGCTTAGTATTGACAGCAGTCAGGTAATTTAAAGTTTAATGTCATTATAATGTTTTAGTATTGTATCTAGGTGTGTGCATGTGCATTTGTCATTAGGAGTGTCTACATGGACTATTGTATTCTGATGAAAATCCATTTATAAGTCCAGTCTGTATCCACTGTGGCATGTAAACACCTCATCGGAATAAAAATGCCCAAACCGATTGAAATTTCACTTTGGTTCAGAAGGATAAACCTTTTCTAATCAGTTTGATCGGACATGTAAACACTTGAATGAAGTGAAAACCGAAACATGTGAAGTATGACACACAGAACGAGCTGATGTTGTTGTTGTTGTTGTTGAATATAACAAATGACGGTTTTCAATCTAAAATTGTCTTTCCACTTCCACTCTTTCCACTCAACTTTAAAAGCAACTCACAGCATATGCAATTTACAACAACGCTATGCTTTATTGCAGTTTCTAAATTGCCTTGAATGGTCTAATAGCCTATCAAGTTCGGTTCTGGAGGGCCAGTGTCCCTGAAGAGTTTAGCTCCAACCCTAATCAAACAAACCTGAAGCAGCTATATCAAGGTCTTACTAGATATTCTTGAAACTTAGTCGGGTGTGCTGAGTCAAGTTGGAGCTAAACTCTGCAGGACACTGGCCCTCCAGGATCAAGATTGTTGGCCTCTGGTCTACTGCTTTTCATGGATTCTTGTCCATGGAATGTGCCACGTACAATATCTTTCTGATTAATAGACACAGGCAAAATGCAATTGATTATTATTTATTTATTATTCAACTCAAACTATTTTAACATTAGCTATTCAGAATAACTAAATGGCACAACTTCGCTGTGTTCATTAGAACATTCCCTCCTGTTGTTGCTGAGCAAAAACTGGAGCACAGATGTGTCAGTGTGCACTCAGAATTTAGGCCAGTTTAAAAATATGCCACTGTCCGTGTGAGAGCTCTTCCTCTGTCTCTTTCTCTGCTCTTCTCTGTTTCTCTTTGCACCTCTTGTTATCTTTTCCGTCTGTTTGCCCCTTTGTTAGTTTTTTTTTTCCTTTTCTGCTTGTGCACCTCTGTTCACTCACACACAGTTTCTTCATTCAGGTGGTCAGCAAACTGGTGCAAATTCGTGAATACATTGGGAAGGCCACATCCATGAGAGACGACCTGGTGGAAAAGAATGACGTGCCTGCAAATGTGGAACGTCTCTCTCTTCTTATTACTCACCTGAAAGAACAGGAGAAGTCTTACCTGCGTTTTCTTCAGAAGATGCTGGTCAGTATTTCTCTTTTAGGTCTTTAGAAAGTAGTTATTGTGTTTTATATGCACTTCACAGGATATATTAATCATTGTTCAGATGAATATAATAATTTC
>JAUCMS010000001.1:8477981-8510939 GCA_032357445.1 Enteromius radiatus
TTTAATATTTTAATGATCAAAGAATCCTAAAAAAAACTATTAAGCAGCTCAACTGTTTCCAACACTGATAATAAAAATATCTGCATATTAGAATGGTTTCTGAAAGGATCATGTGACACTGAAGACTGGAGTAATGATGCTTTATATCACAGGAATAAATAACATTTTAAAATATATTCACACAGAAAACAGTTATTTTAAATTGAAATAATATTTCACAATATTGCATTTTTCTGGATTATTAATCTAATAAATGCAGCCTTGATGAGCATAAAAAAAACATCTTTAAAAACCATATCTTACTGATCCCACATTTTTGAACGGTAGTGTATATTTAGAAACTGAGTTAAAAGTTATTTCTATAGTCCAGTATCATTTTTTTTTTTTAAACTGGGAAAGAAAAAAGGGGAGTAATCTGCTGTGTTATTCATAACATGAACACCATTATGTTTTTGTCATGGATGTTTTATATTTTTGCCTTTGAGTTAACGTCACAGAACTGTGGATCTGAGCATGGGTTTGAGCAAAAACAAGTTGAACTCTTGAATTTTCTTGAATGTTAAGTTAACATAGTGCTTTTGAATGTTGTGTGAATTTAAAGTGCTAAAGGTCCTGTTAATTATGTACTTGAAGTTATGTAAAACACATTTGCACAGATTTCTTATATAATTAGTTTGCATATAGAGCAGTTGTTTAATCTACTTTTATCAGTAGATTTTCTATGTTCATCTCTAATTTTGTGCTGTCTGTGTGCATTTCTTTTTTCTAGATGTAAGCAGTGATTTCTCTCTGTTTGAAGCCCTGAGAGAGACAATCTACTCTGAGGTAGCAACGCTGATTTCTCAGAATGAGTCTCGCCCTCACTTCCTCATTGAACTTTTCCATGAGCTTCAGTTGCTCAATACAGACTACCTTCGTCAGAGGGCCCTCTATTCACTACAGGTACAGTACACAACAATCAAACTTGTGCACAGTTCTACAGACACAGTAGGCTCACATGGAGACTGGATGGGTTTTCGGTGTTAATTGTGTTGGAAATCTGCAAAACCGAGTACCTCAGACCTGAAAATGTTGAAAGAAAGGTCAGATTAGCCAAATTTGCAGAACAAATATGCAGGTAGCATAGTGTGTTTATATATACCTCTCTAGAAAATATTAAGAGACCATTCCAAATAAGTATTTCTACATGTATGGCAGATCAACTCAACCAACTCTTAAATTAACTCTTATTTAACTCTTGCATTTGAACCAGCTGGACGGCAAAACGTTTAGAAAACTGAAAAAATAATTGGAATCAAATAACTAATGACCATGCCAAAAGAGTTGAAAATACATTTCTGGCTTTACTGACAGAGGGATACAGGGATATCCATTCTTAAAATTTCAATGTTCAAGAGAACAAGGTCAAGCTGCAGACAATGGGAACAAAGCTACTTACTGGCAGAGGATGAAAACTGACCGGGATGACCGCCAAATCATTCAAATGATACTCAGCATTTGTTGAAGGATCCGTGATGATCTGGGGGTGCAAATAAATGCTCTAAATGACAATATTTTCATGTGGAATTTGGGAGAAATGTCAGTAGTTATAGAATAAATAAAAAATGTTCATTTTACTTAAACATACCTGTCCTTGGTAAAATGATTAATTCTTCTTCACAGGCCCTGGCTTTTATACGAAAGGGCTATTTTCACTATATCAGTAGATTAACAGACTGCATCTGTTTTTAAAGTAATAACCATATTTCATTGTTGGCTCTGACAACCAGGACATTGTAACAAGGCACCTGACTGAGAAGAGCGTGGCAGATGAGCAGGCATCTTCTTTGGGTCCGACTGTATGGGCCACAGGCTCCCAGTCAGAGCTCACACCTAGTGAGAGCTTGGCCACCAGCGACAATGTGAGCCATATGCTCCCTCATCTGTTTTTCCCCTCCTCTCGTTAATTATCACACAAGTTAATGTTGGCTTATGATTCCAGGATACATCTGAGAAGATTGTAACCGTTAAATCCAACTCTGTACTGAAGAGGGTAGCAGATAGAGACTCAATGGACAATGAGAGCCTGCTGTCCACCTCTTCCAACCTTGAACCCTTTGCTAGTGATGACCTGGGTAAGAAGACCAAGTTGCGTCATGCTAAAAACGCTTTAGATGGGTTGCTTACCACAATCATGCTTGCTTTGCTGGGATGGGGCTGTGCTGGTACACCTCTTGAGTACTACTATGTTTCTCTGTCTCTATCCATTGATTTCCTTTCTGCTCCTCCAGGTAACACAGTAATTCATTTAGATAAGGCATTGGCCAGGATGAGGGAGTATGAGCGCATGAAGCTGAGGGCTGAGTGTAACACAGATAACCCTGAGCACAGCCCTGGCGCTGCTGCTGCCGCCGCCTCAGCGCTCACTCAAGGTACTGCTCTGAACACTCGGACTGCAGATTAGACCCAGCATTTTGTTGAAAGTGCTTCTGGCTGTGTGTCTCTACCAGATTCATTGCAACAAGTTTCCACACGCAATCAATACAAAGAGATTTTCAATCATAGAAACCATACAGCTAGCAAATAACTGACTAGAAACATATTGCGTTGCATCTGCTTATGATGGACTGTTTAATCATGTCTACTGATTCTCTGTCTAGAAGAAATAATCCAGGCTTTTTACAATTTAGTGACTGTGGATCATACTTGTGGCAGTATCTTGATTTTTAAAGGCTGCAAGTTTGATGTGTCCTTAGGTGTGATTTAATACAAGTAAGATTTTTGGCACATGAATACTCAGTCATATGTCCAAATTGTTTTTTGAAACTTTGTAGCCATGAAAATTAAACTTTTTAACAGTGTAAACGACTCTGAATGCACTGAAGTCCACATTACCCCTCCTTTAAATTTCTCATTCGTTAGGCTGAAAATGACCTGGAATATTCTTTTAGTCTGAGAGTTTGCTGTTAATGATTATGGGGATTAGATGTTTATTAGCAAAACTCTGCTTGCTTTAATCGTACATATAATGAATGCTTGAGTTTTGTACTTCCTTAAGTTGTGTTATAGTGCAATTTCTGTGTATGTGTGTCAATGTCTGTCTGATTTCAGGTGCAGGACATTCATCTACGGATGCGCATTGTCCTCAGATTGACACTCAACAGCTTGACAGGCAGATCAAAGCTATCATGACAGAAGTTATTCCTTTCCTAAAGGTAAGCTTGCTCTGCTTTTCTCTTCAAATTTACAAATAAATGAACCATCAAAACTGCAGCTCATAGACCTGCTGATTCGCTCATGTCTTTCTGTCAGGAGCATGTTGGGGAGGTGTGTTCACACCAGCTGCTAACATCTGTGAGACGCATGGTGCTCAAACTCACTCAGCAAAATGACGAAAGCAAAGAGTTTGTTCGGTTTTTCCACCGACAGCTGGGCGGCATTTTGCAGGTAAGTTTTCATTTCTTTGTCCTAATGTAATTACCTCCTTTTTTGTGCGTGTTTGAATATTTAAACATGATGCTCTAAAACGGCCAATCTAGGTAGTCACTAGCTGGATCACAGCCTGCATTTCATTATAAATGTTTGAAGTGTATAATAATTACCAAGATCTTGGTTTTGGGCACAGGACTCCTTGAGTAAGTTTGTGGGGCGGACACTGCAGGACTGCGGTGAGGATCTGCTGGTAGAGATCTCCGAGATCCTCTTTAATGAACTTGCCTTCTTCAGACTGATGCAGGATTTAGATCAGAACACCTCCAAAAACAAACACAGAACCAAGAGGCGCTCTGACCACACATCTCCAAAACACTCACCTCACACTGAGGTAGGCTTGAGGGATTAATTAACAGCGTGTCTGTAACTTAGCTTTTATGTTTGAGTGAGTAGAATGATATTTTTTTTTTTTTAGGAGGCAAAAACTCTAGAGAGAGAAAAGACCTTCT
Organism: Enteromius radiatus; assembly: GCA_032357445.1. Lineage (NCBI taxonomy): Eukaryota > Metazoa > Chordata > Actinopteri > Cypriniformes > Cyprinidae > Enteromius > Enteromius radiatus. Next base: position 8,481,902 of record JAUCMS010000001.1, read on the forward strand.
CCCCATCATATTTTGATGAAGACAGAGTAAGTTATAATTGTTGATACACTTACAACATTCACTGTAAAACACTAAGCAGCTACACTTCTTGAAGTATCAAATAAGAAGGAACCTTGGTGTTATTATTATTATTAATTTACTTTTTGGAATGTCGTGATTTGACTTTAAATGTGTTGCTCCCTTAGGACCAGGATGAGACAGAGCAGGGTGGGATGCTTCATGAGAGGGAAGAGGACAGGGAGAAAGATGCACAGAGCAGTGAAGCATCTGAGGTGGAAGAAGAGGAGGGAGGAGGGCTGCCTCTTTCTATAAGTATGTTTATCTTAAACGGACAGAAACAGAAAATGTAGCTTGCCTTTGGGAAACCAAAAAAAAAAGGAAAAGAAAAAAAGTGGGTCACTTTTGCTCGCCATGGCTGTTCAAAACTGTACAAAAAAAAATTGAAAATTAATTACAATTTAAATTTTACATTGTAAAATGTGTCTCTTCTTTCAGTGTCACATAATCATTTAGAAAATCTTGACTTTTGATCAATTTTGTGTTTCCCTGTTGAATTATTTTTTTCAAAAAAAGAAGTACAGACCCCAGATTTTTTATCTGTAATGTAAAAATGATTTGTTCAACTATAATGTTAATCTTTTAAGTGATTACATAATGTTCTTTAAATTGGCATCAAAACGCCTTGGGTACATTGTATGCTCACTTTTTCTATAGCACCTGTGCGATGTTTGCTGGAGCTTGTCTGTCTTATCACCTACAGTTTGAGACTGTTCTGTAATATATTTGACTTTGATAAGAATCGGTTTGACTTTTGTGTTGTGTGTAATGTTTTTTCTTTTTCTCTTTAGGCCTGTCTAAAGCAGAGACACAGGCTCTATGCAACTACGGCAGTGGAGAAGATGAAAATGAAGTGGAGGAGATGGAGGAGTTTGAGGCTGGACCTGTTGAGGTGCAAACATCATTACAAGCCAGCATGGACAACACTAGTGAACACAGCCAGGTGTGTTGGCATTTACACGAGAGAGACAATAATTTGACTCTACTCAGACAAATGACAAACGCACTAATAATGACCTGTTTTGTTGTTCCAGGGCTCTGCTTTCCGAAATGAAGCCCCCCAGGAAACCAAATCAGACTTAGAAAACTCAGAATGCAGCCAATGTATGCTTTATTATTATACCAGTAAAATTTATTGAGATTTTATTGGGGGTATTTACACTCCACTCATTGAATTTTGTCTCCCATTTTCAAACAGTACAAAACAATAAATCGGAGTCCAAAGACATGGTTCAGCCTCCACAGGAGGGCACAGAGGAGGCAAAAACTGGTTCAGGAGATGAAAGAGTGGAAGAGGAGGAGGACTGTACTGTTTCTCCAGCCCAGGAAACCCCACAGAGCTCAGATACAGCCAGTCCTGACACAGAGTCTCCAGTCATGATCAACACTGATGTGTGTCTCATCAAACATCTTTTATTGGTTTATTTAGAATGTTTTTAAAACGCGTATTAAACTCCTTTTTTGTCTGACCTTTTATAATATAGGAGGCTGGATCTGGAAATACCAGTCAGAGATCAGATGAGGAAGATTTTGTAAAGGTTGAGGATCTTCCTCTTCAAATGTCTGTTCTTTGTGAGGTAAGAGCTTGAGTGATCGAGCTATAATAAAGATGGGGCACGACAGTCAAGTTAACAAGTAAAATTAATTAAAAAGTTCACCTATTTATTTGTTGAATGTCAGTCACCTGCACTGTATTTTAAATGACATCTCCAGAGAGTGCTGTTTTTAAACTTTTTCTTTGCTTATTTGTACAGGAAGAGCTTTGTAAGAGGATCTCAGAAGAGCAGCAGAATAATAACTTGGCTGCTGAAATTCTGAATGGAAATAAAGATGAGATTACAGGATTGGTGGGAAACGCTCAAGCACTCAAAGAGCCTGGTAACTATTAAATGTCACTCAAACCTTATGCATTGGATATTGATATTATTAGGAATTACTATTATTTGCTTATCAGCAGATATCCCTGTGATGTATAAAGTAATGCTTTACTTTGTAATAAATGTAAATCATATCCTTTTTGTTTTTTTTAGAAACCATTGGAGCCCAGAGTGCATGAGAATGGTCTTTTGATCCGTCTTACACGGGAAATCATCATTCATGCAACATTACTGTATAATAAGCTTAATACCTTAAGATTCCTTGGAAACAACAGCTAAGCGAATTAGCCTGTCAGCATGTGTGATCTAACAGTTCAAGAGACATTAAGGAAGTCTCTCTACACTGGTAATAGTTGGATTGTTTTATGAATGTAGGAAATGTTTCGAAGGGGCTCTGTCTTTAGGCCTGCAAGTACTTTTTCTGTGTTTCTCTTTGTTCAATCAGACCTCTCAGTAAAAGCTCCTTCAAAGGTTTTGGTTTAAGGGATGCAAATCATTCTTGTGTTCCTATGTTTGGCATGGTTTGGCTTTTGTTTTTGCATTTCTTACTAGGATTCCTTCCCAGACCGCTGTGATTATTTGCCAATGCAATACAGTAAGGACAATAGATGTTTGTTTTTTCAGGTTCAGGACAACTTAAGCACATTTGGGGAAAAAAACTAAATCCCTATTTAAATGTATTTAACATGACCCAGAATACATAATGAAATGTGTAATGGATAGAGCAGAATCACATATTAGCACTGGTACATTGTCCTGTCCTTTCTTATTGCACTCTTTTAAATGTGTTCTCTTGCTTTTATTTTTACCTTTTTTAAGGCATGTTGGCCAATGCTTGGGTTCTCATCCCATTTCACCTCATGTAATTCTCCAATGTTTAGATTATTAAAATAAATAAAACATTGATTTTTACCACTTCCTACAGTGATTGCTTTGTTTATCCCGTTAGCAGAAAATTTATATTGCAAAATGTTGATTGACTTAAAAGTAGTGTATTTCCATAATTGATTGTTATTTGTACTTGTTTATTGCTTTCTGTACATTCAGTTCTTTCAGTTGATCAGTTTTCCCCTCAACCTGATGAGGTTAAATAAAGTTATAAGGCAACTATAGTGTTGATTATCAAGTTGGTCCACTGTTAATATTTCTTTATATAAATGTAGTTACAAAAAATATCACTCACAAAAAAATTGACAATCTGTCATCCATATCAACTCTCAGTGCAGTTATTTTGTTTCCATAACATTAGACAAGCGTTAAGTAGGCTGCCCTACTGGACCTGATTGACAGGTTAAGCTTCATTAAACCCAATATCTACAAAAGCAGACAAACCTTTTAGAATGTAAGACTACTGATTTCTAATGGAGCTAACATATGAATTTGATTCTTTTTTGCCTAAATGTACAGAAGTCTGTCCCAGTAATACAGCCTGTCCAGCCGGAGTTCCTCACCACGGCATGCAGGGGTTAGGACAGTCGCGGATGTAAGACTCCAGAGTTCCCTTAGATACTTCCATAAGAGTAGTGTATGTGGTCAACTGTACAGCACAATAAAGGGAAGTGTTAATAAACAAGCCATAACATTAAATAATAAACAGTAACAGATGATAAACCTACTTTATTTAACACTGGCTTGGTAGACAGGACATCATACACGGTCTTTATAGAGATATTCTGAAAGGATAAAAAAAAAAAAAACATTAGTTACATGTATATTAATTACAGTTAGGTCTATATTTGCAGTGTCAGAACTCACAGCCTGTGTGGTCTGATTCATGCATTTCATAGCAGGAGTTCTGCGGTCATCCAGAAACAGAGGCTCTTTCCAGTGGTCATAGTTAGTCTCCAACACATACCACCGGCCATTCTTCACATTCAGCCTAAAATACACCGACAATGTAGACTATAATACTGACAAACCTAAAACTCACATTCTTCTGACTACATGTGTGAAGAAAAGCAATGCTCACGCACTCCAGTGGATTGATGCTGTGTGTTCTGGATCTGGTGATAATGCTTGCTTGGTCTGGCTGGTTTCCTCCGAGGATGAAGTATGCTGGAGCCAGCAGCTTAGTGTCAGACAACAGAGCCTTGGCACTCTCGTAGCTAAACAAGGACAATACCCAAATAATCACCATCTTTATAAACCCTTTTCTTTTATATTTCAATATTTAATGTCTCAGAAAATAAAAATAAATTACTTAATGCCCGTCTTTTTTTAAGATTAAGATTTTGATAACACAAGGTAATACTTGAGGCTTATATTATACTATTACGTTATTGTAAATGCGTAATAATACTTTTAATAAAAAAGGTTAAGCATTATATATATGTAGTTACAATTACTTATAAAAAGAATAATGCATTTGATTGTGTATTATAGTTTGTTTAAATACATTTATAAAGCACTATAATAATGCAAAAATATACATAAATATATTTATTTATAGCCAACCTTGTAGCATTCTCCAGCACAGAACGGGTCAGAAAACTCATCCACATGCCGTCTCTCTTCCCCAAGATCCACTCCAGAATCCCTGTAATTCACAATAAAATATTAAGAAAATACAGAAAGAAAATTCAAATCTTTAAGAAATAAAGCTTCATCATATTACTATCAATGCCTCAAATGACTCAGCAAATATAAGTCCAAGGCTTACCGATGTAGCCTCCATCCAGACTGAATCGTTCATTCATAGTGAGGGTGAAGGAGTGCTACAAAGAAAACAAAAGACAGAGACACAGTCAGAAACGGAAGCAATGACCAACAATCCACGCTTTCACAATTCTCTTTCCTGTTAAATTGCACAAGTCAAACTAAAAACAATGTTAGAGACAAAAGGCCATTCTGAATCTTGTGACCATGTTTTACAATTCATTCTGGATTCAAATCTAATGAACTTGCTGATACTGATGTGAGCTCTGTCCTCACCGGGTGAATACCGGTCAGCATGCCCACGTATCCTGCAAAATTAGTAGATTTAAAGACAGTCTGGTTGTTGCGTTTGAAGTCAATGTTGACGACCAGTGGCTTCAGCTTCTCTGTGATGACCCATGACCTGTTCTTCAAATCCCAGCTGTAAGCAGAAGAAAGCACACAACGATGACATCTTCATGTTTTGACTTCTAGCACTCAATCAAAACATTCTCAATAATTGAGGAAGTAGGATAACAACGATACGCCAAACTCACCCCATGAAAAGTCCAAAGTCCAGGTTCCTTGCATGGATGAGATTGCCTATGAGAAAAACAAACCTTTTTTTAACTACCAATTCCAAAGCTTAGAGTTCATAAGATGTTTAAAGTCTCTTCTGTTTACCAAGACTGTATCTATTTGATCAAAATTATATATATATATATATATATATATATATATATTGAAGTAAAATGATATGTTTATGTATTTAATATGTCTAATGAATATAACTAATTAATATAAATCTATACATATAAATATGGGGTGCAATTATAAAAACTATAAAAAATGAAAATATTGTTATCTCACCATTGCCATCCTGTGCCACCAGAGAAGTGCATACGGTAAACACCTCGTAAAATATGTTGAAGAGCACCACCTCACCTGAGTCAGAGAGAGCAGTTGATTTAAATACAGATTTTATGTAACAGTGTTAAGCATAATAGTATGGTTTTGATACATTTCATACCCAAAGGAACACCAGACACTGATGCTATCCCTCTGATCTCCTCATTGAATGGGTAAGGCAGGGTGTCCACCGTCAAGGGCTGGGGACAAACACATTATAGTCCTTTTAGCAAACACTGTTATTACTGTGACAGCTACTGTATATATCGTATTGTTTGCTTAATTAAGTCATTAAGAATCATACGTACAGTAGTAATATGTTAGACAGATTGATTAATAACTCACCAAATCCTTGTCTACCAGATCAATAAGCTTTCCGCTGGGAACAAAGGCATCTGCTAGATCTCTGATAGCCTGAATCATGCTCGCCATCTAAAAGGAAAAGCACATGAGCTCTTGAGCAATGAGAACACATCAGCCCCTCTCTGATCATATGGTTTTAGGTTTGTAGACTTCAAGGTTTTTTAAAATTTTGGTTCACATTTCACAACAAAGTTCACAAACACAACTTAAAAGAGAAAAAAGATGATGTCTAAAATATAACAGGACAACTGTCTGTCATGGCTAAAACTATGTTTTGCTGTAAGTGCATTGATAAATATAGCATTGAAATAGTGATGGTATGAACTCACTTCATTCTTTTTATCTGTAATGATATCTGTCCATCGTTTGCTTGGTGGTAAATCCAAATTAACGGTATACCAGGACACATCGCCTTTAAATCTAAAAGATACAGAGATTATGCAATTTTTTTCTTCAATGAGAAATACAAACCCATAATTAAAATTGAAATGGTTCATGTAATGTAAATGTTAAATTAATGTTTTGTATTTTGTATTTGCAGAACAAGGTTAATTAGGCTATTCAACTTGCTGTTACAAAACATGTGACTTTGTTTCACTTCTTTAAAACTTGATGCATTTTTTTCTTATTAACATCAAAGACAATAAGTTGTCAAAATAAAAACATTTGGAAATATCACCATGTATTGTTTAAAATATATATCTTTTTATATATCTGTGTTAATGTTTGTCTTTTCAAATACACCTGTTGCACATGTAATTGTGTGACTGCACTGATTTAATTTCAGTCTCTGGCAGCAGTTTTTACAGGTTGTATAATCCATCATTTCAGTTGTCATACTCACGTTGGGCCGTTTGGAGGATACATGTCACTTCTGCACTCTTCTGTGTACTGAAATATGAACATTAGTCATGTATCACATATTTACAGTAAACTGGAGTTGCGGTGTTTACTTGCTAATGTTTCTCTGTGCTAACAGTACTGCTTAATAAGGTTAGAAAATATAGCAATGGCGTATAAACACAAACCTTTGCAGTCCTGCTATAATATTAATTTACATATCTGAGTCGATACGAGTTTAACAAACATTTGTTTTCATACACATCAATGACAACTTTAGTTTGTCGCTTACCGGTGGAACATATTGCGAAGACGAACACATGAACATAAACAAGAGATTAAAACAGCATAAGTTTAATTTGGTGATCATGATGAGACGAGCGCAGTGCTCCTCAGGAAAGTCTGTGAAGGCGGAAGTGTCGATGATTCTCGTGACGGTCCGTGATCTGCGCAAACCCACGAGACACTGGGGGAGTAACCTAAACAATGAGTTACAAAATAAAAGATGACTTAACAAGTTTCTTTCTTTGGATTTGTTCCCGTTTTATTTTTACTAAGCCGTAGCATAAGTCGGTCCTACATCAATTTAAAAAAAGCCCTGTAAGAAGAAATAACAACCGCAGAATAGCAATGCCCTTTTATCTCTATCGATCGGTAAAATCCACTGTTAAATATTGGTATGTTTTGCGCCATCTATCGGCTGTAGAGGGATGCGCAACAACAAGCATACAGTTCAGTAGAGATGCAAGAGGGTTAAATAGCTCTTCAGTGACTGAGCAGTTTTGATACTGTCGATATTTAAGTGCTATTAAGTACACTTAAATTACACAAAGCGCCCAAATAATTATTCAAATGTTTAAATGTAATCTTGGAGTGCTTATACAGTAGAAAATTAGTTACAAAAAGTTTATTCAGGACCTTATATTAACTATTTTAACACTACAATAATCATTTCTAAATCAATATTCGGCAAACAAACAGCATAATTGCTAACTGCAAAGGATACTGATCATTTCTTTAAATGTCAGAAACATTAAGGATAACCACAAGGTTAACGAAGGTCGAACGGAATTGTCTTACAATAATTAAATTGATGAAACAACTGAGATTTGGGTTTACAATCCATTTATTCAATTTATACAATCCAATATTAAACACATGACTGTAATGTAACAAATTAGTTAACTAATAACAATATAATTGATAGGCAATCTAAAAACAACAAAACATTTTCTTGTAAAAAGCGACTAGGTTTCTTATTTGTTTTAAAATGCAAATGTAAAACCTAATCAATGAAAGGAAAAAACAACAACAAAAAAAACACACTTCTGGATTCACTTGCAGTATCTGTCGGCCTTCATCTTGGCTCTCCTAAAAAAAGAAAAAAATGATTTCTTATAGACATGATAATGAACTTACATCCAATTCACATTGATCTCTATAATGCTTTTCATGATACACATCATTATGAAGCAGCTTCAAATAAAATATGGTATCACTTACACTATAAATGTAGAAATATTTGCATATTCACAATGTTTTATCATCTAATAGGTTATATCTACATAATCTAACACCTTTTCCTGCATCTACGGGTGATTATTTAAATAAGCAGGCTACAGTCATTTATTATTCAGTATGAGTTTTTCCTCCTGAAATCAGATTTCTGACCTGTCCAGCAGTGCCTCGTGGAATTTTCCATCTGTTCTGGCTTTTTTAAGTGTACCGCTGTCTTCCTCATTCACCCTCAGCTTCCGATCCTGGAAACTCTGGAACTTCTTCCTGCATGTAAATTGCAAACACTCAGATAAACATTTACTTGCTGAATGCTCAAGAAGCGGCACAGCTTCTGTATTTTTCTGAAGGTAATAAATGCAAGCACTCACACATAGTTGACCTCACAGTTCTTGACATCACCCCTGTCTTCATCTGCTATATCGTCTTTTCTTTTCACCTCTCTTTCTGTGCATGAACGGATCTGTGGAGGACAGATAAGCATGAAAAATAATGTTTATATAGCCTTCATTCCAGAAAAAAAATTATAATTTGCAATTGTAATTTGACAGCAATAGTCTTCAGATAACTGCAGTGGCAAAATCTGGCCAATCTGAATTATTTCTCAAAATATTGGTGAGCTTTAGGGTTACACATCTAAAATAACTGTGAATCATTCTGTGCTTCAGACGACAGCAGCAAAAAAACTCCCTTGACGCAATTCATCTTGGTGTGGACTGTGAATGTAGAGAGATTCACCTTGATCATCTCCTCCTCTCCAGCTGTCCTGTTCTTGGCCACTATGTCTCCGCTCTCACTGTATGAGATGAAACAACTGTTTGCAGCAAGCAAGGCCAATTTACCCTACAGCAAGCAAGAAACAGCAAAAGTAGGAGAAATGATTTAAACTGCATTCAAAACTTTCAGCCAAATGTACTATAATTATTCTCATTTGCTATCTATAATGAAGTGAATGGTGAATTGATTTGATTGACAGATTCACTCACATCCTGAAACACTGGTTCCCACTGCTCTCTGGGGCCAATGGCATCTGATCGACCAACCACAACACCTTCAGAGTTTATACCTAAATACTTTCCATAGCCTGACTTTAGTGCTATCCTACACACCAGCAAAAGAGACAAGAACAAATTATCTTAATTAGTTGTTCAATATTACAATTCATGTACAACTTTGGTTATGATCTTTACCTGGAGTCTGAGAGTTTGATGGCAGTAAACTGTTCTGGAGGATCTGGGCCTTCATCCTCTGCAAACATAAAACATATGTATTTTTAAACTACATTAGAATAAAACAACTCAAGCAGTATAATTTTTATTTTATTTTATTTTATGTCCTATGCTCAATATTTATATATATATATATAATTTATTATTATTATTTTGGATTGTGTGAAAATTAAATTTAGTCCCAAATCTGAATTATTAAATTAATTATAATTATTCAATTAAAAACTATAGCATTTATTTAAAATAGGAATCTTTCATAAGTAAATATATCTTTTTGTAAACTTTTATAAATGCCTTTACTGCAAAAGTCTTTAAATGTTGTTTTTGATTAACTTAAATACATCCTAGTGGAAAATCTTACTTGACATCAAATGTTTATTAGTAGATTGTATTTACTGCACATTTATAAGAACACAAAACAATGATGGAACATTCTGCTATAATAATATCACATACAGAAAACAAAGAAAAAAAATCTTGTAACTAAAACTACTTGACAATAACTCATTGTACTGCTGAGCCTTGCAGTATTTTAACAGTAGTTTCTTCTTCAACCATGAATGACTGAACAAAAGGAAAAGTAATCCTGAACCCTGATATTCTATTCTATCTGCTGTAGACAATACACTCATGAATATTTTAAGATATTGAATTCGGCAAGAGCATTCTCAAAAAGATACAGAGCAATGTGTGCATCTGCGTTTTATTTCTCTGGAGAGGCATGGCAATTATACATATGCATCAGTCATGAAGTAGGTGTCAACCGCAGTTTCAGTCACTCATTTAGTAATTTCAGGTTTCAATCGCTAAATTAAATTGATTTAAGGTAGCGTGCACAAATTTCATGGTGCTTCCAGAGTGGTGCAGATGCCGATCCTTACAACTAGCGGTCAGTGAAAGGCAGAAAATAAAGCTGGAAAAAAAACAATCGTAAACAACTCCTTCTGGTGACTGGACTATGAAATTGCTCCATGCTTTGCATGAACGGCTGCGGTAATAGCGACTGACGATCCATAACATTATTCAGGTTTTTAAATCCCACACTGAAAGCAAAAGAAAAACACCAGCACCTAGCCATCTCTACTTTTGAGACTTATTTGTTCCGCACTATTAGAGGGACCTTTTCAATTTAAAAGGCAATATAAAAGCTGCATGGCATGGCTGAAAAAAAATACAGTGCAGTATAATTGCAGAGAAAGATGTGCCTGTGAAAAGTGCATTTTAAAACACAGGTCTTCAAAAAATAAAACATCACATTTCCGGTAAAGATTCTACTTCATTTATACCAATTTCATTTCAACCATTGTCAAATCATTACCACTATATAAATACACTTCATAATTGGCCAAAACCTTTTTAACTTTAAGGTTAACTACTGTAAAATTCAACATTCAAAGGCCATCCTACACAGGCAATCACTTTTATACCTGCTTAAGTAACAATTTTTACATATCTTCTTTAAGGTCCACTTATAATGTTATCTACAGCTATTTTTCATAATAATGCCATAGAAGTTCTCGTGATACAAATTTATTGACTGTGGACATTCTTTGTAGCTTAAACTCACTACTAACTTGTTCAATTTGCCTATAACTTCTTAAGGAAACATGAGTTTAAAATACTGACGTGAGCACTCTTTAGAGTTAGAAATATGACGTATACATGTCTTCAGCAGATTTTGAATGTTAATTTGTAAAATGTTTAATGAGGTAAACAAAATCAGCACCTTTATGTGGAGCTCCTACAGTGAAGAGTCCAGTGTCCAGTGCATGAATGTAGGAGCTTTTGTGCATCTCAATGGACACTGTTCCTGTAATCTCACCAAGAGTTTTGATTGACCACCATCCTCCTGATGAGACATTCAGAAACACACACACACACACACACACACTTCATGTCACGAATAATTGGCAGCACCAACAAAAATATATCTATAATGCATTCATAAAAACAAATAAAGCGCTAGTCAATAAATCTATTTATCCATTAATTCTATATTTTATAACTCGATGGGCAAAGAGAAAATATATACCAACGACATCCAGCTTGTCTTCATCACCATCTCGTTTTCTCTTCTTGTCCTTGTTCTTTTTCTTCTTTCTGCACAATATGGAAGTCGCAGGCCATTAATATCATCTTAAATAATTCTGATATTAATAAACCTCTTGGCATACGTTACATCAACTAGAAAAGTAACTGTGAACATTATTGGCAAACGATACATTTTAATAAAGCTCAATACAGGAAGAAATAACGTTACTTACCTTTTATCGTTTAATCCCTTTAGGACCAGTTTGGTGGACTTCACGTGTGAGTACTCTGTCATAATCGCACACGGTTAAAGCAGTTGGATTAAATCGTTTTTGCGAGATATCATACGTTCTCATTCGCTACTGGAAAGTGATTTCCTGCAACAGCGTGTAAGTGTACGGTGGCCCAGAGGAGCCCGTTAAAGACGCGCGGCTGGAGAGAAGTGCGACACGCATCGGTTGGGAAACGCACTGCTTACTAAGGAGGAAATATCAAAAACACCACAGTAAGCTAGGAGGAATGCAAACGATTATCAGATTTAATACTTAGAGAGAAATATGTGGTGGTAGCTTGAAAATAACTATTATTTTATTGTTGTTAATTGATTTCTTCAAAGCTTTGTGACTGAAATCGCACATGCCTTGTGAGGAGGTAGGCCTACTTCTTTGGCAAACGCGACTATTAAAAATGTAGATAACATTGTATATTTGCTAAATATTATACATTTTCATAATATATGCTATGTAGTATGAATGTGTGTTTGATATGTATGAATGTAATCTGGATGTAGGCTTTTTGTAATGTGGTTATTGTAATGAGACTTACGGCAAGAACTGCCATTCACAGGTTTTCAGCTGAGGCCTCTTGGGATAGTAAAGTGTCCACTGGATGGGCACTTCAGAATCTTGCTGGAAGCAAGGTAGGTTTTGCCTTGAAGTTTATGAATACTGTGAATTCAAACATACTACTCTTTTCACACACTTAGCAAGCATGCATATTCACTTGACTTGACCTTCCATTTCCAGTGTGATGAATGAAGCAATTATTTGAAGAAATCTTTTTCTTGATCTGGGTAGGATAGTATAATATGTTGCCTGTATTTATTTTTAAGTGTAATAATTAAATTGTAATTAAATTATAATAAACACCGTAGACAGTTTATAATCTTATCGCCAGTTGGTGAGTTTTCATTTTGGATCCTACATGAATAGCATACATACCGCAGACATACATAAGCGGGTATAATTTATTTAGTTTTTTAAAATTAATATTGTTTTTACAAAATAGAATGTTTCCAAAAGCAAGTTTTGGGAGGTATTGTTCAATTTAGCTTAAAGCTAGGTACACATTTGATCACATTTGTAAAATACAGAATACAGGTTTTAGTTAGGGTTAGGGTGTGGGTTAAAGTCAGGTTAGTATTTCTAGCTTTGTATAGAAACAAGTCTATTGAATGTGTGTTTGTGTGTGTGTGTGTGTTTTTTTTTTTTTGCCATTACAGGGACAATATTTCAGTCCTCTTGAGGAAAAGAGGTTATAAATCACACGTTTATTTATTTTTTGTTCTGTAAAAATGCAGAAAGTGTTCAGTGAGGGCTATGTTTAGGGGTATAGTTAGGAGATAGATTATATAGTTTGTAAAATATAAGAATCACTATTTCTATGATGAGTCCTTATAAAAGACATAAACCCAAGATGTGTGTGCATGCAAATGTTGCTCCTGCAATGGTTTTAAATCACAGGGTGGGTTAGAAAGGATAGGTTATTGCCAGATTGGTTATCAGACTGGAGGGAAGGAGGAGCCAAGGCAGTGTGTCTCCAGGCCCATTTCACTCCAGACACAGCGTCTGCCATGTGAGCCACCATTTAAACCAAAATAGCTCTGAACATGGCAAAGCCCTCTTATTTAAAACCTCAGTAGACCACTGTAATAATGGAATGCTGGAGTACAAACACACACAATTTGGAGTCACTACTTTGTCATTCATTTCAATACATCCTTTCAAAGGCCTATTCAATCAATCAGTTCAAATCAGTTACACAGGAACGGCCCACAGAGGATCAAACTCTGCTAATGACAATCATTAAAGGGTGGCCTGTTGAAGAACTGGTCAGTGCATGCAATAAATCATAGTCTGACACTGCCAGGAAGTAAAATAAACAAGACAGCTGCATTTTGGGCAGACTTTAAATGCAAGCAGGAGAATGAGGTGAACAGAGGAACAGCAAAGAGAGCTTGCATGTGGTGAACTATGCGTAAAAAAAGCATAATTAATTCCTGATATCCCAGACAGACACTGACACATTAACCTGCTAAAAGTAAATGGATGCCAACATTATTTTCCCTCTCAGATGATTGTTTAAATATTATGCATATTAGTCGTATCAGATTATAATCTTCTGAAAGACTTGCAGTAGACACGCTTAATCGTAAGTGATAAGAATAAAGGAAAAGGACGGGCAGCTTTGGTGATAGGATTGTTTAATGAGATGTTTGTATCCGAGTTGGGTGTCTTTCTCTTGTCCTTGTTGAAAGGCTTTTTGTCTCCATGTTCGGCCTGCCCCATTACCTCCATCTCTCAAGTGGAATACAGAATTTATCATCCTTAGCAAGCATCAACGTAGTATGAGACACAAAGCAATCGGGGATGGCGAGGAGGAAGAGCGAGGGAAAGATGGCTTAATATATAGCCTAATGAGCTTAGTGTTTCATTTCCTCCCTTGGTGCCAGTCATCAGTCAGATGGTTGGCTATAGATAGTGATTGGTCTGACTTTCAAAGTAATATAGCTAAGCCATGATACAGTGCCAGCTAGAACAGAATGGCTGACAGCATATCACTGGAAACAAGTATAAGCTTATAAACGGAAGATCATAATGCTTCTGTAAGTCAGACCAGCTCCTTAAAGACTTTCATTAAAGTGCTCCTATTATGGATTTTTTAAAATGACCTTTCATGCAATGTGTAACACAGCTCTGTAAAGTTTCAATCTGAAAGTGCACCGCGTATAAGTTAACAATCTCTCAAAAGAAAGAGTCGACTCTGAATCATTGAAACAAGTAATTTTTAAAATGAGTCCCAAGCCATTCGTGTTCAAGTCAAAATTATTAATGGGCATATTGCCCACCCACTTGTTGGTCTTTTCGCGTTGGTTCTTAATGAAAATGCAAATTCATTCTTTGCCACTAGGTGCCGCTCTTGGAGCATTAAAAGCTCACAAACACTGCTTTAAATGAAATCGATAGATCACGGGATTTGGAATAATCCCTCTTTAAATGAACCGTTTGGGAGTCGTGGCATAAACAAGGTAAAAATGAATGCATATACAATAATTAAAGTTTTTTTTTTGACATTGCATGTATGGTGATTTGTTAACTAACACTAACCCACACGTAAATATTGCATTGTGTAATCCATAATAGGGACACTTTAAAATGTTTAGTATAAATATGTATTGTTTTAATTAATGTGTTTTTAATATAAAATATAAGATATTTTCCATGTTTCAAAGCTCAGAATTATCACTAGGTCATGATGTCATTTCCTTGCTGCTCCAGACTGGTTAGCGACATGACATTTAGGGCTCATGTTATTGGCTCAAAAAACAACTTTGCCCATCAGTAAACATGGTAGATTTCATATGATATACTTCCAGGATTTGTGGGGTGTGTGATTGATGAACTTCACAGCTGAATGAGTTCAGATGAGCCAAACGCAATTAAACACACACATAAAAATGCTGATGTTAGTGAGAAAATGCATTTAATCGTTGGCATGAATGTCTACTCTGCTGCCAGCTGTTATTTTTAGTCAGGGAACCAAGGAACTAAAAATCACAGACTTTTGGTTTGGAAGCTGGTTCTAAATCACAACCAAAAAATAAATAAATTAACATCAAAACGTGACTTGTTTATGAGCCAGCACATGCTGCTTCTCGCTGTGCCTGGGGAAATAGTTAGGGCCTGAGCCAAATTTAATTTGGTGACTGCAATGAATTTTGTTGAACGAGGTGATTTGCAGAGGTAACTGGTGCTTCGTAACTTCACATATGTGCCTTGCGTCTCAATTTTCTTTCTGTTTATGGTGGTAGTGTAAAGCAGTGTACTGTGGTTGCGTACCCTTAGTAAAATTCTCTGCAGAGACACAGGAGTGTTGAGAATATAACGCCGCCCCCATGAGGTATTACAAAGAAAATTGCTGTGCACAAGACGGCGTCGGTCTCTCTTACAGAAAGTCTCCGATGGGAACTGTGCGTTCCGATATTTGACAGTGACTGACAGAGGAAATAAGAGGGAGGGGGAGTGCACACAGGACCGGAGAATGCAGCTGCTAATGGGACCACCGCAGCAACTCCGCGTTGCAGACAGTAAGTGATTTTTGGGCTGGCAGGCAGGAGCAGCTCGGTGGCTCAGGGTCTTTGTGTCTCTCTGAGTGCCGTTGTGTTAATGAGAAATGATTTGAGCTGGAGAAGAATGATTGACGGTGAAGAGCAGGTGGTCGACACAGAGGTGTGAGCTTACCGTGTATCATAACACATGCCTTCCATCCACTTTTTTGCTATTTTTATGGATGTCAGACTCGCTGTCGTCCCTTTACAAACCGGATACAGGGCCGTGTGCATCGATTCAAGAGAGCCTCCGTGTAACCAAATCTCTAGAGTGCCTTCACCCTCAGGCTAAATACAGGATATAATGTCACATTTTGTGAGGTTAACAAGTCGCCTCTCATGACACTGACCCAGTGATTGAGCTGTGAGTTGAAGCCTTCAGGTGGTGAGCTATAGCTTTAGGTTTTGCTGACAAGTAATTTGACAAATAACTGTAGAAAAATGTGCATTTGAGAGTTTATTCAAGGCAGCTCCAATAAAAAAATTGAAATAAAAACGTATAGCTGTCTCAATCTACAGTAAAGAAAAAAGTGCTTGCAATGGAGTATGAAAAATTGACTATTTGGCCTATGGGAAAGCCTCACCGGTTTGGTTTTGGTAACAGAGCTGTTTGGACAATAGCTTCAGGCACAGTAAACTAGACTGAAAGACTGTGTATCGAAGACCTTTGAGAGACTACTGCTTTCTGCGTTTTCTCCTCTGTCATGGGTCTCTACCCTCAAACAGACTACAAGCTAGAGTCACTTTAGGGCTCAGCCAATTTCTCACTGTGATTTGGAGGGGAAGAGATCGCAGCATGAATAACTAGCCATGAAATTTCCCTCTCAACACTTCTGGAGGAGGTAACAGACCAGGTTTCTCCGGCCCCATCCTTTCTATTCTATTTTCCTTCTCTCTATGTTTCCCTTTACAAGAGGATTTTTCAGCCTTCACAAACCATATAGCTTACAACGAAGTAATCTATGAAGTAATTCATAGCTTACAATCTGTGAAGTTTACGGTAAAACATCAGCTGTTGCAGCCAGAACTTTACAGCTAAGAAAAGGATGGTAGCAACAATTTAGGTTTTATGCATTAAGTTTACAGTGCAACTGAAAAGTTACTGTTTTTCACTGTAGATTTTAAGATGACTTATTCACTTCCAAACTGTACATTTAACAGTATTTTATGGTGAAATGTCCCATTAGATGTGTGAATAGTTTTTTAACCATATTGTAGGGAAATGTACTGTTAGTCAACAAAGAGGTTTTTACAGACTCTTGGCATTAAAATTATAGTATTTTTTAAAATTGCACCTACTGATAAGTTTTCTTTCAGCTGTGAATGCAACATAAACAAAACATATTCCATCTAATGCAGCCTATGATAGTCTGTAAAGTCAGACAGAATAGAAAATCCAAACACTTATTGGGTGGGGTGCTACAAATCATGAAATCATGGTAATAAAATAATGAATCCCCATCTCAAAATGCAGGGTAGAGTTAATAAATGTTGAATTATGCATTCAGACTCTTTTTAGAGGTTGAAGTACCACAAGTTTCCTTATAATTACAAGTTATCAACAGTGGCCAAACCCATCATTTTAGAGATCCACAAAAATGCACTCACTCATAGACTGCTCTGTGTTTATCATTGACAAACTGTTTTTCTCCATCTCTTGCACACACATGCAGACTTACAAAACATTTTAAACACACACACACACAAAATCTGTTAAAGCATATACTGTATGTCAATAACATAGTGAGAGAGTTGCTAAAGCCACAAGTTTGACTGATATAATCTACTTTCCTGCCAAGTGTCATTAACATGTTAGGTTGTAAAAAAAACAACAATTAATATAATGCATTAATATACAGTCAACATTTGAAGTGGATTAAAACCTAAAACCAAAATGTGTTCTTGTCTTAATCAAAATGGGTGGGTCGAAGAATATATATCCTTGATTAGGTGACACTGGTTGCAAAAATCTCTAATGTCAATTTGCACAAATTTCTGTGGAGCAGAATGAACGAATGACTTATTTATTTACAGTATTTATAGAAAGATATACAGACAGACAGATATATGAAGTACACAACACAAATTTACACAAAAATAAAAATAATTTAAATTAGACATTAGGAATTATCTAATAAGACAACTGTATAGTGATCAATGCAGTGATTGACCTCTGAAGGCAGGCAGTTCAAATATGAGTTTTTGTTTTATTTATATATTTTCTGCAACCTCCCCAACTGCATTTGATATTTCTCAGACAATTTCAGAAAATGAGAAAACGAGCTTTGGAAGTTTTTAAAGTATTTCACTCAATGAAATTTATGGCAATGAATGAGAAAGCTTACCTCTGTCTTCTCAAGTTTCACACTGAGACTCCTTTATCTTTTGGGAAGCTATGCATAGCTATGTCTAACTTTGTCTCTCTGTACTAGTTTTGGTGGTGACAGAGCAAAGCACACATTCAGTCAGAGCACAATTCTCATTTATGTCATCGGGCACATGGGAGTTTGCAACATAACTCACATCTTCTGTGTTTTTGCCTACAGCGTTCAATCTCCGCGGAGTAAATCTCAGTGAGCCTGTAGGGGGCAGTATGTGCATGCGCTTGGCATTAACGCAGGTCTCGATTATCTGGTTATGCACTGGGATTTGCAACACTGCAATATTGAGCAATACTACATCCATGTGCCATCTTGCACATCATTAATATATGTCCCACTCTTCGATCATTAATCTTATATGATGACTACTACATAGCAGAATTTTTTTTTTTTTTATGATAATCTTGGGTAGTCACACAATAAATAGCAATAAACAGTATATTCACCCTCACCTTCAGCCATTTATCACACTTAACAGCCATAACCAAATTCAGCAAATCTAGATATGAAACTGTACTGAAATCTGCTATCTAAAAAAAAAAAAAAGGTTTCATGGTTATTTTGTTGGAACCATGACAAATTACATGCAGTGTTGTTTATCTGAAAGCAGCTTATCTCTTTATGGCTTTCAGCAGTTAGTAGGGAAAAAGGTGTTGGAAAGCCATGAAATGGTCAAAGTACAACAACAAGGTTTTTATGGTACTGCTAGTGCCCTAGTTACTGAATACCCAGGTGATATGGAAGCAGCGATTTGCATGGGTTAAAAAAAATCCAGAGGTGAGAGGGTTTTGGAGGAGGTTGCTGAGTTCAGAAGCAGTGCTTTGTTGTACTAATGCAGTTCCTTGTTTATTTCAGTACATCGTGTTAACAAAACACTTTTGGAGTGCTTTTGATGTACTTGAATAATACGGGAACCATGCAATGAGAAATGCTTCATAACTTTGATGAATACTTAAATGAAATTAGAATAAAAACAGTGCTGATAGCCTTTGGCCCATTTCTTAAAGGCACAGTTCCAACAAAAAAAAAGAAAAAATGTGTCATCATTTAATCACCGAAACCATTCTTCTCTGGCTAACAGGAAATGTTTAGAAATTAGCTGACATTCTGCCAATGTTCTCTAAAAGTTATGGACAAAAAAATGATTGTGTATGCAAAGTTATCCGGTCTTCGATGATAGTCTCAAAATGTTTCTCCAAATAAATAAGTGCTTAGAGAACTTTCAGAAACTTTATATTAACAAATAATATTTTTGCTAACAGGGTCTATGGAGCACAAAAGGAAGATGATGCATGACAACAATTTGATTTGATGTCAATGATGCTAAACGTAATGCTTAAATATGCAGGAATGCAAATGAGTCATTTGGAATTTTGGAGGCACAAATTTGTCACCTTTAACCTACCTTAATGGTAAATGAAAGCTCAACTCTCATTGCTTGATGAGTGAGAACAAAGCTCATTGGGTCATTAATTAAGATAACACAGGCAAGTAAAGGCACACCATGATTATTGTATCTAAAAAATGATAAGAATCAATTGAACGAGCAAGATGTATGGTAGGCGTTTTAAGTAATAGGGTTAGGGTACATTTTCACATTTCACATTTTACACAAACACCACTTTAAATATTTCTTTCACCTTTTTATTACTTAAATGTAAAATGTGAAAATGTATTTAATACTATTTCAAGTGTAATAATATATGATAGTAGTACTCTTAGCTAATGGGGATCCAAATAAACAAATAAATAAACAAAATAGAAGGTTTTAGGGAATATGAGGGGCACAGATTTAAAAAAAGAGGTCAAAAACTGAAAAAGCCAGAAAGATGGAGGAAGCAGGCCAATAAACGCAAGTGAAAAGGTCTGCACACGTAAGAGAGAGAGAGAGGGAAGATGTTCAATAATTGACAACCTGTGTATTTTTAACACTCTCCTCATTCATTAAAGATGCTGTTGGATGAGAGTCACAGCTACTCCAGTTGCTCGGGGACTGACAGGCTGTAAATCATTCAGCGCCACCACGTGTGCAACCGCTCTTCACTTGCACTAACCAGCGGGGACCACTGCCTCACAGTGAGACTCTGTGATTTTAGCACCAAGCTAACAGTAATGTTAATATAGGTGGCTGCGCTTCACCTTCCCTAACCAGCAGGGGCCACTCCTTTGTAAAGCAAATGCTTTTCTCCGGAGATAAGCCTGATTTGTTCCAATAGCGATAATAAGATGCATGGAATATGGCATGTAGGTTTCAATATGTCAAAACAAACGGAAAAGGCAAACAGTTATATACTGTCTAGCAGATCACAGTACCTGCAGTGTTTATCAGCGTACTGCACAACCCCATCCAAATACAAATGACTTTTATGAGACAGTTATTGTAATAGATCAAATAAAAAATAAAAAAAGACTGAGACACTCCGAGTTTAAAATTGACAAATCACATATTTACTCAAACTCACTGAATTGATGAGAGTGGCTAGTGAATTAACATATAGCTCAAATCAACGCAAAATTACTGGAATATATCCATTTGACCGCTCTTACTTGCTGTGCCAAGAAATTAGTAAGTGTATATATTTTTCACCTCCATTCAATAATGTGGTGGGGTGTCACAGGTTTCATATTCACCTGCCCCCACAAATAAAATGAACTGCGGTCAGTCAGATGCTTTTTCCTGTATAATTGGCTGGTTTTATAGCAGAATAAATTACAATCTAGATTGGACTTTATGCTGGTAGTCAACAACATGGCTATGAGGGACTAATGAGCATAAATCAGCTGGGAAATTCATGAAAGGAAAAACAGAAATAATCTAACCTAGTCTTTACTTTCTAAAGCCAATGCTATTATCTGGAAATGAGCCTGCTTTGTTTCAATAGCGATGTTAAGATGCATGGAGTAGAGTTATGGACATTATGGTGTTGCAGATCAGAGCAATGTTGTAGTGATACTGAGTAATCTGTGTAGTCCAATCCAAGAACAAATGACTCTTATGAGGCAGTTGTTTTCATGACTCATTCAAAAAGACTCAAACACAGCTATTCCCAGTTTGGATTTGACAAATCCTTCACCCATATTTTCACTCCAACTCACCAGTTGGAGTGGTTACTCAATCAAAATATGACTCGCTACATTAAATGTGCTTAACGTCAATGCAAAACTACTTGCTCTTGCCTGCTGTACAAAAAAAGCAAAAATCTCTACTGCTCACAGTCATGTATGTGAAATAATCAGTATTCGTATTTCCGCCCATTGCAAAAAATTTGCTTAGCTTTTTTTCCAAAAACCACAGATTTCATATTCACCTGCTGCTAAATGGCTCCTAAAGATAAAATGAACTGCGGTTGGTCACTTCAACTGCAGTTCATTGGCTGATTGGCTGATTCTTGGGAAAATAAACTGCCATCTGGTCTGGACTTTATGCTGGTAGTCAACAATATGGCTACGGGAGAATAATGAGCATAAATCAGCCTGGAAAGTCATCAAGAAACAAGCCAGGACTATAGAATCACCGTAGCCTAGTCATATTAGCCATTACATAGGGGATTGGACAGTATGTTGCTTTATAAATGCGTCTTAAATTTAAATGAGATAGTGGCTGATTAAGAATAGAGAATTGCTAGATGTAAAATATCTCCAGAATGTCTCATTGGGGCCTTGTTTCTATCATAATAATAGACAGGACAGTGCCTGAACCATCTGGCCCAACCACTCATGCCTGCTCAATTCTGGCATTTCCCTGGCACTGAGGTGTTTGTGATTTAGCAGAGCGTCTCTGCAGAGACTGGACTGGTCATTGTTAATCTGCTGTTAAAGCTGAGAACAGTACATCTCTAGAGGGAATGGCAGCAACTGCTGCTGTCAGAATTACAATTCGTCCCAAATCACTCTCCACAATATGTGCGTAAAGATGCTTGCCTGCTCATAATTAACTTGGAAATTATAACACGGGAAGCAACATTCTCACAGGAGTCAGAACAAACCGAGGTGGAAAGATTAATAATTTATGTCTAAGCAAGACTACATGTCAGTAAGGTCATTTTGTGTCTAATATATTTTTCCAAACTTTGCTATCCTAACTAAAAACAAAAATGTTCAACCCAATTAACTATATATATATATATATATATATGTTTATGTTTCAAACAGGTCATTCTAACAAGGGTCGCAGAACTTATATTCTAATATTCTGGCAAGATTCTCTCAAAATGTCTTAAGAATATATTTTTGTTGGCTACAGCATTGTTGCCTCACAATGTGCCACTTGCTTTTAGTGTAGATTAGCTCTTAATACATTCAGATGCACATGGACAAACCAGAATAATTGCCAAAACCAGCATCAACAAAAATATTTTAAGTAAACAAAGATAATCACCACACGAAAGGAATAACTGAAAAGAACAATAAATACAATGACAACACCACAAATAAAAGCAGCAAAGAGCGTAACAATAAATAGTAACATGCAACATTACTCAGTTTATTCACGCCGCAGTACATTGCTGAGAACCCAAGTATTGCATCTAAACAGCATTATCCACAGATTCCACACCTGCTCAAAAATATGTCTGACAGAAATTGAGAAAATAAGAAATGAAAACACTTACTTTGTGGCTATCTGAGTCTTTGGTGGGTTTAGGTTTTAATGTTTAAAGCTCTTTTGCGAGGCAGAAACGGTGCCTGTCAAAGAAAAGCCTTTCTTACGAAATATACCGGGAAGGAGCTGTCGACGCAAATTAGTCACACACATTGAAAATGCAAACGAACCACACTTTCTGCACTTTCTTTGCTTTTTTTTTTTTTTTTTTTAAAGAAGTATGAGTAAATTACTGTTAAATGTTTTTTATTTTATTGTGTATAGGCTATATATATAATTTTTATTTATTTATTTTTTTTTTAATATTGCAATTGAACATATAATATATACATGCTACTGACTAGTTTTGTGGTCTAAGGTCACAGACACCTATTGTGCTCAGTTAAGCTTATGACTTGTGCTCATTAGTTTACATGCCCCATTGCAAAATGTGCAAAATATTAAACATTAATACAAAAGAGGGATCATGAAAATTGCATGCTATTTTTTATTTAGAACTGTATGATTTTGGAATCCATCTTTCAACACTGAGGACAATTGAGGGACTCATGCAAAACTATTACAAAAGGTGAAAATACACTGATGCTCTGAAAGGGCGCACAATGCATTTATAGACGGGGGTGTAAACTTGGATGAGTTGGATGATCTGGGTAAATTGTACTTACTTTGTCTTTTGGGAACATAAATACGTATGTAGCTTCTGAATTCAAGTACTAAATGAAAATAATAAATAAAATTAGTGAAAGTTTAAAATTTTACATCCCCACATTTGCTCTTATTGCAATGTGTTGCCTTCTTGAGCATCAGTAAATGTTTTCAGGTTTTAATTGTGTATGAGTCGATCAGTTGAAGAATAGCAGGCGGTTGAAAAAGCTAATAGTTAAAATGGTGTTAAATATGAAAGTATGTAGTAGACATTACAAATTGTAGCTTTAGCATTTTATTTGATTCATCATAAAGTTAATTAACATAACTTTGGAAAATAAAATAATAATAAGATAATTTGAGAAACATATCAGTATTTTCATTGGTCATTGGAAACAGAAGATTCTTCAAATTACCTTCTTTTATGTTCCACAAAAGAAAGGTTTAAAATGACATGAGGGTGAGTAAATCCTGATGGAATTTCTTTTTTTTTGTATGAAATAGCGAATGTTTTCATTCATTCATTAGGAATCATTCAGGAATGAAGTAAACAACTCTCTTTATGTATGCACCTTTGAATCATTGGTTCAAACGATTCATTCAGAAACTAAACAGCACTGTGTTGCTGAGAGACACACAACAGTTCTGCTATGGCTTTAAAGGTAATATGTGCTCTGCTAAATTGAGCACAATTAAACTGTAACACAATATCAACTTCTTATTTAACAAACTGCTGTATAAAATCACATTTAAACTTGGGATATTTGGGAAAAATAATTAGTTGTTGTTAATTAAGTTAAAGCATTAAACTGACAGCCCTAATATATAAAGAGAATAAACCTTTTTTTTTCTTTATGACTAGAGCTTACAACTCATAAGAGTCTTTACAGACCTTTCATGCACATGTTTTATATATATTACTCTATGTGCTTATACTGTATGTCTACAAGTTATTTTTGAACAGAAATCTACATTTACTGTAAATAACGTGAGTTTAAGCACATATACAAGAGCGTGTGTATTATGTTAAACACAAGAAACTGCTGAGATACAGTGTTCTTGCAAAGGAAGTTGAGTAAAGCATAACTTCTTAACTCAAGGACAATCTTTGACAATTCCTAATGTCCATAGCAAATAAAACGCTTGTTTGCTTTTCCTCTTAATCTCATGGAAACTGTGTTGGATTATCCGCAAAAGGAGCATTTTCTACATGAACTTGAATGCATGGATTAGTATAGTCATACCAGGAACGTATCTCGCACACACATTACATACCATGTGGGGATTTTTTTTATTTATTTATTTTTTTATAAACTACTTCCATCACCAAAACAATCTCTCTATCTCTCTCCCAAACAGATGCAGTGCGCCAAATGATTTGTGTATAGCCTTTGTGTTCTCTAAATCCTCTCCAAACAACAGACCCACTCCTGTGCTTCATCTTCTGGCACAATCTCAAAGGTTTAATTATGAAAGAGGAAATGGATGAGCATCAGAGAGAGGAACACATCCAGTGTTAATGCTCTGTGTGGGACTGATCTCATCAGATCTTTTGACCGCACAAGATTTTAATGTTTCCATATCAGTAGTGCTCCGCATGTCTCACAAGACCCTCACAGAAGACACAATGAGATTTTGTAAGGGGAGAATCTGTGTCTTCTTAAACCCCTGAAGAGGCACTTAAGCAGTTAGTCTGCACTGATCCCTCTCACTAGGGATTCCACATGTGCAGACTTATAAACACTGTTTGATTCCAGTTGAAAATTCAGCTTTGCATTAATTAAAGTCAAATCTCACCCCCACATGCAACCATCTTTGCCATCTAATTATTAGCAAACTAGGACATCTGTGCATGAACAAAGTAACATTACCGGTAGTTTAGTGTATTAAGCCTAATGCACATGGTGAAGTTTTGCCCTCTAAAACTAATTTTAGAGATTATAAAAGGTTTATTTAGTGGTGTATGTTTTTGCAGAATCATATGATAAAGTTTTGTCAGATTTGTTAATGTATATGCATAAAAAAGTAATAATAAAATATCATGCTTAATTACATAGAATTTAATCCAGTTCAGGTAGTTCACCCAAAAATGAAAATTTGCTATTAATTAACTTACCCTCGGGTAATCCATAGCTACCATTAGAGGAACAATACAACACAGGTGTAAACAAACACAGCATTGCCAATAATATACTAGATCTATAATCTCTTAACAGCACAAATTTAATATATTTGTCTTATAAGGCAGCTAAGATATCTAGCTTTTTTGGGTAGCCAATGCTTCTGAATAAAACCCTCATAAATTTATGTTAAAAGCAAAGTATTATTATTATTATTTTCCCCCATATCTTTAATGGTGTGATGATTTCCAAGAGATGATTCAATACATGAGCATTTATTAAAATGTATGCATTTATATATTTATGAAACTGACAGATCCATTTTGCAGTATATGGAGACAAACTGAAGAATACAGCATTGATGTTTTTATCAGCTGCTGCAAACAGACCTTGACAACTAACACAAGTACTGTTTCAGTTCTTTTAGCACCATGTCTCTATACAGCCATATCATTTCCCACTAGCGAACATCGTCCTCCAGAACACACACATGCCATGTACTCACTCATGCTCTCCCTCTTCCTCCCGTGAATAAAACATGATCTCCTTAATCAATAAATCACAACTAAAAAGCACGACTCTAACTCAGTGGCGGTTTTAGGCATGGGTGAATGGGGCAGCCGCCCAGGGCGGCATTTTTTAATGACAGATGGGGGGGGGGCGGCACAAGCACTTGGGAAAAGAAAAAATCATCTGCGCCCCAAGCGCTTTTCTATTATCTATCATACCTGTGACTACGGCGTTTAAATAGTTTCAAATCTAGCGCACATAAAAACAAGACATGCATTTGCATGTGTCAATTCTGGTGAGGGAGCATTTCTTCACTGCCAGAGCACAGAACACTATGAGCGTGCAAAAATGCGTTCTTGCAAGAATAGCGCTCGCTCGACCCTCTGCGCTCTTTTCCGGCTCGCTCGTCAAGTACACTTTTGAGACTTTGGAGGCGGGGATCAAATGTCAGATCTCTTTGCTCTTGTGGTTGGTCATTTTCAACACATAATGCTTGTATAGTGTGTGTGTGTGTGTTTGTTTTATTCATAATTAATCATGTATGAACACCAATAAATATTTGCAGTAGAATATATAAATCAGGTATAAAACATAAAACATAATGAATAGTCTAGTCATTTCAATAATTTGAATTAATTTAGAATACTATGAACCCGTTTTTGACATTATTTCATTGTGTCATATCACACATTTAAGCCGATCTTAAAAAAAAGGGAGAAAAAAAAGGGAGGGGGTGCTAATAGGGGGTCTCACCCAGGGAGTAATTCAATGTAGAACCGCCACTGCTCTAACTTGTTTCAGAATGCACACAGCGGCAAAAGTCTTGAGGTCTTCTTCACTGTCAACGTCCACAACCAATGGCAAGTCAAACACTTTTGATGTAAATTAAATGGTAGACTTTCTCGCACACAAACACTCACGCACAGACCAAAGCAATGAAAAGGTAATGACACTGCTTATAGGCCTCTTTGATATGCTTTATGAAAGGCCACTGTTGTTTCCTTCACAATCTCAAAAGGCAGCTCTTTGATCTGAAAACTTGGTGAGCTGCCTCTTTAGAGAACATTTTATGGCATCATAGACATGTTTCTGGAGCATGGTGATAGTTGCTCTTGAAACTGCATTGCAAAGCCCTTAAACTTTGCAAATATTCTGTTCAAAATTGCATGATTTTAACAAAGTTGTATTAGCTGTATTAACAACAAATTAGAAATGAAAAAAAGAACACGAATGACACTGCCACTTTATATTTAATGCATACCAGTTACCCTTTTCTTAGTGTGAAAATCCGTTTTCCACTATAAAGAATGTTTTGTGCAAATATACATATATTTATATATACAGTAGGTAGAGCCAAAGATGCCAATAAAGAGCTTGAAAGTCAGCTCCCTATGTAGATTGCAAGGAGTGAGGCAGCTCACTAGGTTTTGAACAGGGCTGTGCTTGTTATACTTTGGCAAATGGAATTGCTGTTGGATTTCGTGCTTGAAATTCAAAGCACAAGAGGGTGGAAAGTTCCCATTTCTAACCTGGTGATTTTTAATCAAAATATCTACTCCTTAACCTACACAGGCAAAGACTTTCTCTCTTTCTTCCCTCTCTCATTCACACATGCACAGACATACACAAGTATAATGAATATTCTTTTTGCATGTGGTCAGGAGATCCTTGGCCTGGAGATACTGTGGTTGACCTGAGAGCTTAATGTGAAAGTGTGAGGCTTTTACTAACCAGAAGAACAAAGCTCATTAGAGACATTAAAGATCACAGCGGAGGGAGCACAGCTGTGATCTCTGGCCCAAAACACTCGTCTCTGCTCTTTCACATTATCTCAGTCTCTCAGAGCAGAGCTTATTTATAGCCTCAGCTTTTCGCATTTTAGATATCACTGCTTTTTCATTCTGTAGTTCTCAGATTCAAGTTTAACTGCGGTAAACACATTATGAGTATTATTTACCTGGCATCTGTTTCAAACATAATTCTATAAAACCTATTGCAATTGTTTAATTAAATAATATCGCACTATAAGTGCTACTGGCAGACAAATACTGATTGTGAGTGTAATATCATATTTATCACAAAGCTCAATTAGCAAGAAGTTAATATTGAGTGACTTACATTTTAGACAATATTGTCATTTACTCTTTTTGTTTAGCTTATGAATATATTTTCAAACAATTTCAAAATCAGGTTTCATTGATAAAAACACAGTTGTCATGACAATTCTCTGATTTTAACATGGTAATGGATTTGGCAGAATAGATCTGCTACGCTGTTGCTGCTGTAGGTTTAGGTTATTGCATTAGTACAGGAATTTGCTTTAAGTATTTAAGACGTACTGCATGTAGCACACATAATAACCCATAGCAGATCTATACAGGTGGAGCTGGGGAAGGCGGAGAGTTTCAGAGGAACTCTGAAAATGCACATTCAACTCTATTGAATGCTAACCAGCCATTAAAATGTAAAGCAGCAAGCGCATTGGTTGGATATGCAACATGAACCGATCAGCTTGTGCCAAGTAGTTTATTTCATATTTATATTTCATTGTGCATAGTAATTACTCTGCAGTAAAGCCAAAAAAGCAAAATTTTTGCTGATGATATTCATTTGTTTATATACCTTTGGTAATAATGTGTGAAACATCACGTCATCATTTTGTGCCAAACAGATGCATTGGACATATTTGGCGCTTCTCCACTACACAGTACCAGCTCGCCTCTGCTCGACTCGACTCTGTTTGGTTTTCCACTGTGTAAAGTTGTACCTGTACCTCTACAATAGTACCTGGTTGTTATAGCGACGCTGCAGGAAACTGCCGTGACGTAAACTTATACGCGACGCGTATTCTTCCGAGTTGCCGTAATATGTAATGGATTGGATATGTCACGCAATCTCTGGCCAAACTTTTTAAAAATGGCGGGGTTATTCTGGATACTA